>JAABOM020000075.1:9518765-9595566 GCA_011800125.2 Solanum clarkiae
AATTTAATCCAATTAAGGACTTCCGAAATCAATTTGTAAATTGCACCTCGCCAATACACCCCACTCCGTTACTTATGCATCATAATAGACTTAAATGAAATTTCAGAAATTTTACGAAAATTTTCCAACGCATCGATTTACCATAATTATTTATTTACGGGGTTTAACAGTTCCACCCTCTTTGATCCTCCTTCAATCTTTACATCTTTTTCACTCAATTCGATAAGTTTTTGGCCCTAAAAATCCTTTTAAATACCAAACTTGTTGTGATTAAGTTTAAAATTACTTGATAGGTATGGTAATCTGAACAATATAGATATGAACCTGTGTGTGCCACTATTTGTGATTAAAATTGAATCATGTTGAATGTGTTGCCAATACTTGAATAAGTGTTAAAATTTGGAAAATTGTGTGTGTGTACATGTCTATGTGTTTGAATGTTGTTATATGAAAACTGTGTGGTCACATGTCGTTTGGATTAAATTGGCTATGTGCTTGAAAATCGATGTGCGATTGCATGTGTGGGATTTGATGTTCATTCATTCAAACGGGGTCAATTAGCTTTGGAAAATATGTAAAATGATATTCAATAGGGTTGTCCGAAAAGAATTGCATGTGAGGTGTTGGGTTTCTGTTGTAATCTTGTGGGGGTGTGCCATGTGTTTCTTTGATGCTGAATTAACTGTTAAAAATGTTGTGTGGCATCCATTTTGATAATCTTGGGAACTCAGGCTTCTAGGTTTTTTTCACTCTACGAGGGTCTTCTATGGCCCGTGGAAATTTCCACGAACTGTAGTTGCCCCTCCTATGAAAATCTAGAAACTCAAAGTTCTGAGAACCTATCAAATAAGACCTTCTATGAGTCATATACAACTCATAGACAAGTCTCGTAGATCCCTTCTAGTAAAGATTTAAACACTAGAACACTTATACGACTCAGTCTAAGACTCGTAAAACTTTTTACGAGTCATACCTAGTATCGTAAATGCAATTCCAGTAACCAAAATTGTTGCAATCTATTTCTATGAGGGCCTTCTATGACTCGTAGTTCTTACTACGGCCCTAGAAGTGCCTTCATAAATCCATCTACAACCAAATCTGAAATATTTTTGCTTTTCGTTCCTTGACTTTGGCAAGGAGTTTAGACATCAAAGAGGAAAAGATCCTTGAATATGAGATTAGATTTCTGTTGCCATTTCTATTTTCTTTAAGAACAATTTTTAACATTTGTGATAGTCCAATTATGTATTTTAGTTAAGTTAGTCAAATACTACATCCACCTGATCTTTGGTCGGCAGGAAAATAAAAATAGAAAATCCCATGAAAGACAGGTAGAATTTTGGTCCATACAACAAGGGATTATATAAGTACAATTGATAAATATGTGGAGACTTCTTTTTGGCTTTGGAGCTGTGCACCATTAATCGATTAAGTGAACTTTAATCCAATTAGTCTTCCATGCTCTTTTGACATGAAATGCATCAAAACCAAAGCAAGCTACCCCTAAGAGAAATAAATAAATCTCAAAGATCTTTGGCAAATCCAAAGAGGGTTTTCCTGTACATTCATCACAAACTATTTCTAGATCCCAATACACCTAATGCTAGATAGCTGCCAAAAAGCATAAGCCAGAAAACAAAGTATGTACTCCCGCTACCCTTTGTAACTCCAAATACCTGGATTCGTTACAGTCCCCCCTTTGATACTCCAACCGCCCCATGAATTGGTTATTCCTAAATGGCTCATTAAGCGTATAACGAACATACCCTGTCTCCACATTGGATCAAGAACAAAATCAGAAGGATCAAAAACTGCTAATTCATACAGAGCCATTGAATTCTATCATGTTTTTTTAAAAAAGTGACAATTTTAATGTATTAATTTAATAATTTAGATACATTAATCCAATTAACATTTAAAGCATTATGAATCACTTTGTCTTTCAGATCAACAACAACCAATACCTAATTAAATTGGTCCTCGTAGTTTGCTAAATGTAATCATTTTAGGTTTCATGGCCCCAAAGCCAAGACGTGCCGAGATCTGATCCATGCAGAAGAGTTTGAGAGATGAGCCCTCGAAGGATCAGGGCGCCTCTATGACTAGTGGATCACTTGAGGAGCTCAGTGTCCGGCCAAAACCAAATGCTACACGACCACAGATATGGGCTGCCACCAGACTTGGGTAGGCCCAGACCTAAGCTATCGCTGTTCACTCTCCCTAGTCTAAAGAGGGAGGCGACAAAGATAGTAGCTCCATCTAGATGACTCCATTTAGAGAGGAGTCAGAGTTAGAGTCCGGCAATAAGTCAGAGACAGAGTCCTCTGCTGCACCACCTCAGGAATCACCATTACTTTTAAATGCTTTATCTAGTCGGTGGTGCACTGAGGGTATGCGGGATATCTATACATAGGGCATGCAGCGGAACAAGTGAGGTAAACCTGCTCGCTCTACTTTTTAGGAGTACAAGATCATCACTTCCGGATTAGACATTGTCCCCGACCTTCAGGAAACTATCAGCAGATATGGGCTATAGTGGTTGGCCAGATCCCCAGGGAAATACTCCCCGGCCATGATTCATGAGTTTTATGCTTCTTATCCTGCCACAATACATAACACACTTCCCAAGGGGATGAAGCCTCTCGCTCAGCCCAAATTGACACATACTAGAGTGAGGGGCCGGCAGTGGGCATCTCCAAGACTACTATCTGTCATATGTTAGTTGAGCCTGAATTCCTATCACCCAGATTAACAGTAGAGTATGACTGTAGATTGGGCTAGACCAGGGATAAGGCTCTTATAAGAGATTAGAGCCGCAGGGCCGACTTGATGAGTTGGGTTGCTACCCAGATTGCAGAGCAAGGCTCGAACTTTGCATGGATAGCCACATCATCAGAGCCTATTCTAAAGGCCTCACTTAGCTTCCCCGCAAAATTTTGGTGGGTCGTTATGAGATCATGAATTCGGCCCACACTTGTAGATAATACTTTGATGCTGGACCATACAATTTTGGTTGCCAACATCTTAGCTGGTTATAAGATAAATTGTGCTAGCCTCATCACAGAATAGATACACGAGTTAACCATTTAGAGGTCTCCCTCCATCCCCTACCTATGCTTGATATATAAACTCTATATAAAGTCGTGGGTAATGATGCTACATCACCTGGACTCATGGATAGAGGTCCAAAGGACTTTGGATGCCATCCTAATCAAGGCTGAGGATAATACAATGGCCCTCTAGCGAGCACCGCGCCAACCCGCATGAATGCAGAGATGTTTGAGGTGGAGCAACTACCTAAGTCTCCATCCACCACCACTGTTGCTGCTACTACTGAGAAGGTCCCCCACAGGCTGAGGATAATGCAGAGAAGAGGACTACTATTACTTTTTCCCCATAGGTCATTCCTACATCGACAGCACCTGCTGGCATGGTCTATGTGTCAGCGGTGTCTATTCAGGCCATAGCACAGAGACTGGCCCACATTGAGTTCTTGTTGATTTAGTTATTATGGCAAATCAGGCCTTAGGTCCACCAGGCTGTTTCAAAGTCCAACGGATGCATGCAGGCATTCACAATAGCCACAATTCATGTCAGACTTACATCTATGGATGCCTACATAGAAGCTTTTAAGAGGCAGGTCCAGCAGAGCCTCAGCACATGTAAGGACCTAGACTTTGTACGACCTTAATAGACCTTGGAAATTTGGTTCTGAAAAGTTTTAGACCAAGTTGACGCTTCATAAAAGCCTTCACGGTCCATGTAGTGCTATACGGACCATTTGGAGCCTCCTTGAGGTGGCCCTTGGCCTTATGTGGGGTGTGAGGTGTTTAGTGTAGAGTTTGAGACCAAGGAATACCACACTTAGACAACACATGGTCCGTGTGAGGCCATACAGACCGTGTGGTAGACTGTATGGTAGCCTTGGGCTTGAGACTCCACAGTTTTGAGCCCAAGACAAGTGGTATGACCCCTCTCATGGACCATTTGGTGCTTTACTATCCGTGAGGCCCTTCTTTATGGGTTCCGAAGTAAAAATTTTCCAAGTATTGGATCACTATCTCGGTCCTTCATCATGGAGAATTTTTCTAAGTGGAGTAAGACAGAGGAGGCACACAGACCGTGTACTTGGTCCGGTCTGTACCACCTTCTATATGGATGCGTACGTTAAATTTTTCAAAGAATGGGATTACCATTATGGACCTTCTTCAAGTGGATTTTCTAAGTGTTGGACCATGGGCAAGTGTATGGTCCATATGGTGCCTCACGAACCGTACCACCCCTCCTTGAGACTTTAACTTCAATTTTTGTACTCATTTCATTGACGGTGTTTTCGTAATTACGGTTAATCCTAAGGGTATTTTGTGACTTACTATGCTACCTAAAGACATTTAAATGACCTATACTTTATTCCTCTCATTCAAACTCACTCTTACACTTAGAATTCTCTCAAGTCACTCTTAAGAACTCTCTCGAAGGAACTCTTGTGAAACTAAGCTTGGAAGTCAAGGGAAGTCTCTTTCTTCTTCAAATTTCTTCTTGAAAATCTTCTTCATTAGCTATATTTGGGATTGATTCTTTTTTTCTTTCAACCAAGAAGATCCAAACTCTTTTACACTCAATTTCATGAAATTTTAGCTTACTTTAAATATGAGTTTTTAATATTATTATTTATTAAATTCAATTGACCCACGGGCTATGTTTTATTGTTGATTCTAAAGTGATTTAAGCCCTAATATGTTGAATTGTATTGAAAATAAGAAGTTATGAATGTGTATGTCCCCTTTAAAGATTGATTTGAGCATGGGTGGTCTATATTATGATTTAAATATGAATCTTACTTATGTTTTTACTTGAATTTCATAATGTATTGTTGAATTTAAGTTTGAATCTCTATTACTCATGCTATTGTCATCTCATTCAAGCATATACATACATGACTATGGTTTGCATGAAGATTATCAATGGGTTAAGTCCAGTTATATTTATGCATATGATTTTGATAAGATAATGGATATGACAGGAATACGATCACAAAAATATCTATGATTAAGGCTCTTGCAGCAATTATGGGTGTTTACCTTACTATGTTTAGGGAGCATCGATTGAGGCTTGAGTTGGGATGGGCTATCCCCAAAGGTCCATACTCATTTCTCAAGAAGGTGCTCCAAAGGAGCTATTCCTTTGCATAAAAGTATTACATGAAGTACATTTTGGCTATTTAGCCCAAGTATGCATGGTTATAGAATGTGATTTGGCCTTTAAGCCTAAGTATGCATGTAAATGATTTGAAAGTCTTATGTCTCTCTTACAAGAACGTATATATATGTATTCTAGTGGAATGATGACCTAGCACTAATGAGATTGGAGGTAGGATGAGCTATCCCCAAGGATCCATACTCCTTTCTCTTGAACTATGTGCCTAGCATAGGTAAGTTTATGCCCATTGTGGATAAGAATGATTAAGGATCTACCTTCAGCAAGTAGGTCACCTTTTTATCCGTTGTAGGGAAGATGACAGAGTTCCAAGTTATAACTCACTTAGTCTTATCTAGGTTATGGTCCCATCCTCGTTATATATGAAGTAATTTTACATTCATGCATCATGTATCTTATGGCATGTTGATATACCGTCACGACCCAAGCCTAGGGCCTAGACATGACACGGCGAATGGGGAACCCGAAAGAACCCCAAACAAGCCTCTTAACTTATCACTACACATCATTGGTCATGAAAGCATATAAAAGACATCAAGAGTAAGATTAGGTTCGATGGTTATATGGGTATCCAAAGAACGAACGAGCAATGCGGCTAAGGGGAAAGCTTGCATAACATTATAATCAAAAGACAAAGAATCAAAGCTCATATGATAGATACATAACATGTCCAATAAAATCCTCTAATACTTAGATAAGAGCGGGGGCCAAAACAAAGAACCTGGGCTCACCCTCATAGTCAAGATAGAAAATAAAGAAGAGTATCTCAATACATAATAAGAGAAACATAGACTAAGGTCCCCGAGTGGAGGACTCACTAACTAGCTTGAATAGTACCAAACTAGTGACATGGAGGAAGAGGATGATTAACTTGGGTACTGGTTCCTACATGGTGATATCTTGTAGGCAAGAATATACGTTAGTACATTTGAATGTACTAAGTATGTAGGATGCAATGCAACAAGAGATAGGCACCTTAATCAAAATGCATAACAATAGGCAATAGACATAATATAACAATATGTCGTGTATGATTAATGCATAAGTAAAACATACTTAAATAACTCATGCTCATATAGGATATCATATGTGTAGAAGAGACTAAGCTAGATTTCCAAAAAACAAACCCCTTGGTAGGTTGATGATGATATCACCCATCACCCTGGTGTGTGAGGCACAAACCTCTCATCTAGGTTAATGATGATCGCACCCATCGCCCTGGTGTATGAGGTACAAACCCCTCATCTAGGTTAGTGATGACCGTACCCATAACTCTAGTGTGTGAGGTACAAATCCCTTATCTAGGTTAGTAGCAATCTCACCTACCACCCTGGTATTTGAGATATTAACCCATCAACTAGGTTACCTAGATTAAGCATGGTTTAATGCTACACTTTATATAAAATATATCATATACCCAAGCTCTTTGCATCATCATATAGTCATTCACATCATATCTCATGTTTTGGACCTTCAATTTCTCAAGAAACCACATCCGGATATTTTATCAAACACTTAGAGGGTGTGTAATGCTAGTTTAAAACCATGTAATTTAAGAGTAAAATCATGCAAGAAAATCCATTGTACAACCATCAATCAACACCTTGCAACACTATCAAGTAATATACCTCAAAACTCCCCTCAAATCTTACAATAAATCCAAGATGTATAGCTCAAAACATAGCAAAATCGTCACAATTTCACATAGCTTTTTCATAGTATGCAGTGAATTTCATAATATACATGACCCATTTGTAAATCAACTTTAAATCACGTAATTTGAGTGAAAGGAGACTTGGGTATCATGGCTGAAAGAAAACCCATGGAAGAAACCCACACACCTTAGCTTGGAGATGATTTTGGTGAAGATTGGAGATGGAGACTTGAATCTTGAAGGAAATCCTTAGTTTCGGATGAGGGTTTGAGACTTGAATTTGGGAGTGAAAAATATAGCTAAGTGTTTGAGAGGATATTGGGGAATGTTTAGGATGATACGAGGGTGAAATACGGCTAAGTATAGGTAAAAACATGTTTGGCAACACTTAGGCCCAAGATTTAGAAGTCTTGAACCGAACTAAAAAAGACAGGCACCTTTTTACACAGAGGTGCGTTGCTAAAATGATGCGGATTCCTCTCTGGAATTCGTACTTAGAAAAGTATAATTGCTATTCTTTCACTCTTAAATTGGGGGTTAGACTCTTCTCCCTCTAATTTTGACCCTTAAACAAGAATAAGAAGTCGGATTTTCGATATCGTGCATGGATTTTGAGATATGTGAAATTTAAAATTTCGGGCATTCTGAGGCATATTTTCGGACACTTTTTGGGGCCTTTTCAATATCTTCCCCTTGGGAATATTCGTCTCCAAATGTAAAAGAGACATACAAGACAAGTTTGATCATAAACAAATTAGCACCAACAAGAATGCAACATTACATTTAAAACACCATTTTCAAAATCTCAACATACGTGTAAATTCTTCATAAGTTTGCCAACTTAAACATGAATGACATAGAGGCTGAAATATAAGACTTGAAATCACATAGGAGACTTAGGATTAGTACCTTAGGCTTAAGTGGAGTGGAAAAAATAAGGATACCGCTTTTGCATGTCCGCTTCGACCTCCCATGTTGCACTTTTGACTTGTTGGTTCCTCTAAAGGACCTTAACGGATACCACCTCCTTGTTCTTCAATCTCTTCGATTGCTATCCAAGATCTAAACCAGAACCTCCTCATAAGTCAAGTTATCCTCAACAACACCCACAATATCATGAGGCACAATGGCATTAGGATCACCAACACATTTCCTCAACATAGAGGCATGGAACACCAGATGGGCCAAATTCATTTCACTAGGTAACTTAAACTCATAAGCTACCTTGACAACCCTCTTTATCACCTCATAAAGAGTGACATATCTTGGACTCTAATTCCCTTTTTTACCAAAATGGACCACACCTTTCATTGGAGAATTCAAATAGATGCAATCACCCACTTTAAATTCAAGGTCTCTTCTTCTTACATCGGCGTAGGATTTTTGACGACTTTAGGATGTTTTCAATCTTTCCCTAATCATCCTAACCTTCTCAACAGGCCCCATAACATAATCTGGTCCAAATAAAGCCACCTCTCCAACCTCAACCAACCAACCGGTGATCTATAATGTCTCCCACAAAGAGCCTCAAAAGGAGTCATATCGATGCTAGAGTGATAGCTATTGTTGTAGGCAAATTCAATCAAGGAAAAATGGTTGTCCTAACTACCCTTAAGCTCCAAGACACAATCCCTAAGCATGTCCTCAAGTGTTTGAACGGTTCTTTCGGCTTGGCCATCCGTTTGAGGGTGGAAGGTCGTACTAAGGTGAACTTTTGTAACAAGACCCCTTTGAAAAGACCTCCAAAAGTGTGAAGTGAATTGTGTACCATGATCTGATATGATGGATAAAGGAACCCCATGCAACCTTATTAACTCATGGATGTACAACTTTGCATACTCTTCAGCCCCATATGTAGTCTTAACCGATAGAAAGTGAATCTATTTCGTCATCCTATCAACCACAACCCTTATAGAATCAAAACTCTTCCTAGTCTTGGACAACCCAACCACAAAATCCATATTAATCACCTCCCACTTTCAAGTAGGAATCTTTATGTCTTGGGTTAGGCCACTCGGCCTTTGATGTTCGTCTTTGACTTGTTAATAACTATGGAAATCGGAAACGAATTTGGCAATGTCCTTCTTCATGCCTCCCTACCAATACACATCTGTCAAGTCTTTATACATTTTGGTGGAACTGTGGTGGATAGAATAAGAAGAATTGTGGGCCTCATTAAGTATCTTCTCCCTTAAACCATCAACACAAGGCACACACAACCTACCTTGGTACCTAAGGGCCCCATCTCCCTCTTGGGAGAAAACTTCTACTTTGCCCTCTTTCACCAAGGCCTTCAATTCAAGCAAGAAGTAGTCAAGATCTTGTTTTGCTGTTACCTCATCAACCAATAAAGACTTAGACCCATCAACAACAACCACACTATCATCACCAACCTCTTCCAACCTAACCCCCAATCTAGCAAATTGATGCACCTCCCTAGCCATCTCCCTATCACCACCATCAATGTGATCTAGGATACCCATGGACACCTGACTCAAAGAATCCATCACAGTATTTGCCTTATTGGGATGGTAATGCACACTCATGTAATAGTCCTTAAGAAGTTCTGGCCACTTTTTTTATCTCAAGTTGAGAAATTTTTTAGTGAAGACATATTGGAGGCTTTTATGATTAGTGAACACATCCACATGCACCCCATACAAGTAGTGATGCCAAATCTTTAGTGCAAACACAACGGCGGCTAACTCTAGATCATGGGTAGGGTAGTTCCTTTTATGTACCTTGAGTTGTTTAGAAGCATAAGTTATGACCTTACCATTTTGTATTAGCACACAACCCAAACCCACTCTAGAAGTATCATAATACATAACAAATCCCTCAAGCCCATCAGGTAGTGACAATATAGGAGCGGACACAAGTTTATCCTTCAATGTTTGGAAGCTTCTTTTCATATTCGTCGGTCCACAAAAACTTAACCTTATTTTGAGTTAATTTTTTCATAGGGAAGCAATGGAGGAGAACCCATTCACAAACCTTCTATAGTAACCTGCAAGGCACAAGAAACTCCTAATATCTGACGGGGTCAATGGTCTAGGCCAATTCCTAATCACATCAGTCTTCTTAGGATCCACCTTAATACTATCACCCGACACCACATAACCCAAGAATACAACCTCCTTCAACCAAAATTCACACTTTTCATGATTGGCATACAATTTCTCCTCCCTCAACCTTTGCAACACAATCCTCAAATGCCCAATATGCTCCTCCCTACTATGTGAATAGATCAATATATCATCAATGAAGACCACAACAAAGGAATCAAGGTAAGGTTTGAAGACCCCATTCATTATATCCATGAAGATGGCCAGTGCATTGGTCAACCCAAAAGATATCACCACAAATTCATAATGCCTATATCTAGTCCGGAAAGTCATCTTGGGAATATCGCACTCCCTCACCCTCTTTGATGATACCCGAACCGGAGATCAATCTTAAAGAAAAAGCTAGCTCCTTGCAATTGGTCAAGCAAATCATCAATCCTTGGAAGAGGATACCTTTTCTTGATGGTGACCCTATTGAGTTGCTGGTAGTCAATGCACATTCTAAAGGACTCATCCTTCTTCTTTACAAACAACACCGGAGCACTCCAAGGTAATTGGCTAGGTCTAATAAATCCCTTCTCTAACAAATCTTTTAATTTCTCCTTTAACTCTTTCAACTCCACCAGGACCATTCGGTAAGGGGGAATGGAGATAGGTTGAGTATCGCAGAGGAGGTCTATACCAAAATCTATCTCCCTTTTAGGAGGGATACTGCGAAGGTCATTTGGAAAGACATCAAGGAACTCATTTACAACCAAAATCAACTCTATAGAAGTGACTTTAGACTCCACATCTTAACCCTCACTACATGGTAGAGATACCCCTTAGAGATCAACTTACAGGCTTTAATGCGAGAAATGATTCTATCCTTGACCACCACATCTTGACTTTTCCACTAAAGGACGGGTTCATTTGGAAATTGAAATTTGACCCTACGGGTTCTAAAATCAATAGAAGCATAGTAGACATGCAACCAATCCATCCCAAGAATAACACCAAAATTAACCATGTCTAATTCAACAAGATCACAAGGCAACAACTTATGCAAAATGAAAATGAGACAACTTTTATAAACTTTCCTAGCAATAGTATAGACATCAATAGGAGTAGACACTTCATATGACTCATGCAACAACTCGGGGTCAACATGGAACTTTTGGGTAACAAAAGAAAGATTGTCACCTGGATCAATCAAAGCATATACATCAAAGTCAAAGATTTTTAATATGCCGGTAACAACATCGGGAACCTCACCAACCCCTTGCCTCCCATGTGTAGCATAAAATTGATTGTGCCTTGGGGCACCACCTTGAGGACACCTCTAGCCGATGGAACCATATTTACACACCGACCTTTGCCATGGTTTCTAGGACAATCTATCTTCTTGAGACCAAGCTTCCCACATTCATAGCATGCATTAGAACCCTTCAAACATAGGCCTCTATGACCCCCTACACATTTAGGATACACATCATTAGGAGCCACACGACCAACACCTTGAGGCTTAGGAAAGTCATTAGCAAACCCCCTATTAGTAGCATGAGTAGACCCTTGGCCTTGATGAAATCTAGCACCCTTTTGGAATTTACCCTCAAATCGAGCCCTCTTGGCCTCATGCCCTCATCTCTTTCTCAATTTTTCTTCCTTCATTTTCTCGGCATATGTCAACAACTGAGACAAGTCCATGTCACTAATTAGCATGGCGGACCGGCATTATTCACTCACTAAGTCGGAGACCCCCATCAGGAACTAATTCATCCTAGAAGTAGGATCGGCCACCAAATGAGGAGCATACTTGGAAAGTTGATTAAACTTGAGGTCATACTCCCTCACACTTATAGCACCTTGTTTCAAGTTCATGAACTCTACCAACTTAGTTTCCCTAAGCTCAAGAGGGAAAAATCGATTAAGGAAAGCCAATTTGATCTCTTCCCAAAGCACCACATTACAATTTCCCTTATCCCCCTTCCATTGATCATACCATATTTGGGCTACCCCTTTGAGTTGGTACGCCGCCAACTCCACCTTTTCATTCGGCCCAACACCCATAATACTCAAGATCTTGTAGACCTCATTAATGAACTCTTGTGGATCTTCATCCACCTTTGACCCATAGAACACCGGAGGATTTATCCTCATGAATTCCCTTACCCTAGCTCCTGTGGTAGTAGCTTGAGGGGCTTGGGGCCCTTGATTGACTTGGTTGGCCACAACTTGGGAAAGCATGGTGAGAGCATTCCGGAGCTCACCATTGGTAGGTTGCTCATCGAGAGTTTGGGCTCTTCTTCCTCAGTGTTTGGCATGATCTAACATAGCAAAGAACAATCGCTGGGGGGGGGGGGAAACTTACTATATCTCTATAGCACGACTTAGAACATGAAAAAGGGAAACAATTCCTAAAACGTCTCATAGCCTCCTATTCATAGTCATGGCACGCTTCACAACCAGGAATAGGACTCTAAACAACGTGGTATGTTGGACTCTAAAGATCTATCAATCTAGTGCTTTGATACCAAGCTTGTCAAGACGCAAGCCTAGGGCCTAGATGTGACACGGCAAATAGGGAACCCGTAGGAACCCCAAACAAGCCTCTTAACTTATCATTACACATCATTGGTCGCGAAAGCATATAAAAGACATAAAGAGTAAGAATGGGGGCAACGGGGCTAGGGGAAAGCTTGCATAACATTATAATCAAAAGACAAAGAATCAAAGTTCATATCATAGATACACAACATGTCCAACAAACACCTCTAATACTCAGATAAGAGCGGGGGCCAAGACAAAGCAACCGGGATCACCCTCATAGTCAAGATAGAAAATAAAAAAGAGTATCTCAATACATAATAAGAGCAATATAGACTAAGGTCCCCGAAGTAGAGGACTCACCAACTAGCTTGAATAGTACCGAACTAGCCACGTGGAGGAGGAGGATGATCAACTTGGGCATTGGTTCCTACATGGTGATATCATGTAGGAAAGAGTATGCATTAGTACATTTGAATGTACTATGTTGGACACAATGCAATAAGAGATAGGCACCTTAATCAAAATGCATAACAATAGAAAATAGGCATAATATAACAATATAGAATGTATGATCAATGCATAAGTAAAACATGCTTAAGTAACGCATGCTCATATAGGATATCATATTTGTAGAAGAGACCAACCTAGATTTTCAAAGTACAAACCCCTTGGTAGCTTGACGATGATATTACCCATCATCTTGGTGTGTGAGGTACAAACCTCTCATCTAGGTTAGTGATGATCATACCCATTACTCTGGTGTGTGAGGTACAAACCCCTCATCTAGGTTAGTGATGATCGCACCCATCACTCTAGTATGTGAGGTACAAACCCCTCATTTAGGTTAGTGGCAATCTCACCTACCACCCTCGTGTTTGAGATATTAACCCCTCAACTAGGTTAGCTACACTTTATATAAAATGTATCATATACCTAAGCTCTTTGCATCATATAGTCATTCATATCATATCTCATGTTTTGGACCTTCAATTCCTTAAGAAACCACATCTGGACATTTTATCAAACACTTAGAGGGTGTGTAGTACTAGTGTAAAACCATGCAATTCAAAAGTGAAATCATACAAGAACATCTATTGTACAACCATTAATCAACACATTGCAACACCATCAAGCAATATACCTCAAAACCCCTCCTCAAATCTTACAATAGATCCAAGATTTTTAGCTCAAAAAACTAGCAAAATAGTCACAAATTCACATAGCTTTATCATAGTGTGGAGTGAATTTCATAATATGCAAGACCCATTTGTAAATCAACTTTAAATCATGCAATTTGAGTTAAAGGAGACTTGGGTATCATGGATGAAAGGAACTCATGAAAGAAACCCACATATCTTAGCTTAGAGATGAGCTTGGTGAAGGTTGGAGATGGAGACTTGAGGCTTGAAGAAGAACCTTGAAGGAAATCCTTCGTTTCGGATGAGGCTTTGAGACTTGAATTTGGGAGTAAAAAATATAGCTAAGTATTTGAGAGGATATTGGGGAATGTTTAGGATGATATGAGGGTGAAATATGGCTAAGTATAGGTAAAAACATGTTTGGGACACTTAGGCCTAAGACTTAGAAGTCTTGGACCGAACTGAAAAATAACAGACATATTTTTACATTGAGGTGCACTGCGGAAGCAACGCAGATTCCTCCCTGGAAGTCGCACTTAAAAAGCTTACTATTGCTAATCGTTCGCTCTTAAATTGGAGTTAGACCCTCTTCCCCCTAATTTTGACCTTCTGAACAAGAATATAAAGTCGAATTTTTGATATTGCACATGGATTTTGAGATATATGGAATTTAAAATTCTGGGTATTTCGAGGCACAGTTTCGGGTACTTTTGGGGTCGTTTCATATACTATTCTCTTGCTATATATCTCCTTCTATATATGTGTCATTGTCACCTAACATTGAATCTAGATTTAATGAGTTCATATGCATTGCATACCTACATACTTACTACATTCAAACGTACTAACGCATATTTTTTCCTACATGATCTAACTATGTAGGGACTGAGGACTACCTTTATCCATCGTACGATGGTTAGCTTGTATCTAGAGAATTTTTGTCGTGGTGAGTCCTATCTTCTAAGGACCAACCACCATTCCTCTGCCTATAGTTCTTTGTTTATGTTATTTACTTTAAGGGTGAACCCGGGGTATGTCTTGGCCCCAGTCCTATCTTATGACTAGAGGCATTGTTAGACATCTTGTAAACTCTCTTATGTTTATATGCTAAGTGTTGTATTTGGATATTTATGGTTATGGCTACCTATTGGATATCATTATATGGAATGTCTATTAGTATTATGATATGTTTATATGTTATGATGTGAAAGATCCAAAATCCCAAATTACCCCCAAAGAGTGAGTCATACTTTTCGCCCTTTAGTATTAGGTGATACTGGCCAGACTCAGTCATAGACCGGTGCTTAGCTGCCCAGGTATATTGGTTTTCGACTACTGTGCTTTATACTCTATTTTTGTGCATTGAGGACAATTCAACTCTTTTTCGATGGGGTGTGGGTAGTTATAGGTCTCAGTGAAGTCTGAATAACTTGACCTATAACTATCCCAATTTAGATTCCTAGGGGTTTTCTTGCATGTGTTCTTTTTTCCAAAAGATATTTAATTTCTGTTGAACCGGCATGTTTGGGATGTGTAGGTAGTATTAGTAACATATAGTACTAATATTTATGGCATATGTTTATTTTTTTGTATTTTTATGTGAAAAATGATATCTACCAAAAAATTTTTAGTTAGTCTTGATAGCAATCATGCATGTTTGATTGTTGACAGTGCTTGTTCTAATAAGTGAGGATGAATTGAGATGAAAACCATGATCTAAGAGTCTTTGTTGATAGTGTAATCAATTCCATGTGTGTGTAAGCTTTCTTTGCTAAATTCATATGTTGTGTTTCAATTCAGAACTTGCCATGTTACTCTGACTTAAACTATAGGTTAGTTTGGTTAGGAAAGGATATTAAGTCGTTATTCATAAAGTCCACTTAGCCTAAATAATCAACCAAATGTTAATTTATCCCTTGATTCTAATGTTTGAGCTTTATATGTACCCTTTTCTTTGTAAAAGCCTAAGTTACCTAGCCTTGCTAGTTGTAAAATCCTGAAACTGGCCCTGGTCCTTCCTTTAACATTGTGCATCTTGACTGAGGCAAAAAGGTTAAGTTGAGGATAGCGACCAAACATGGCCTTGGTTCCTAAGTTGGATTTTGTGCACCTCAACTCAAGCCAAAAGCCTAAGTTTAGGGTGGATGGTGTAAGGGTAAATACAAAATGAGGGGGAAGCCAGTGATGTATGAAAAATGGGGTAAAAGTATGTTTTGCGTGCAAGAAAAAATGAGTGATGCCTAGTCAATAAGCTAAAAAGAAAAATGATGTGAAAACAAAAGGCAAAAAGCTGAAAATGAGAATAAGGCACCCAAAAAAGATTGAAATAAAAGAAAGAGAGAATGAGGTGAAAAATAATAGTTTTGGTAGGAAAAACTGTAGAAAAATGCAGTGTCAAGGAGGCTTTTAGTCACTATGTTCCCAAACATCATACCAAAGCCCCATGTGCCTATTCTCCTACAAATGATCCAAGCTAAACTTGATTATTGCTCTTATACAGTTAGAACTACATTACAAGCCAATAAAGTCCTAAAGTGATCCTAGTCCAAGTAGTCAAAGGTCATAGTCATGAGTATAGGTGCAAGCATATAGTATTGATCGTAGTATTTAAATGTGTTTTGTGAGAGTGAGTGATTTTGCATAGTCTCAAGCATTGATATGAGACTTCTTTCTGTGAGGCACTTGTATTGCATTGTTAACTTTGGTCTAACTCAGTGAGTGTTACTTGTTGATAATTGTCTTGCTTGTCATAGTTGCACTATCACATATGTTGATTTATACTAGTTTGCTTGATAGTTATTTCATGTGCTTTTAAAGTGGTGTGGCTATTTGTGCTTGAGTTTGATAGGATGTATGCCATTAGATTGAGGTTTGTGTGTTACTGTACTACTTATGTACATTGAGTCAGTCGTTTGAGGAAAAGCAACATTTTTAAGTTGAGGTTGTTGATGTGTTATCAAAATATAACACTTTTGATGCTTAAAACTTGGAATTTGTATGTTCTCAAAGCAATGTTAGTAGATTTGATGTGTTTTTGTGTTTGGTTTGCAGTATTACAGGGTTGGCTTGATTTTTGGGCTAAGCATACAGATATTACAGAAAATAAGGTTTTAGAGACCCTTTACGGGCGTGAAAAATTCCACAAGCCATAGAGTTAGTTTCGTAACAATCTAGTGAAGGCTAACTGGTTAGTTTTGTAACAATCTAGTGAAGGGTAACTTTTTGAAGTTGAGTCTACGAATATGCTGATAAGTCGTAGAAGATTTTACAAGCCGCAGAGTTAGTATCGTGCCTTGAGGATTAGAAAGTGAGAAGTTGCTGAAACGTCATCACATGAAACCTCCTTCGGTCCATAAAACTTTATATGGCCTGTAGAAGGGTGTCGTAGAGGTCAACCCCAGAATTGAAGATGAAGTCCACGAAGCCTCGTCTATGGGCGGTAAAACATTACACGGCCTGTAGAAGTGCTTGTAGAGCCTCCCGACCTAGTTCTCCTATGTCATTTTGGTTTTGCATTTTAAATACTATAAATAGGTTTTTATGTTACTTTTCAGAGAAAAGAGAGAGGAAACACGACAAAACAGTACAGAGCTTGAGAGAAAAGTTGTGAAACATTATTTGTGCTTTTAATTCAATCTTGTGATTGTTAGTGAAGAGCTTGGATTTATTGTTCTTAATTCCATTGTGCAAGTGCTCAATTATATTACTCAAATTCATGATTCTTGCATCTATACTAATAATGAGTAGCTAAATCTATAACTAGGATTGTGGGAACCATGAAGAACTAACAAGGTAAAATCAGATAATTTGTAATTTTTGAAAAGTGTGCATGCATGTATTAATTAATTCTCTTCGATTTAAATGCTTTTTAATGGTGACCAATGTTAGAACTTGCCTAGTTTTACTGACTGGATCAAGGTAGTAATGAATAATAAAATATATTAATTTACAGGATTCGATTAATGTTTCTCGTCTAATCAACCAAACTGGATTAAGAGGAGGTTGTATTGGAATAATATATAAGGATTAGTAATGTCACACTGTGGGGATGGATAAATCACATAGTGAAATTCGCCTCTCGCCTGGATCAAAGGGTTTGGTGAAGTTAACTTACCATCCTGCATGCTACACATTAGAAAAGAATTCGATTATCTGGTAATACCAAGTTAGGGAACCATGGGAAACCCAATACTCTAGTTACTCTTCATACTGATTTCACACTTGTCTTAGTTTAGGATTACTTTTCATAGTTGTTACAACTCCCCGCCTCCGGGGAGATAAGTAGGTTAATCCACCCGCATTGCTTTAAATTCTTCCAAGTCTACCATATTCCTTGTGGGTTCGACCCTAACCTTGGTTAGGTTATATATCTTGACAACGACTGCTTTAGCCTTCAAAAAGAAGATGTAGCTTCAGCAACATCAAGATTTTGATAACATATAGGTCATGCTTTAGAAATCTCCAAATTCCGTTCATATATGATAGTTTCATTCATAGGCCTAATAATGGACTGTATGACTCTCTACGGGTCGTCACTGGGTTCGTGGATTACCTCACACTTGGAAAGTTTTCCCCTTCTTGAAGTTCTATGTTTAAGAACAGAACCTACTGGTAGTAAGTCACCCCCCCCCCCCATAAACTAAACCGCAGGTCAGTTTTCAGGCCAACTTTCTATACTCAAGGCTCCTAAACTAGGAGTCATTATAATACTCCTCAAGCATGGCATTTGAAAGGCGTTCTCCCGCTGCTTGGGATAACTCTTTTTCTTACTGCTTCCACATCTATATCATGGAGGGTTGATCATGCTTGGTCATACAAGGTAGCAAATTTAAAAAGGAGCCTAATAGCTTTATCAAAGATGAGATGACCATATCTTTGCGTTTCATCTCTTTGATAATTAATTGAATTTCATTTTTAAGAGAGGAAGCAGAATCCACATTGCATCTTGAGAGTTTTTCTCTAATAATGGTCCAAAGAGAAGAAATAAAATTCTTTTGAGCATCTAGGATGACTCTCTTTCCATCAAACATGAACACTGTAGTTATTGGATGATTGTGGACATTAGACTTCAAAGTGTCTTTGACCTCGTCACAAGAGATAGAAATTGGATTTTTATTTGTCTACATTAAAAAGGGAGAAGGATAAATAGTAAAAAAAAGAGTTAAGATATACTCGATAGGATGAAATCTTAATCATACCTCTTTTAAAGGAATTGTTATGGTCCTTGAATCATGCAATTCAACCACGGGTGTAGTAACATGTCCTAAATTATTTGGGCACACTCGTGTTCTCTTCCAACAACAATCTCTTCTACTACTTCCACTCTCATATTGAAGCAACCTTTTAGGGACCGAGCGGCTTGAATAGATGTCTTTTTGTTTAGTGCCACTGGAGGAAGCCAAGATTTTCCTTTCTTACGTTGTTGGGACACCTTGGCATCCAAAGAAGGAGATATATCAGCTCTGGAGACTTCTGTTAAATATACTTCATCAGAACGCTCCGTGTGCGACAGATCCTGCTCCAACAACATCTATTAAACTCTGCAAATGACCACTAAGTAAATTTTCATGAGTCTTCTTCCACCAAGTCTGATAGTCAGATCCAAAAGAATTTCCCTCACTAAGGTGATTAAGAGAAAAGATGTTCGTGATGAAGATTGACTCATTGTACATATCCGCCAAAACATAAGTCCCTTGTCCAAAGAAGCACTGCGAACATTCTTCGCAATGCCAGGAATGTTCTAGTAGAATCCATATTGACAACGGAAGTGATGTGGACTGTATGACTCAATGATAACTAAATTTTTGCATCTAAGGGGAAGATAATTGAAACGGATACTCATGAAGTAGCTCGATTACATCTCTGGTGCCTGATCATTATCTACATAAAAGTAAGGGTACTTCTTATCCAGCATAGAAGACGAACAAGTAACAATCTCTTTACCATGGTTGTATTTCCTTGCATCATTTTTTATCAAAATACCTTGTGGCACTCTCTCAAGAATATACTACCATAGTAGGAACAAAGGGCCATTGGCAAATGCGAAATGAGTCTTGAAATAATGAGCAAGCAAGCATAAAAATAATGGATGGGGAAACAGGCTGTAATTTGATTAAGTTGGAATGTAGTTGAGATCTTCTTCAAACCATTGTAGATACTGACCAACACCGGAACTGCAAGACTGACCCTTTTCCTACTCGTCATCAAGCTTGCCATCTTGAAAGTTCCAGACGAATAAAATGACCTTCTTTATTTGGATGCATGAAAGAACACAACCAACAAGATAAGAAGGCTGGTCTCATCTCTTTTGTCAGAGTTCACCCCGATCTCAGAAAATACCTTTTCTTCAACATGTGACAATTGTGTCAAACAAATCTTCACTAGGATTATGTCTCAATTCAAGATGAGAAGATTTATCTTCCTGTCTCGGTGGAGCAGGTCCATACCTTAAGGGTTTCTTGCAATAGAACTATATTCATTGTCTAAAAGATACCCTTTGGTTGGCACCTTGAAGATGAGAAAGGCTGCAAATAAATATTCACAAGTTCGAGGAAGATATTTTATCTTCTTTTCATCAAACACAGTAAGTTCCTTGACCTCAGGCATCACTTCTTCATAAAGAGAACCCAAAATCAGTAAGCCTCCAAGGACATGTAAATCCCATAAAAAAGGGATAATTACCAAACAGATGTAAGAAGTGTGTTTGTTTTGGGCACCAAGCTTCACAAAATGCTCGTAAAATATTTGAATTGCAATCATAAATGAAATGTGATGCACAAACGGCATCATAAATTTGTGCCATAACCAACATTTCTTGACACCTACCAAGTACATCTTCATTCCACTCCCAATAGCATGGAATATGTCGATACTCTCCCTCTACTATCATGGTATCTCCTTATCGAATCTTACCTTGAATAACGCGATGATCTAAGATTGGAAGGGAAGTTGCAATTTAGCATGATGATGATTCGGTGCCTGAAGGGACCACAACTTAAGTAGCTTATTAGAATTGCGAGTTTGCACTGAAGTCAATTTCGCCATATGAAGTGGGTTTTTCAATGAAGGCCACAGACTCGCATATCGGCCAGCTAATTGGAGTTCGGGCAAAGAATTTGGTTTGCTCCATCCTGTCTTCAGTTTTGACTACAAGATACTTAAATTTGGTGGAAGGAAACCTGTATTGCCTGAAAACCATCATCTTTTTAAATTGCAAGAAATAGAAGAAGTCATTAGTGACAAACTTAAGCGTAAAATGACAAGAAAAATATATGAATATAATTTTGTCAAGAAAAGCTCTTTGTCATTCTTAAGGTCGGAATACGTATCCATCCTTCTCACCATAAGGACGTCTTCAAGTTACCTTATTTTTAAGGCTGAAATATGTATCCATTCCTTTGCTTGATAAGAATTACCATAAAATTACCTTATTCTTAAGGCGGGAAGGCATATCCATTCCTTTGTGTGATAAGAATTACCACGAAGTTACCTTGTTTTCAAGACGTGAATGCGTATCTATTCCTTTGCGCAATAAAAATAACCATGAAGTTACCTTATTCTTAAGGCGGGAATGTGTATCCATTCCTTTTAGCAATAAGAATTACCATGAAGTTACCTTATTCTTAAGTCAAGAATGCACATCACTTCCTTTGTGTGATAAGAATTACCATGAAGTTACGCCATTCTTAAGGCGGGAATGCGTAATCATTCCTTTGCATGATAAGAATTGACATGAAACTACCTTACTTAAGATAGGGGGACGTGGATCCATCCCTTCACATCTAAGATCAGATTCTTATAGTACGATGAATCTTGAATCCCTAGGCTCTACAAAAAAAAAAGAAAGAAAAGGAGGAGAAAAATTACACATGCAAAAAAGGAAGATTACCTAAGAAAAAGGAAATTCCTTGATTGACAAAGCAAATTCAACAATCTACAACTTTCTTGGATTAATACTCATGAGTTAAAAATAGGTGGGTATTTATAGACCCAATCCATTACCCAATTATTGATGAAGTAGGAAAGAAAATTATAATTTATTTTTTTACCGCAATCTGTAAGGTGGTTACTTGTCACAATTTGAATAGAACATGGATATATATGGCGTGAGAAATGCAATTGTATTTGGAATGAAGTTAGACCTAGGGCTCCTTAAATTTTCATGAATCAAAAGATTTTTTAGCCAAGGTGATATGATTGGATAGAATCATTTGAAGTGTTTTTAGTGCTGCCAATATGTGTATACATTTTATACATTTAGGCAAAATTATGATTGTTGAGCAATAAACGAGTGAAGTGTACGAATGAGTTTTTTTTATGACTTAAGAATTTTCTTTCCATAAATCCATTAATACTTCAAATCCAGTCTTTAAGAGATGAAATAGCTCGACAAGTCTTGAAGCAGGTGGCATTTGTTATCATATAAAATTTATTAAAATATAAATTTTATAGGAATTCAAATTATATTAAATTCAAGATATATTGGTCCAAAATGAATATTGTGGATTAATGTAATTAGGTTAATTATTTAAATTCAATAAAATATTGATTTAATTAAAAGCCCAAATGAATGTGGGCTACAAAAGATGACCCACTTTACTAGGCTCAATATCCTCTCATCCTAGAGGCCCACTTGATTCCACATGTCGGATGACGTGGCATGTTAAGTCAAATAAAGAAGTCAATAGGATCATGTTATGTGTCAAAATGACATGACATTCCCATCTCAATCAAAGCCAATAAAAATAAGCTACGTATACAAGTGATGTATTCTTACCAATCAAATATATCGACATGTCACTTGAAAGGAAACCTATTTCTATCACTTTTCCTGCGCCATGTCACCTTAAATCTGATTGGTCGGAAGAAAGTCTGATTTCATCATAATTCCTCTACTCTATAACTATATATAGGGGTCCTCATAATTCAGAATTCACATCAAGAATTCTAACAAGAAGCCAGAGAAAGTTCGTGGATCAAATACGTACAAGCAACAAGAATTCAAGAAATCAAGCATTCAAGTTCAAGAACGCATCAAGATCATGATCATCGAATTCAAGAACAAACCCAAAAACCTCTGAATTCAAGTACAAGTCAAGATCAACTTCAAGAATAAGACCGTACTAAGTTCAAGTTCATCAAATCCATAAATCAAGATCAAGACAAGAAGATTCAAGATCAAGTCCAAAAGCTCTTGAATTCAAATACGAGTCAAGAGCAAATCCATCAAGTCTTACAAGATTCAAGATCAAGCTAAAGAACCCTTGAATTTGTATTTGAAAAGTCTAATAAGAGGATTTAAAGAGATTGTAGAACTCACTCCTTGAAATAAAAATAGAACGATTGTTGCAATATTTTTCGTTCCTTGATTATTATTATTTTCTCGACATGAAATTTAATTCTCATACAATTACTCTCTGGTTATACCAAATAGAATGATTTGTAACTCACAATAAATTTACAATACAAAAATGATTTATTTCTAATACATATTACAGACATTACTCCTTAGTAATACCAAATAAAATAATTTATAACACCCTTATAATATATTTATAATACAAGAATGATTACACATCAGGATCATTTATAAGGTACATATAATACAAGTTTATTCATGAATAATATACTATTTTTAGTGATATCAGTCAAAATAATTTTTATAACATACTTATAATGCATTTATAGCATGCACAATACATTTTTAATACATATTGCAAAAATCATTTTGAATACAACATTCAAAAATTCATATTTTCATATCTTCAACATCAATCAAGTAGGAACATGAGTGTTAAAATACTCATCACTAGAACGAGAATCATCTCCAATACCAAAGCAACTAATAATGAGAAATTGACTAATTTCTAACAAACTAAATTACTCCAGTTCTTTGGTATATACCACTATAGATGCCAATTATTAAAGAGTACGTTTAAAAGGTGAAATTATTTACTATTTCTTAAAAAATAAATTATGAGCACTTGGTTACTTATTAATAATCTAAGTAGAAAGAATTTTAACAAAAAGCTCAATTGAGCTTATAAGTGAAAATAAAAAATTTGGGTGTTTGATCCAATCCAACAAGACTTAGACCAAATAGAAAGCATCACCTTAAATTATAGGATTTTCTATTTCGATCTTCAGTGTCAATAAGTAGAATGTAGAGCTATTGAAGGTTTTTTCCAATAAAATGTTCCATCATCTTCTCACGTGACGCTTGTGTTGCAAATCACAAAAGTAATATCGATCTTCTTTCACTTTCTTCTTCATTAGTTGATTTGCTTTCACTTGTTGATGTTTTGCTCTCTAAGTAGATGTGTTGTTTTTTGTTGGATATGAGTTCCTCATAAATCCAAAAGAGGTACAAAGTCTCCTACCTTGGTATTGTAGCTATACATGAATGCCTTTGAGACCATTTGCTTGATCTTTTCTATTGCAACTCGTTGACCCTTTTGTTTTTGCATAGTTGAAGCAGAAGCGGAGGCCCCAAAAAAATTTTTGAAGTGATTGCCATGCTTCTCCTTATTCCTCAAATTAGTTAATATGTCATTAATAAACACAATTTCAAAAATAGGGTCTGAAAATCCCATTCATCAAACTCATAAAAGCAGTTGCGCCTTAGAACTCAAATAATGTAATTAAGAACTCATAATTTTCACACCTAGTTTGAAAGAGATATCTTGGTAATATCCTCGGATCTAATCTTCAATTGATGTCTAGACCTCAAGTCAATCTTAAAGAAGGTTGATGCCTTTTGAAACTGATCAAATAAGTCATTTATATGGGGAAGAGAATACTTATTTTGAATTATGATCTTCTTCAATAGACAGTAGTTGATGCACATATGCATACTCACATCTTATTTTTTTACAAACATAGGAGCAACCTATAGAGAGACACCTGGACTTATAAATCAGTTCCTAAGTAAATATTGTAACTGAACTTTTAACACTCTCAATTCTGCCAGTGTCATCTGATATGATAGAATAGAAATGATAGGAGTTCTTGGTTGTAAGTAAATGTCGAAGTCAATATCTCGGTCTAGTGGCATGACAACTAAATTTATAGAAAACACTTCTAAAAAACACATACTACAAAAACTTTATGGATGGAGCTTCTTCACTAATATCTCAAGGTGCACAAAAAATGTCAAACACACCCTCTCTACTAACTTTTTGGTATGAATATAAGATATGATCTTTCTAGAAGTAGACTTCGATTTTCCTTCCGCTCAAGCCTAGACATACCTAACATGGCTATGGTGACTATCTTAGAATGACAATCCAAGATAGCATAATGAGTAAACAACTTACTCGTTTCCAAGATCGAATCAACCATGTCTAAAATTTCCAAGCCTACTAAGATTTTATACCCATGAAGATTATTAGACATGAACCATAGACTCTATCAATGATTATAGGATCACCAACAAGAGTAAATACATGAACAAGAACATCAAGTGATTCAGAAATTATATTCAGGTTCACAAGAAAATAAATACGCATATAAAAAAGTAGAATCATGATTGAATTAGGATGTAGCCATCCAGCCACAAACTAGAATAGTATTAGTGATAAGTATATTAGATGCTTCAACTTCGAGCCTTCCTAGAAAAGCATAGAAATGGGTTCGATCGCCTGTCTATGAGCTTCTCCTACCAAATTGAGTACTACCTTTGTTGACCTAAACATCACCTCGATTAGGCTGAGTACAACCTCTAACTATTGTGTGGCCACTCCGCCTAAGTAGAGGATGATCTATATCATATAAACTACCTCTCCTACCTACTAGAACTAGGGCTTGGGGAAGCTCGCTGCTGAACCACCTATCCCCCCTATCTAAGTTTGGGACTTAATTTTTAATATATCCAAACCATTTAATTATTAAACTTAAGATTAATTAATATTACTAATATTTATTTTACAGCTAATGAAATGCTTTAATATCATTTAAATATATTATTACAAGATAAATTGATAAAAAAACTATTGGGGTTCATTACACCAAATCTTGGTAAATAGTTTTGATATAATTTGTTATTTTGGACACTGACAGTGCTATTTATGAAAATTTTCCCATAACCCTAAACATGACTTATTGGCCCGAATTGTAGTCTAACTTAATGTTGGGCTTAAATAAGGAAGATCAAGCAAAGACTTTTTGGTAGACCTTCAGTCACTTGGGAAATTTGCACAAAAATTGGAGTTTGGTTCAGATGCTATGCGCCTTCTCTAATTTTTGATTCGATGATTTAGGTGAATTTATTTATGATTTCGACACTTTTTGAATTGTTTGAGTAAGTGTTTGATTGAAGATCTGAAAGTGTCATTTTAGGCACGAGATAATGAAAGAGAAGAATCCGACTGTTGCGGCTGCTTCTACTTCAATTTTCAAGAAAGTAATGTTGAATTGTTCAGCTCAGGTTTGTCCAATATGGGCATCCCTTCACTTCTTTTTATTGTTGTTTTCCCCTTAAATTTCACACATATAGCTCCAGCAGAAAGTCATATAGATTTGATGTTTCTTGTCTTCATTTGTTGTGTTTTTTCCGTAATTTTGTTCAATCAATAGAAAGAAAATGAAATAGATCCACTTCATTTTTCACAATGAATTCTATTTAGAAGTATATTTTGTGTGTCCCTTCGTGAATATAATATAGTAATAATTTGTTTGGTTGATCCTTTGGGCAAAGAATGAATATTGTTATGTGCTTTGGTTTTATATTATCATGTATATTTGATTTGTAATGAATGGAGATGAAATATTAGACCCACCACCTACCTGATCCTACCTTTTGTCAGAGATTGAGAAATGCTGAAAACATTGAGGATCTTTTAACAGCTTATTTTCTTACAGGCCAAAGTGTATGGAAGTTGTGTTGCAGCAAAGGTTCCAGAAATAGAACGTGATATGTGTTTAAAAGAATTCCTTGAATTGAGGAACTGCATGCAAAGTGTGGTATGATAAACTCACCATTATGTTTGATTAAGAAAAGCTCCCTAAATATGTGCCATGTTGTCCCTTCGCTTGCCTGATTCTCCTCTTATTTTAACAGATAAGAAGAAAGGCATGAATAGTGTGTGTGTATATATATGCGAGTTAGAGTGAAAAGCAGCTGTTGTTGAAAGTTGAATCAAGCATGAAAAGGTTTGACGTTTTAGTTTTTGGAGGATACTAATGTTGTTCATTTAGTTGTAATGTGTTAGCAAATAGCTCATTGCACCATTATATTTATTTGATCATTTGCAGTTTGGCATAGTTTAGGTGTTTCTTAGGTCAGTAGGTCTACATAGGAGGAAGTGAAACATGTCAGCACAAGCATCTTCTTCTCAGCCTTCTGGTTTTGGTAGTTCTGGTGCTCTGTCACATGTGTATATTCAGTATCCACCTTTAAGATGCAAAATTTCAGGAGCAAGAAATATTTTCTATGATGATGGCACTAAACAGCTTATTGTTCCCACATCTGGTCAGGTAAAATGCTATAAAGATGAACTCAATCACACATGGTCTACATTGAGGTTTTGGAAAACGATACTGCAGGGTTTCTTTCCTTCCTATTGCCAGTGAACTAAATAGTGGTCACTCCGTTTGCAGGTTTTCTGCTGGAAAACAACTCCATTTAATCCAAATGTGACTCCATCCTCTGATTTAATAGGTGAAGGTCCAGTTTTATCCATTCGATATTCTTTAGATTTGAAACTTCTGGCTGTACAACGATCCCCTTATGAGGTTGATATCCAGAATAGAGAGAGTGCGGATACTTTTAGTTACAAGTGCAGGTCTGAGTCAGAAAGGATTCTTGGATTCTTTTGGACAGATTCAACGACATGTGATATTGTCTTTGTAAAGACCAGGTATATAGCACAAATAGTAATCTCTTAAGTTTCTTGTCTATATTGGCTTTCATAACTATTTGATTACTTTGTGACTCTTAAATGTTTACCTACCAAAAGAATAACTGGACTTTTTCATCAGTAACTTAAAGCTACTTTTTGTGTATTTTCAAAATCAGTATAATTGCCTTTATAATTAAGTTCCTCAGTAGTACAGATCTTTGTAATCTATCTGATATATTGGCATGTCTGGGTTGGATATATTACCTTATTTGTGTAATTGTGTCTGAATTTTAAGTCATTTTCATCATCAAAACTAGAGTTTGGTTACTTTAGAAAACTATTGTTTAATGAGGCAATGATTAAACTATTTAATATCAGTTTCAGAATCCAAACTAAGCTGCCTGTTGTTGTGAACTCTTCTTTGTACTATGTTTTTGTCTGTAAAGGATAATTCTGTATCTATAACAATAAGTCCAGAAAAAGATGATGCTAGAAATGTTGCTTAATTTTTATGCTCATGGTTACCAAAAAAAATTGTTTCCATCAATTTTATTTTTCTTACAAGATAACTCAAAATGTCCATTTCCCATGTATTCAATAATATTTTCATATATTCCGGTATACATTTATTCCACATGGTTTTTGTAAGGTTACAAAATGATTTTCTTTTTATAAGGTAATGTTTTAGTACCAAGGTACCAAAATGGTATCAAAAAAGAAAAGGACTCAAATACCTCCCAAACAGTAGACTAAGCTATGTGTTCATTCTCAACAGATACAAAAAGTCCAGATATTGATCATACTTTATAATGTACTACTTCTACACCAGATATACAAATTATGCAAACATTTCTTCTTGATTCTAGTGATATGAATTCTCCTCCTTTCAAAGAAAAGACTTATTTCTTTCCATCTGTAAGGTCCAGAATATACAAATGGAAATGGTCTTCCATAGCTGCTTCATCCTTCTTGAGACATTTTGGCCTTGCCAGCTTTCCAATAAATGTTGAATCTTCTGAGGCATAACTCATGATATACCAGCATTGTTTAGAAATAGCTCCTAGCATTGTCTAGAAAACCTGCAATTAAGTAGTAAATAGTCCGTAGTTTTCTGATCTTTTACAGAGTAAGATCTGCTGCATCAGTTTCAAAAATGAAATAAAATGACATCTGTTGCTTAATGAAAAACCTCTTCACTGCAGATTGTTTTGAGTTAAACATGCCTTCTTGGTTGCAACCCAACACAAATGAGGCTCTTTAGTCTCCAATTCATCTCCCAGGGCTAATTTTGGTGCACCATAGCCACCCTGCTGCAGTATCAAGCTGTAGCAATCCCTTACTAAAACCCTCTTTTCCCTGCTGTTGACTCAAACCAAATAATTCACTTTATTTTGATCAATTTATATTGATTCCAACTGTTGAAGTTACTGGAAAGTTTGCCATTTTCTGGTCATCGGATATCTTTTGAATATTAACTACTACTTGGAACTTGTATAGAAGTCATATAACCATCTTTCTTAATTGAACAACTGAACGTGTCTGAACTACCTGATCATTAAGCTTTCACTCCAATCCAAGAATCTGTCCAAAACCTTATCTGGTCCCAAACCTTATCTGGTCCCATTCCTCTCCTCTAATTTAGTGTGCTGTAGAAATTCATCCCAGAACGCACTAATTCCTTTCCAGAACTCTTACTGGACATTAATAATGAAGGATTCTGTCTCCATCCCCCAATCATCCATGTTACCTATAGATAGCATCCAGTACCTTCTTCCAAATTTCATCACCATGCCTACTATATATCTTTAATCATCCAAACTACAAGTTCTTATTATGTAATTTTAAAGTCCTCACTTCCTCACTTCCAATCTTCCATCCTTGTCATTTGTAATCACTTGCCATTTGACCAAGTGAAACTTCCTCTTACTGGCATTCCTTCCTTGAGAAACTGACTTCTTATGGAATTCAGTCTCTTTTCCACTGTGACAGACATAGTGATTAAGGACAAAGCATAAGTAGGCAATCCATCTCATACAATAATAATGAGGATGAGTCTTACCTCCAAAGGAAAGATATTGCTTCTTCCATGGATTTAGTTTATTCATATATCTATCTTGAACCCTTATCAAGTACTTTATCTTTCCTTTTCACCCCAACTGGCAACCTTAAATAGACTGCAGGAAAATTTTCTACTGTACACCTAAAATATTAGCCAACTCCTCAATACAGTCGTCAAAGTGTAATGGATGGAAAAATTGAGCAATTTTGGATACTATAGGGGCAAATCTGAAACTTTTCCCTTATGCTTATGGATATCAATCTTTCTTGGTTACTTGGTATTTTTGTTGCTCGGACTCTTCAGAAATACCGACGGGTGCGTGTAGGATCCTCCAAAAATACTGTATTTTTGAAGGATCTGACACGGGTGCGGCAACATTTTTGGAGAGTCTGGGCAACTTAGCTTGGTATGAGCATTTCCATTATATCATATATCATGCCTTTATATCATGTACACATTGTCATTCAATAAGAACAATTACCACTACGTTCAAACGAGCATTGCCATTACTTTAGGTAAGCTTATTTGAACCCTTTAAAAATGATTGGCGTGCATCTCTGATCTAGATCCTTAACTGCAGTGGGCTGGAGTTATTCTCGTGCAGTTCTGGAATAAGATCACTTCAATTGGTGGAGACTAAGAAAATGAATGTGAGCTGGTACGTGTATACACATGAAAGTAGATTGGTGCTTCTTGCCACGGGAATGCAGTGCAAGAGCCTTACAGGATATCAGGTTTATTTCTGGTCTTTTGTGTCTTTCCTTTTAGATCTCTATCTTGTTAGTATGAAAATGCATTACATCACTTTTGCATTATATCAGCATGATTGTGGTCCTTTATATGATAAATAATTACAGACGTGCAGTAATGGCTAAAAGGCTCTAGGCAGCAACTTAAACAGTTCTCTCTCCCTCTTTTTCTTTCTTTCTTTCTTTCCTTTTTTTTTTTTTTGGTCTTTGGTTGGCATAATAATGTTTAGGAAGATCAAAATTTTTGGGGGTTGAATAGTTTACTATCTTAGTTTTTAAGGTTTGTCATGATTGTGGGTTTCAATGTTAAGCTTCTGAGCTGAAGTATACAAAGCTTCACTGGTAGGAAACTTTATCTGTTCTCCTAGGAAGTAATATCCTTGTCTGTCTTCACCTATAAGGATAATCATTTCTTGTTATTTAGATTTTAGGATAAGCCCCTGTAGCTGAAAAAAGTTACTAGAAGTGAGATTTTGTCATTTATTCGGCTTATCTTGTTGTCCTATTATGCCTTGATATGATTAAACTAATTGCAATCTTCACGTTCAGAATTTGATAGATGCAAGGTATTCACCACTATATCCTTTCAATTTTGATAGCTTAACATTAGTTTTTGATTCTGTTTTATAGATTTCATCTGTAGGAATAGTTCGATTGCCAAGGTTTGACATGGCAATGGCAAAATCTGAGGCAAATAGTAAGCCTGTCCTTGCTGCAGAGGATGTTTATATTGTCACAGTGTAAATGCTTATCCTTTTCTTTTTTCTTAAGTGAGATCTTTTACCTAATTTTTTCTGTGAAGTAGATTTTTCATCTAAAGTGTAAACATGTTTCCCTGTTAATTTGCAGTTATGGTAGAATTTACTGCCTGCAACTTGATAAAATAGCAATGCAGCTCCATTGTTACAGATTTTATCGGGATGCGGTGATACAACAGGTAAGCTCTTACCAACACCAAGCGTACATGTATATTTCTAAAAGTCTAAGTTGTACGCAATGACATTAGAACATTTCTAACTCTTAAGGTTTTGAAATTACTTTAAAGTAGTTGTGGTTATAAGGATAAAGGGAAAATTTGTGTTCTATGATTATGGTATCTGATTACTGGTGGTCTTATTGATGCAGTGATATTATACACTTCTTACATGAATTGTTCCCTTTTTAGCCATCTCAGTCTTTTCCGTCCTGCAGCTTGAGGGTTGATTCAGATCAGTGAATTGCAAAATCTTTTAGTGACTTTCTGAAAAATTTCCAGCAAAGTTCAATTTAGGTGGCATTTGTCTAAAAAACTAAAGAACTGTTTTTCAGTCAATTAGGTGGAGTCAATTTTAAACCACAATGGGGGGACTACAGTCCCTCTGATAAGGGAACCAGGTTGAGTAGGATGAATCAGTTATTAAAGGCCAAAACTGCCTCAATACCCAAAAACGAAATGGTTTAAAGGAACGAGAATAGAACTGGTATCAAAAGTGAGGGGAAGAAAGGAAAGTTAAGGAGGGATCTAGGTGAAGGAAGGAGGGAGAGGTTAAGATGGTAAACTTCCATGAGACTCAATCCTAAAGATTGGAACATGCTGGAAACCGAGGTAGATCGGTTTAATAGGGGGAGAGAGAGATGGAGGAAAGCTTTGGGAAGACTCTAAATTCAAAGATCCTTCTCTTTTGGCTTCAAGTGCCCTTTGATTTCACCTCTTTAGCCTATGCTTTATAAATTGCTATAGCAGAAAATAAGAAACTATCCTCCAACACATATATGGTCTCGCAAATAAACCTCTTAAGTATATGGCAGGCATCACTAGTGGTCTTTGTCACGTCCCAGTGGCTTGTATATGGCAGGCATCACTAGTGGTCCCTCTCATGTCCCAGTGGCCCAAAACAATGTGGGTTCTCCAGAGAGACCACCGAAGAAGCGGTGTGGCAAAGGATCAATGGGTTGAGTTCATGGGTAATTTGGAGAAGAAAAACGTGGAAGTGCAGGAGAATATCCACCTTTAGCATTCTCTAAAGGTAGGAGTATATTCTCTAAATGGGCTTGGACAAATACATTAGTTGTGGGGAACTTTGAGTTTTACTCTCGAGGGGAGGGAGGGTAGGTCATACAACTTCTACTTGACAATGGATATGATTCAAGAGGAGGTAGTTGGGAAGGGAGGGGGATGATGAGGGTAGCGACAATGCAGGGGTTGGCTAGAAGACATGCAAGCCTTTACTGATTTTAAGTCCACTATCTTATGCCTCTTGAATTTTTTCCTTTTGAGAATTTCGAAAATCATCCATATGCTTAAAAGAAGACCCCAACACATTCAAAATATTTGAAACCAAAGCTAAAGTTCTCCCACTTGATACAATTTTTAGAAACCGCAACAAGAATTAGTTGAAGTTGATGAGCAAAACAATTTGTTTCCCATCTCAATTTATGTGACATGTTCCTTTAGTCTATTCGAAAAAAGTGTCACCTATCTATAATTAGGAACAATTTAACTTTAACATTCCGTTTTTACCCTTAATGAAATGATTTATAGCTGCAAAAAGTTCTAAAGTCTATTTAGATCATAAATTTCAAGTCTTTTCTTTCTTTCTTAAACTTTGTGCCTAGTCAAATGGTACTGCATAAATTAAAATTGAGGGAGTAATAGAATGAGCCGATTTACTTTCTTGCCTAATCAAAATTTTAAGATCGTTGATCTCGCTAGACATATTGCTTGCCCATCATAACATTTGCCAAGAGCAGAATTTATTGCTTATCCCATTATAACGTTGACTTTGATGCAACCCTCTACCGTTTGGTTGGCATATTTCTTTTTTTGAAACTGGTAATGTTGTATTCCTCAGCATCAAGGATATGCTGGAGACCTTCAAAAGAGAAACAAAAGAAGAAAATAGCAAAGAACTACTTACAGAGAGCTTAACAGATCTACAGGCTCTAATTCATCTATTCCTTTACACCAAAAAAGAAAGATACAGTACAATTCCATTTAACTCTATGAATGAAATTGGGCCTATCTTCAAAATATCTGCTATTTTTTCTCTCCACACAGCCCACCAGATGCAATGTGGAATGGTTTTCCAGCATTTCTTCTGGCTCTTGCTTCAACCTCTTCTAGTCCAGCAGATCTGCAGTATGCTCCGGCATGGTCCATTTTGTGTCTGGGGGAGTAAGAAATAAATTTCATAATCATGCGGTGAATTTATAATGCAAGAGAATATGATAATTTTAAGAAATAAATTTTATAATCATGCAGTGAATTTACAATGCAAGAAAAGATGATAATTTGTTTCATCTGTTTTCCACAAAGTTGACATCTGGATATTATAATCCGCCCCTTTTCTTCCATATCTCTTGTGTCAAACAAGCGTTTCTTCAAGTTAGATTGATTATGAGAGGCCAAACTTGATTTTGGTTATTTAGAAAAATACTTCTTCACTAATTTTTCTTCTTCTTTTTTTTTTCTTTTTTAAAAATGAAGTAAGAGGTTGTATTGGAAGACATCAAGGAGATGCAACATAATCAACAACATACCCCGTGAAAATCCCACAAGTGGGGTTTGGGGAGGGAAAAATATACGCAAACCTTACCACTGTCTCATAGTTATAGAGATGCAACATAGTTACAAAGAAAATAGGTGATAACTCCGTAATTGCAAAAAAGCAGGTGAGATCTGGGAGTTAATACTATAGCAAAAACTCGATTAAGCTAATGAGAGGGAGCTATTGAAATCTACAAGGGAAATCACATCATAGGAGAATAGTTGCTCCAACTATAAATATTCACCAGACTTTTAGATTTCAAAGAGCAGTTAGGAGTTGATGTCCCATCAAACATCCGCTGTTTCTCTCAATCCAAATACTCCAAGATATTCAAGATGGTATTATTTACCAAGTTCTCTCGACTGATCTATCCACTTTTGGTAAGCTCCAACTTTCAACTGCTGCTTTCAGGGTAGATGGTGTTGACCAGTTGGTGCCAAAAACGCAAGATACATGGACCAAATGCCTGCTGCCTCAGGGCAGTGTAAAAACAAATGGTTCACTGTCTCCTTTAAGATGGCACATGAAACGTCCGTTTGCTATCTGGAAGCCCTTCTTGAAATTTTCATGAGTGATGGTGCCATTTATAAGAGCTGTTCAGAGGAAACACTTGATCTTTGGGGGGAGTTTGGTTTTCTGGACCAATTTCCAAGGTCAGTGGTCATTTAAAGATTTGGGATGTTGAGCCTATTGTAGTCTGCCTTGATAGAGTAAACTCCTTTGCTTGAGCCATTCCATTTGAGACTGTCGGGCTTGGGGGTTTATTGAGAAACCTTCCAAAAGATTGTATAAATCAGAAAGCTCATCCAACTCCCAATCTTGCAAATTTCTGCTGAAGTGAAGGTCCCATATGTTGCCATCTCTGTTTCTTGCACCTGTTGAATCTGGATATGTATCAATTAGGAAGAGTCTGGGGTGAGATTCTTTCAGAGGAAGGTTGAGTAACCGCCTATCTTTCCAGAATTTGAAATTAGTACCATTCCCAACTCTGAAGGACACCTCTTGGAAGAAATCATTCTTCATGTTGTTAATGTGTTTCCAAGGTCCCATTCCATGTGGAGCTCTCGTCTTCGTCGTGCACCAGTTGTCCCCTGTTCCATATTTAGCAATAACCACACCCTTCCAGAAGGCTAGTGGTCCTTGGCTTAATCTCCACTTCCATTTTATTAGCAAACTCTTGTTATGCTTGCTTAAGTCTCTTATGGGTAGTCCTCCCGGTTCCTTAGGCTGTAGAACTTTTTCCCACTTCACTAGATGAAATTTATGCTCCTCACTTTGCCCCTCCCAAAGAAAGGATCTTCTCAATTTGTCTAGTTTGCTTATCACCTCATAAGACATAGATATAAGGGACAAAAAATATGTTGGTATATTGTCCAAAATGCCGTTGATTAGTGTTAGCCTTCCTCTCATGGATTAAGCATTGCATATGCCAATATCCTAACCTTTTCTCCACCTTCTCTATGACCCCATTCCAGACTACTTCTGCTTTCACATGCCATTATGTCTGCTAATTCATTTGGGTTTGGCACTGTATTCACCGGATAAATCTTACTCTTAAACATATTTATATGAAGCCCTGAAATGATTTCAAAGAGCATAATGGTCAGGTTTAGGTATCACACTTGAAGCTTTTCTTCCGTACAAAAAATTTGGCAAGATTCAGGCCACATTTCTTTTTAGTTTTTCCAACTTTTTGATCTCTTTCAGCCATTTTGCATCCAAGTCGTGTCCAAGGCCTTCCCTAGTTGTAAAATAACAAAATCAGATCAGTTTATGGCATAAGTTAGGCATCAAGGACACTTTTTCCAGCAATTCAAGCACCAAATGAGTCAGATTTCACGACTCATCAACAACCCCAACTTAAACTTTTGCTTGTCCTCAAGTAAATCAAATATCAATCAATTCAAGGACCAATTCTACTAAGTGTGCTAACTAGAATCAACATACTAGGCTATGCAAGGATTGCTAATCATGTAAAGCATCAACCATACACTCCAAGCTTGACTAGCATTTACTACTTTGAGCACTTACTCACACAAGCATACCTCAATGGCTAAGTTGTGTTTAACAAAGGTGCTAGATTGCCCTCACTCCAACAAAGATGATCTCTTTCAACCATTTTGCATCCAAGTCGTGTCCAAGGCCTTCCCTAGTTGTGAAATAACAAAATCACATCAGTTTATGGCGTAAGTTAGGCATTAAGGACACTTTTTCCAGCAATTCAAGCACCAAATGAGTCAAATTTCACGACTCATCAACAGCCCCAACTTAAACTTTTGCTTGTCCTCAAGTAAATCAAATATCAATCAATTCAAGGACCAACTCTACTAAGTGTGCTAACTAAGAATCAACATACTAGGCTATGCAAGGCTTGCTAATCATGTAAAGCATCAATCATACACTCCAAGCCTCAAGCTATGACTAGCAGTTACTACTTTGAGCTTGCAAAGCATCAATCGTACACTCTAAGCCTCAAGCTATTACTAGCATTTACTACTTTGAGCACTTACTCACACAAGTATACCTCAATGGCTAAGTCGTGTTTAACAAAGGTGCTAGATTGCCCTCACTCCAACAAAGATACAACCATCTCACAAATTTTAATGAAAAGATAATCATGGGAATCACAATCAACACTACTCCCAAATGAGGAAAACATACCCAACTTCCACTCATTGACTTGGCCTTATTTTTCAATAAACATGTCAATCAGTTCATGAAAGATCAAAAAGGGCTTTTGGGTTTGTAATGGGGTTGAGTGCAAGGGTTTATTCAAGAATGTGGGATAGTGACTCAACCTTCTTGGTGCATGACTCCATATTACTTTTCTCTTTTCCAAATTCAATGAATCTTCCTTGGCTCGTTTACACCTACTCTTTCAACCTTTTAGGTCACTTTTGAACATCCACCTCCCCTTTTATTCACAACAACAACTATATCTATCACATTTACATGAAAACAAATGTTTCTTTTCTTTTTCATTTTCTTTTTTTCTTTTCTATGTTCAAAACTTTGCTAAACCAATTCACTATTCTTAGGAACAACTTTTATCCACCTAACTCCCAATTCTCCGTGTTCTCAAGTTGCCACACCCCAAACTTAGACTTTTGGCCTAAAGTTGGAATTTTATACCAAGCCAATGCACCAAGAAGGATATAGATAGAACAACCATGGTATTTTTCTCACAAACTAGGTTCAAAATTTTGTTTTAGTTCTATAAGAAGCAAAGGTTCGGCTCAAACGGTGCCAAGCTAGACTCACAATCTCACAAGGACAAAGCAACGAAGAGATGGTCATGGGGTGTACAAATTTTCGATTCACACTCAAAGGAAATGCCTAAGATCCTTTCTTTCATACACCAATATCAATTAATTGGACCAATGAGGCAAGTTTTGAGTTTCGTCAAGCATTTTTCCAAGTAGACCTCACCACACATGGCTTGCTAGCACAATTATCAAATACCATTCAACTGATTGAGTTCGCTCAAGTGCAATGGTCATCGCAAGACTCAAAATTGGCAGCAAACCAGTCACAACAAGATGCTACGTGTCCACATGACTTATGCAACTCATAGTACCTCATGAGATTTACCTTAGCATATCTTTCATCACCAACAAATTCGAGACATTGATATTGATTATGTTGGCACTCAAATGTACAAGAGAACAGTACCATTTTGCACACATTTTGGAATCGATCAAGGCTAATAAATCAACGGTTACTTAGACTTCGCCGTGAATGACCATCAAATATTTGCATCCAACCAGCCAGCCAGTAAATCTCAATGTGCTTGGTCCTTTCATGAAACACTGGATTTGATGCAATATGAAGGGTCACTTGATTATCACACACAAGTTCCATCTAATCAACTTCGCCAAATTTTAGCTTCCTCAATAACTGTTTGACCCAAATAAGCTTGCAAGTGGTTGAAGCCGTTGCTTGATATTTTGCCTCTGGACTTGACCGAGTAACCACATTCTGTTTCTTGCTCTTCCACGACACCAAATTACCTCCTACTAATACATAATATCCAGATGTAGACCGTCTATTAGAGGGTGATCCTGCCCGATCGGCATCTGTATATCCCGTGATATACTCATGGCCTCGATCTTCAAATAGTAGTCCTTTTCCTGGTGCTGACTTTATATATCACAGAATACGAACAACTACATCCCAATGATTATCACTAGGGGAAGTCATAAACTGACTTACAACACTCACAGGGAACGAAATGTCAGGTCTAGTCACTGAGATAATTTAACTTTCCCACCCACACCCCTTTCAGGATTACTGACTGGCTCCCCTTGTCCTGGAAGCAGTTTAGCATTCGGATCTGTAGGCGTGTCAATGAGTCTACATCCCATCATCCCTGTCTCCTCAAGAATGTCTAAGGCATACTTGCGTTGAGAAATAACAATATCTAATCTAGACTGAGCAACCTTAATACCTAGAAAATACTTTAATCTGCCAAGGTCTTTAGTTTGAAAATGCTTAAAGAGATATTGCTTCAAACTAGTGATACCATCTTTATCATTGCTAGTGATAACAATATCATCGACATAAACAACCAAATAGATGCATAAATTTGGTGCAGAATGTCTATAGAATACAGAGTGATCAGCTCCATTATGAGTTATCCCGAACTTCTGAATTACTGTGCTAAACTTTCCAAACCAGGCTCGAGGAGTCTGTTTCAAACCATAGTGTGACTTGCGCAATCGGCATACAAGTCTACTAGACTCCGCCTGAGCAACAAAATCAGGTGGTTGCTCCATATAGACTTCTTCCGCAAGATCACCATGTAGAAAAACATTCTTAATGTCCAACTGATAAAGAGGCCAATGACGAACGACCACCATAGATAGAAGAATCGAACAGATGCCATTTTAGCCACGGGAGCAAACGTATCACTAAAATCTAGCCCAAATGTCCGAATATATCCTGTGACAACAAGGCGAGCCTTAAGTCGATCAACCTGACCATCTGGACCAACTTTTACTACATAAACCCAATGGCAACCAACAGTGGATTTAACTGTAGGAAGGGGGACAAGTTCTCAAGCACCGCTTGTATGTAAAGCAGACATCTCATCAATCATAGCCTACCTTCATCCTGAATGAGAAAGTGTTTCACCTGTAGTCTTAGGAATGGAAATAGAGGACAAAGATGATACAAAAACATAATAGGATGACGTCAGGCGATGATAACTCAAGAAAGTATAATGTTGGTTAGCATTTCAAGTGGACCGTATATCTTTTTGAAGTGCACTTGGTTGGCTAGGAGCAAGCAAGTCCGCAGTAGGAGCAAGATCTGGCGCATGACATAAATCATCTGGAATTGGTGTTGGACGTGGACGACGATGATAAGTCAAGGGAGGTGGAGGTTTGTTGAGTTTTGTCAGAGGTGGTACTACAATTGGAGATTCGTCAAAAGTCGGTACAGGTAGGACCTGAGGTAGAGGTAAGACCTTAGAGATATCAGGACGATAAGGTGATGTATAGTAAGGTTGAGATTCAAAGAATGTGATATTAGTGAACATAAGATATCGGTTAAGGTTAGGAGAATAGTGACGATATCCTTTTTGAACTCGAGAGTAACCAAGAAAGACACATTTGAGAGCACGAGGGGCTAATTTATCTTTTCCTGGAGCTAAGTTATGAACAAAGCATGTGTTCCGAAAGACACGAGGAGGTAGAGAAAGGAGATGTGACGAAGGAAATAGTATGGAAAATGGAACATGATTTTGAATAGAAGATGAGGGCATTCTATTAATTAAATAACAAGATGCAAGAACAACATCGCCCCAAAAACACAGTGGAACATGGGACTCAATGAGAAGATTGCGAGCAGTTTCAATAAGATGCCTATTCGTTCGTTCAGCTACACCATTTTGCTGAGGGGTGTATGGACAAAATGTCTGGTGAATAATTCCTTAGTGAGTCACAAACTCCTGAAATTGAGCAGATATGTGTTCTAACGCATTATCACTACGAAGGATATGAGTGGCAACACCAAACTGGTTTTGTATTTCAACAAAAAAACTTTTAATACAGAAAATAACTTTGAACGGCCTTTCATTAAAAAAACCAAGTACATCTTGAATAGTCATCAATAAAACTAACAAAATAACGAAATCCTAAGGTTGAACTAACTCGATTAAGACCCCAAATATTAGAATGAACTAAAGAAAACATAGACTCAGAACGACCCTCAGTACTACGTGAAAGTGTAGCACGAGTGTGTTTCCCAACTTGACACGACTCTCAATCTAATGAGGATAAATTAGACAAACTAGGCACCATCTTTTGCAATTTAGATAGACTAGGATGTCCCAAACGTTTGTGAATTAGGTCTAGAGGATCTGTGATGAAGCATGCTTTGAAGGAATTTGAAGAGGTAAGATAGTAAAAGCCTTGGATTCATGTCTGTGCCAATCATCTGTTCCATACTGCGGTCCTGCATAAGGAAAAAATCATCAAAAAAGTTAATACCACAATGTAAGTCCCGTGTCAAACGACTAACAGATGCCAAATTAAAAGGTGAACCAGGAACATAAAGAACAAAATCAAAGGTGACAGAAGGTAAGGGTTTGGGCTTTTCCAATCCCTTTTGGTTTTGTTTGGATCCCATTGGCTAAAGTAATAGCAGGAGAAATTGTAAGTAAACAATATCAAACAAAAGTGATTTGTTACCAGAAATATGATCAGAAGCGCTTGAGTCCCTAACCTATGATCCAAGAGTGTTATACTATGAAACAAGCAAAAGGATTACCTGCAACAAGAACAGTAGGTCGATGCTGCTTGTGGGGACAGTTGCTTACTTGCTCGATACTAAAGGAATTCATCATATTCGACCTGAACAATATGAGCATTATTGGATGATCGGTTGTGGGGATGTTTGCTTAGTTGCACGATTTCGAAGGGATTCGTTATATTCCTTTATAACAATAGGATCATAACTAGGTGGTGGACCATGCAAAGTATAACATATGTCGCAAGTGTGTCCAGACTTGTTCCAATAACTACACTTAGTGCGAGATCTTCTAGAATGACTTCCTCATCGATGGTTCTCCATAATAGATGGTCGTTTTTCAGTAGTTTGAGAGGTAAGAATAGAGGAGTCAATAGTGGGTGATGAAACTACCTTATGACTGGGAGGCATAGCAAGACAAAGTAAAGAAGAGAATAATTCATCCATTGTAGGGATGGTAGGACTAGGTAAGATCTTATCACGTACACAGTCATGATCAGCAGGAAGCCCAGCAAGTGTAAGGACTAAAAACAATGTTTGTCTGTGCTGTTCTTGTGTGTTACGTTTGCGGTGATTGGCATCAACGTTTCAAATTCCTCCATGACTAAGCCTTCTTACATGAGAAAATACCTATACTTAGCCATTTTTCACCCTCATATCATTCTAAACATTCCCCAATACTTACTCAAACACTTAACCAAATATTTTTACTCCTAAATTCAAGTCTCAAAACCCTCTCCGGATCTACGGGTTTCCTTTCAAGCATCAAGTCTCCATCTCCAATCTTCTTCAAGGATTCTCCAAAAGTCCAGGTATGTGGGTTTCTTTCATGGGTTCCTTTCACCCATGATGCCCAAGTTTCCTTTTCTTACAAATTGCATGATTTAAAGTTGATTTACTCATGAGTCTTGTTTATTATGAAATTCACTGCACACTATGTTTGGGTTTTATGAAATTGTGATTGTTTTACTATGTTTTGGGCTATGAATCTTTGATCTATCTTAAGATTTGATGAAGGGTTTTGATGTATATTGCTTGAGGGTGTTACCAAGTACCTATAGATGGTTTTACATTGGATGTTCTAGCATGATAACACTCTTGAATTGCATGGTTTTACACTAGCACTACACACCCCCTCTAAGTGTTTGATAAAATGTACGGCTATGGTTTCTTGAAGAATTGAAGGTCCAATGCATGTCTTGTGCGTTGAATGATGAAATGATGATGAAATGAATGTGCGCGCGTGTGTGTGTATATATATATATATATATATGATATTCTCCTATATAGTGTTGGAATGTCACGATGCCCTACTTGGGGGTTGCGTGCCGGGTAACCTTGTCAAGGGGTTCGTACCTTGATAACCTATCGGACGTTTGTACTCCGGCACCGCGGGTGGTAGGGTGCGACTATCCATCAACCTTGTTGGGGGTTCGTACCCATCAACCTATCGGGGGGTTTGTACTTCGGCACCACGGGTGGTAGGGTGCGACGATCAACCAACCTATCGAGGGGTTTGTACTCCAGCACCACGGGTGGTAGGGTGCGACGATCCACCAACCTATCGGGGGGTTTATACTCCGGCACCACGGGTGGTAGGGTGCGACGATCCACCAACCTATTGACGGGGTTTGTACCTCAATCACCAAGAGTGGTAGGGTGTGACGATCCACCAATAGTTTAATGGTTTCTTCTTACACATATGTTGCGTTCTATGTAAGCATGTTTTACTTAAGCATTAATCATACACGCCGTATTGTTACTATGCTATCTATTGTTTATCTCTATGCATTTTGACTATGATGCCTATCTCTTGTTGCATTGCATCCCACATATTTAGTACATTCAGACGTACTAATGCATATTCTATGCCTACATGATGTCACCATGTAGGAACCTATGCACCGCTTGATCATCCTCCTCCTTCACTTGGCTAGTACGATAATCTCTCAAACTTGTTGGTGATTCCTCCATTCCGGGGACGTTGCTTATGATCTCTTGCTATGTACTAAAGCTATCTTTCCTTTATTTATGTATTGACTATGAGGGTGAGTCCGGTTGTTTGTCGTGATCCCCGCTCTTATCTATGTAGTACAGGTGTTGTTGGACATGATATGTATCTATGCTATCAGCCTTGACTCTCTTGTTTTTTGAAGATTATGATATGGAAGTTTACCCTTAGTCCCAATTTCCCTTGATTATGCTTATCTCTTATTGTCATTTTAATTGCTTCCGCGACCAAGAATGTGTAATGATATACTATGAGGCTTGTTTGGGGTTCCTTCGGGTTCCCAATTCGCCAGTCACGTCTAGGCCCCAGGCTTGGGTTGTGACATGCTCGTCTGTCTAGTTAAAAGTTTTTATATGGAAGAAGCTCTCAGGATAAAGAAAATGCCAATCTGATACCAGTAAAGTCTAAAACAAACTAAGAAATACTCAGCAAGTCCCTAGGTGGCAGGGAGCCTACCGTGGTTGCCATGACAGGCACACGGCGACCAGCATACTAACAATGACAACGACTGATAGATCAGCAGATGTTCTGGTTCACTCCTTTTTTTTAGCTCTTAATTTTGAAATTAGAAATTTCTTTCAACTGATTGCCCCAATCACAATTCAAAAATATATTAATTAAAGAATATAAAACAACATTGTTTGGAGTTGTTTAAAAAAAAGAAATCTAGCACCAAAAATAACATTATATCGTATGCAAGGACTGAACCTGCGGCCTTGAACAATTTTGACACTCCTTAATTTCTGCGTTGCAGTTTTATCTTGTGCAAAGGTTTGTCAACACATAATGTCTATCCTTTAGGGTAGCTCCAAACCTACTACCTATCATCAGTAGAAGCAAGCTGTGCCCTCTATGTTGGAAAATTGGGGGAAGAGTGCATTTCCATCGTGAAAGATTCAATCTGGCCATAGGTTCTCCTATTGGTTTCCAATCACCAGGAATTTTAAAATTGAGTTGGAGTTGGAGGAGGAATGAACTACCAATAAGTCAATAAAGTGAATTTGGAGCTAGTTGGAGCAATCTACAGTCATAGCATAACAACAAAGTTTCAAAGGTTCTGCTGATGTGGCATGGCGTGTGGAGGCTCTGGTAGCATTCTTGCGGGATGTGATGATGCATGGAATCTTTGACAGTGGCACAGTTTCTTGGGGTTATGATCACACAAGAATTTCGATGTAGGACACTGACATATATATACACATGTCACTGATGTGACAAACTCAAAATCTCACTGATCTAACATCTCTCACACCTTCTCAAACTTTCTACTTCTGTCTTTAGCTTATCCTTAAGGTTTTTGACTAGATCATTTTGCTCTTCCCATCCACTCTGGATCTAATGAGAACAATGTTAATTAGTTGAATTTTTTATTATTTGTATAAATTTCTGCCTGTTGCTCCAAATTGATTTTTACTAGTGATGCTGAATTAGTTCTTATGAATAAATGATATTCGGGTGATCAAGTGCATCAGAATCTCTATCATGACCAGGTGAAGGAAGAGATATCTTTCACTAAACATATTGGAGAGGAATATGGTGCATCGGAGATTCATATCACATTCTATTTTCTTCCTTTTTTGGGTTTTGTCTAATTGATATGTTGCCTTGTGTTTTGATTACTCTGACTTGTACTTCTTCTGTGGAACTTCTTGTCCTTGAAACATAAATTGGTCTGCCGTTTGGTTGTTTGAGTTTTTATTACAAAGAAACTGTTTCCTCTTACAACTTGTGGGAAAATAAATGCATCAATTGAATGAAATCTGAAAGTTTGCTTCTGCTTGCATTTGCACTGGAAGATACCAATTTTTATTTGATATTTGTTTGGAATAACTTTCCTTCTTCTCTGGTGACTCCTAAAATGTACTTCCAGGGTTCTTTGCCAGTTTATTCCAACAAGATAGCTGTCAGTGTGGTCGACAATGTACTGCTTGTTCACCAAGTCGATGCGAAGGTGGTTATTATATATGATATATTTGCAGATTCTCAAGCGCCTGTATCAGCTCCACTTCCATTATTAGTTAGAGGTTTTTCTAGAGCAAATGCTGCACCCTCTCAACTGATAGGTCAAAATGTTGAAGGTCTGAAGGGAAAGGACTCAAATCATGGTGAAACAGTCATTTATGCAGATGAGTGGGTATTCCTTGTTCCAGACCTTGTATGTGATATTGCCAATGGAGTTTTGTGGAAGATCCATTTAGATCTGGAGGTAAAATTCTGGTTGCTAGTAAATATCAAGATGTGGTAGTTACTGTCTTTGTAACTATTATCTTGATCTTTTGCAGGCCATTTCTTCTAGCAGCTCAGAAGTGCAAACAGTCCTTGCATTTTTGCAGAGGAGGAAATTAGAAGCAGATAAGGTCTGCATCTTTCTGTTCTGATTTCTTTAGTGCAGCTGCTGCTTGTTCATGTAGAAATATTAATTTTCCCTGTTTTGTGCATAATCATGTTTAGCTGTTACAAAAGATGATGGGCAATTTCCGCAGTTTATTTGTTAGGATAGAAGTAGTTTCACCTTGACTGTAATTGACTCCATCAAGAGTTCAAGACATTAATTAGTCACTGTTGTACCAAACTACCAGTCAATGCTTGTCCAGAAATTTCTGTTCATATTTTGAAGTGAATTGATATTTTCGCAGGCTAAACAGTTGTGTTTGGCAATGGCTCGGACAATTATTCTCGAACGACGACCTGTGCCCATGGTCGCAAGGGCGATAGATGTCTTAGTCAACTGTTTCTCTCTTTCAATAAAAACTGGAAAACATCACATGGGATCAAAAGTGGAGAGAAGTTCAACAACCAGTGGTTCTAATGTTAATAGTGCTGTTGGCGAATCCATCTGTCAAGCAGATATACCTGAGAAGTCCCCAAAACAAGAAAGTGGTAGTGGCATGCATGACAAGTCTATTGTCAAATCTTCTTCCTTTACTTTGGACTCTGAAGACAATGACAGATATGCAAAAAAAAGAGGCAAATATAAAAATGTTGATTTATCTAGTAGTGAAAAAAATAGAGGCAATTTGGTGGGGACAGATGTATCTGGTGGTGAAGCTCAGCCTTCTGTTGTACGGCCTCAAGCTCCTGGACCAGGTAGCGCTCCCCTTAGGACTGATGAACAGTTGGAGTCTCTAGTAACTTCTGCTGCAATATCCCCAGATGATCTGTGCAGCTTTGTGTTTGCTCCTGTGGAGGAGGAAATGGCTGGGGATGCTTCTTACTTGGTTGCAATCATTGTTGAGTTCCTACGCAGGTACACAATATCTCTCTGAGCTATCTCGTAGATTGGTAATTCCCAGATGTCATCGCTATCTAATCACATTTGGAAAAAAAATTTGAATGTTGTATTCACTAATATAGGAGTAGGATTTTGCTGTTAATATAGGAGTGGTATTTTGGTGTTAATTTGAATGTTCATCTGTAAATATTCATTGTTTGGTCCTGAAAGAAATATACAGAACTTTTCCAACAGAAGGTTGTTTTTGTTTCGAGTCTAATAAGAACCAAACTTATCTCAACCATAGGTCACAAACCCCGCCCCCTCTCTCATAAGTTATTTTTCCCTTTTAAATTTTATCTAGTTTGTGTCCATATTATTATGTTCAAAATAGTTTCAATATTTATTCCATTTTATGAGTTTGTTTAAAAGAGAAGTTACTATTTGTTTTTCTTTTTATTTTCCTTTTATGCTGTTTTATATTACAACTTTACTATTAGCCTATTGCTTTTTCACTTCAGGAATTTTGTTATCAACAGTTAGCATGATCTAGATGAACTATAATGTGGATGTTTAATTGATAGTTTTAAAAAATAAATGGTTGCGAATTAGTTCTCAGTTTCATTAAAATATCCAATCCTATTTGTATCCATACACTAAATGTTTCTAGAAAATTTTCCTGAAACTTAATTCAGAAAACATTTCCATCAAACTGTGCAAATCCCATCCAAAGTTTTCCTAAAATATAGGACTCACCTTTCCTATAATTAAATCCTCATCAATCTGAGCTGCTACAGTTTTACCATGTTCATCATATCATAGCATATCATCATATATATATTACACTAAAAGTGGGAAGAGTCTAATTCAAAAGTTAGATTACAAAAATACCCCTTATCTATTGATATTATTTCTGTCTTCATATTCATAACTTCAAATAGTATGTTATAAGATTATTAAATCTTTAAATTCAATAGATAATAAATGTAATATTCGTTAAACCTTACCAGTTTCAAATTTTTTTTTTGTAATATTCATTATTTAAAACAAAACAAGTTGAAGCTTAATATATTCACATTCTTTTTCAAAAAAATACCCGTATATCTACATTTGTTATTTTATTAATTTATACCCTTTCACTTATTATTATTATTATTACTCCCTCCATCCCATTTTATGTGACACCTTTTTCTTTTTGGTTCATCCCAAAAAGAATGTCACCTTACTCAAATTGGAAACAATTTACCTTTAAAATTCTCCTTTACCCTTAATGAAATGATTCTCAGCCACACAAATATCTAAGAATGATTTTAAACCACAACTTTCAAAAGCCTTCCTTTTTTTCTTAAAACATCGTGTCAAGTCAAAGGATGCCACATAAAATTGGATGGCGGGATTATTATTATTATTATTATTTTCTTTAAATATTTACGTTCATATCTCATATTTAATTGTCTATTCAATTGTTACTCTTTATATCTATAATTCTTACACCTTTTATATTCATAACCTCCAAATATTTAATTTAAAATTTTAAGATATTTTTTGGTATTTCCCCATTCTTATCTATATAAATCCATCTTTTTTGTTTCATCTAATCCCTACACAAGATTATCCTTTTTATTTATAGTTAAAGTAATGAAGTGCTTGTATCATTATTATTTTACTATTTGGTTCATGCTTTAGTTGAAAAACTCTGCACTAATTTTATATTTCTTTTTTCATTAATATTACTATGATAACAGTATGTCGTATCTTTTTCTCTGTTTTTTTCTCCCTATTAGACTTCTTTAATTTGTATTTTTATTTAGACTCAAATTAGTAATTTGTGATTTTATTGAAAGTGTAGAATACACGTCCAGAAACTAGTACTTCTTATAAAGGGGCAAAAAGAATTGCTCTCTTCTTTCTGACATATTCTCTACTTTTGATGCATGAACTGTCTTTTCTGCAACTTAATAGATCCTGTATCCATTCTTTCAGTGCTAACCTGGAAAGGTTGAAGGTACCTATGAATATTTATGTTTTGATGATACAACTGCTAGCACGGAATGAAAATTATGGAGAACTTGGATTGTTCATCATGAATAAGGTTAGCAAATTGTTATAGCGTGTATTTTCGGAAGTACCAGGAGTGCTACAATAACAACAAGAGTGCTGTTTTTTCTCTAACATAAACACCTAATATGAGCCCTAAACTTGTGTTTATTGTATTTCAGATAATTGAGCCCTCAAAAGAAGTTGCAATGCAACTATTAGCATCAGGTAGGCATAATTTTCAAACAAGGAAGTTAGGCCTAGATATGCTCAGAGAACTTGCATTACACCATGACTATGTCTTGCTACTTGTTCAAGATGGATATTATCTTGAAGCTTTACGTTATGCCCGGAAAACTAAGGTATTCTTAAACTTTCCCTGCATCTGATATTTGAAAACTTAACTGGCAGGAGAAAAAACTTGAGTTGAACACTTCTATATCTGTGCACTAAGTTTACGTGTCTAAAAATTCTGATGGTTTCATTCTTCTAAGCCTTTACTGGATTGCACTGTTGGATAGGGGTTGAGATATAGGACTACACCTTCCTGACAGCTTCAACTGTACTTTAACATCTCTTGGTTCCAGTATCACAATGTGCCAATATAACTTGATGTCTGGCATTCCTTTATCAGAGAGAATGTGTGCAGCTGGTTTTATCTTCAGAAACGTTGATTGTACTCATGATGAACTTGACAAAAAATGTCTTGTATGACTGAGGATTCTGACATAAAGTGGATGTTTTTCAGGTGAATACTGTTCAGCCTTCGTTGTTTCTTGAGGCAGCTTATGCTTCTAATGACTCGCAACACCTGGCTGCAGTTCTAAGATTTTTCTCAGACTTCATTCCTGGGTTCAAGAGCACTACTGATCACCAAACTTATAGTCGTTGTCTTGACGAGATGAATACAGTAGTTACTGCTTGAGGCACCTTGACATAAATGAAGAAGCTGGATCACTTCCTTGAAGATCAATGATTCAATTTAGCATTGAATGTCAAAAGTTTGAAAGATGGCTTTTCTGGCTTCATGTAGTGGCTGAACTAGGATTTCTGTGAAGGGGATTTGAAGAATAAAAAAGTAAAATATCTAAAAATTATAAGATAAAAAAATGGGGTGAGATGTGAGAAATATTAATCTTAACCTGCTAAATTTAACTTATCTTTTCTCATACCGTATTTGGGTTTTTCCTACTTTTACCTTGCTATATCAAGCTTTTTTAAAAAAAAAAAAATTGTACTTTTGTTTCTTTTAAAAAATTGTACTTTTTAAAAAATTTTGACATATCTTTTACCTATCTCGATAATGTTTTATTTGAGGAGAACACTATTAGCTCGAAAATAAATATGTATTAAAAAGAATAAGAAACTTTTCACCGACGTCCAACGTCTTCCAATTAACATAGAATAGTTTTTTCACAACGGATGAAACAGTGGTTGACTTGGCTTTCTTCGTATCATACTGTAGCATTATCACCAGATGTGACCGTTGATCAATTATATTCACACAAACCAAAGGAATAGACTATGGCGAGACAAACTGTACACTCTTTTAAATACAAAGCAGTATACAGAAAACCTGAACGTCATTTCAGTTTCACAATTGTTTTTGAAACGGAGCAAGAAAAGGTATGCGCATTTGAACTATTAGCTTCACTAACGCACACCGGCAAGAAGCCGGTGTTTGTTCACACCGTTCGGTAGCTTGTCTCGCCCAGGAGGTGAGAAGAGTTGAGATTCGGTCCAAGACTTCTAAATCTTGGGCCTCAGTGTTTCCAAACGTTTTTTTATCTATACTTAGCCATATTTCACCCTCATATCATTCTAAACATTCCCCAATACTCACTCAAACACTTAGCCATATTTTTCACTCCCAAATTCAAGTCCCAAACCCTCATCTGGAACTAAGGTTTTCCTTTAAGGTTCTTCTTCAAGCTTCAAGTCTCCATGTTCAATCTTTACCAAGCTCATCTCCAAGCTAAGGTATGTGAGTTTCTTTCATGGGTTCCTTTCACCCATGATATCCAAGCCTCCTTTTACTAAAAAAACATAATTTAAAGTTGATTTACAAATGAGTCTTGCTTATTATGAAATTCATTGCACACTATGTTAAAGCTATGTGAAATTCTGACTGTTTTGCTATGTTTTGAGATATAAATCTTGGAGCTATTATAAGATTTGATGAGGGGTTTTGGTGTATGTTGCTTGAGGGTGTTGCAAGATGTTGATTGATGATTTTACAATGGATCTTCTTGTATGATTTCATCTCCATATTCATGGTTTTATACTATCATTACACACCCTCTAAGTGTTTGATAAAATGTCCGGATGTGGTTTCTTGAGGGATTGAAGGTCCAAAGCATGAGATATGATATGATTGATGTTACGATGATGAAAGACATTTATGTATATGATATAATCTATATAAAGTGTTGCATTAGACCATACCCGATCTAGGGGAACTAAGAGCCCGGATAATCTTGTCGAGGGCTTTGTACCTTGAGAACCGAGGTGGGGCTTTGTACTCATCAACCATGTGAGGGGTTTGTACTTCGCCACCAGGGTGATAAGGTGAAATTATAATCAACCATGTGAGGGGTTTGTACCACACCACCAGGGTGATGGGTTGAAACCATCATCAACCAACTAAGGGGTTTGTACTTTGGAAATCTAGCTTGGTCTCTTCTACACATATGATATCATATATGAGCATGAGTTACTTAAGCATGTTTTACCTATGCATTGATCATATATGTCATATTATTATATTATGTCTATTGCCTATTGGTATGCATTTTGATTAAGGTGCCTATCTCTTGTTGCATTGCATCCTATATACTTAGTACATTCAGACGTACTAACGCACACTCTTACCTACATGATATCACCATGTAGGAACCGATCCCCAAGTTGATCATCCGACTCTTCCACATGGTTAGCTCGGTACTACTCAATCTAGTTGGTGAGCCCTCCACTTTGGGGACCTTAGTCTATGTTTCTCTTATCATGTATTGAGACATTCTTCTTTATGTTCTATTTTGATTATAAGGGTAACCATGGTTTCTTTGTCTTAGCCCCCACTCTTATCTATGTATTATAGGTGTTTGTTGGACATGATATGTATCTATGATATTAGCGTTGACTATTGTCTCTTGATTATGATGTTTATGCACACCTTTCCTTATCCCCATGCCCCTATTCTTACTCCTTATCCCTATGCCCCTATTCTTACTCTTTATGTCTTTTATATGCTCCCATGACCAATGATGTGTAACGATAAGTTAAAAGGCTTGTTTAGGGTTTGTTCAGGTTCCCCATTCGTCGTGTCACGTCTAGGCTCTAGGCTTGGCTCGTGACACCTCTTTTGAAAGCATTTATATGTATAAGTATGCTCGTGGGATATTTTTTGACTTAGAATCGATGGATTGGGGCCGTTAGGGCTATCCCTAAGGGCCCTCTCCCTTTCCTTGAACTATGTGTCAGCATAGGTAGAAAGATCTGAGGCTCATCCCATTAGTTGAGGCATGACCGCTAGCAAGATCTGAGGCTCATCCCATTAGTTGAGGCATGACCCGCGAGAAAGATATGAGGGTCATCCCGTTAGTTATGGCATGACCCGCTAGAAATGATATGAAAATCCTATCCGAAATGAGATACCCGTAATGAAGGTTACTTCTTCAAAAAAGGAGTCCCATAAGGAGAAGTATAGATTATGTTTGGCAAGTAGGCCACCTCTTTTTTTGTGTGGGGATAACATTGAGATTCCAAGTAATAGCTCGCTTGGTCGTATATGTCGGTTGAGTTTACATCCCAACTATATATGAGCATCTTTGCATTTCATGCATCATGAACTTCATGACATATTTTATACTACCCTTCTTTGGATATATGATTATTTGTATATTATGTGCCCTTGTCATCTAACATTGAATGCAGGTTTGATAAGTCATATGCATTGCATGCCCACATACTTAGTATATTCAAACGTACTAACGTATACTTTTTCCTACATGATCTAACTATATAGGGATCAAAAATTTACCTTCATCCACCATACGACGGCCAGATTAGATCTTGAGATGCTTGTTGTGGTAAGTCCTATCATTCAAGGACAAACCACCACTCCTCTACCTATTATGTTTTGTTTATATCATTTACTTTGAGTATGAGCTCGGGACATGTCTTAGGCTCCGCCCTATCTTATGATTAGAGGCATTATGGGATATCTTGTAAACTCTTGTACGGTTATATGCCATGTTTCATATTTGGAGCTCATGAGTATGGTTATTTATTGGATATGGCTATCATGGATTGATTATGAGAATTATGATATGTATGTATGTTTGATGTGGAAACGTGAAATATCCTAAGTCCCGTATTGCCCCCATAGAGTGAATCATACTTACCTACCCCTTACTTCTTAGGTTCTATGTGCTATGTGAATCTATATTAATCTCTATTTGAAATGCCCCAAAAATATGACTCAAAAATGCCCATAATCGTAATTTCTATATATCCCAAAATCCGTGCATGATATTAAAAATTTGACTTCATATTCTTGATGGGGGGGGGGGGGAATTAAGTGGCAAATACATATAACCCATATTTTAGAAGACTCGTAGAAAAAAATAATTTTTTCCAACTTTCCACATAATAGTGTGGGTCCGTGATGGCTCCGCGATGCAGACCCATCACAGAGTAGTGTTATCACTTCCTTAATTTTCTGTTTCGGCCTAAGGCATTGGGGTCATGGCCCCATGCCCTTTTACATGTGAAATATCCTATACTTAGCCATTTTTCAACTTCATATCACTCAAAAACCCTCTCTAAAACCTCTCAACCATTTTATCAAAATTTTCATCCAAATTCATGTGTTTCAAGCTTAATTCCGGATCTCAAGAACTCCATTCAAGCTTCAAGTCTCCTTCAGGTCTACATCAAGGAATCCCCAAATTTAGGTATGTGGGTTTCATCCATTGGGTCCTTTCACCCATGGAGCCCAATCTCCATTTTTATGAAAATTGCATGTTTTCAAGTTGTATTACTATGGGTATCTTCTATTATGGATTATGAGTATAAATTATGTTGGGGTTTTATAAAATGTTGATTTATTATACATGACTATCTATTTCAAGCTTTTACTATGAATGAGTTTTTTCTATTGAGACTATGCATGTTTTGAACTATGAAACTGTGATATATAATGAGGAATTTCAAGGTATTCTATATGAGGGTTTTACTATATGTTGGTGGGTTTATTTGCATTAAGTTTTATCATATTATTACACTCTTGAATTGCATGATTTTGAACAAATATTATACACCCACCAAGTATTTGATAAAATGTCTTGACAGGGGTTCTTAGAGTTATTGATGATCTATTGCATGTTTATGAGTCAAGTCACTTTATGATGATTTTGGGCTTTCAAAAATGTATTGAATTCATGAAAATGTCTATGATGTTGTAAATGTTGAACTAAGCCCTTTTTCAAAGATATTACCTCTTGTGGCCCTTTGATGTTAATGTAAGGGTAATGTTTAATGAGGATTTATTCTTATGTTTTAAAGTTAGGCTCACCATTAGAGGTCAAAGATGTTTTAGAGCTACTCATATCATTTTTTCATGTTTCTTACAAGTTTCTAAAGTGTGATTATTTTAATCATTTCGTGGAATTAGGCTTAGCACTGGTGGATTGGATGTGGCATGGATCATCTTCATGGGTTCTTATTCCTTTCCTCAAACTATGTGCCAACATAGAAGTATATTTTTCCCTTGCTTTACTAGTGGATCAATTTAGCGCACTTTCTCTTGAAATTCTTCCTGAAATGGGATAGGGTTCCGTAAGGCAAAGTTTCTCATAAGATCCTTTTCGAAACGGGATGGATTCCCGTAAGAGAGGGGTTACTTCTCTGAAATGGGACGGGCTCCCCTAAGCTGAAGTATGATTTACCTTGACAAGTAGACCAACTCTTTACCAATGAGGGGTAATTATCGGGATTCCAAGTTGTAGCTCACTTGGTCTTATTCTTTGTCGGTTGATGTCTCTTCCCACAAATGTATTATGTTCTATGCAAGTTGAACCATTTATAAGCGTGTTTTATTTCAAGCATTGGTCATGCATGCCATATTGAAATTACGTTATCTATATGATTATGCATTTTGACAATATTGGCTTATGCCTTGTTGCATTTCATCCTACACACTTAGCACATTCAAACGTACTAATACATAATTTATGCCTACATGATATCACCATGTAGAGACGGGAGCTCCTCTTGATCATCCTCCACGTGGCTTGTGAGATTCTACGAAGATAAGCTTTGGTGAGTCCTCAAGTTCGAGGACACTGTCTACTTTCTCTTGCTATTCCTAAGACTTCTTTATGTTGAACATTTGACATTAATGAGGGTGAGCCCGAAAAGTGTCTTGGCCCCCAGTCCATTTTATGTTTAGAGGTGTTGTTGGAATATTATGATGTATTTATGTTATAAGCTTGACTCCTTATGCTTTTATAATTATCAAAGCTTTTCCTTAGTACCGCTTCCCTTTTTATATTATCTCTTGTCATTGTTCAATTTGCTTCCGCGACCAATGATGTATGGTTTATATGCTAAGAGTCTTGTTTGGGTCCCTTCAGGTTCCTATTCATTGTATAATGTTTAGGCCCTAGGCTTGGATCGTGAATAACTTGGTATTAGAGCCCTAGGTTGTTAATGGTCCTTGGAATCCAACACATCGCGTCGATTAGAGTATTATTCATGGTTTTGAAGAGCGTCACAACTATGAATGGGACGCTATGAGGCATTTTATGAAATGTTTCACTTCTTCATGATCTATGTTATGCGGTAGAGCTAAGTCCTCTGAGGCTTATTGCTAATCCCTAACCATTATGTTTCAAAATATGTCTCAAGCTATTCATAACGGTAAAATTTCCAATGCAGAGGTTTGCAATGCTCTATAGAGATTAGCCAAAGCTGTGACCAACCAACTCAAACAATCGATGGGCACCCTCGAGAGCTTGAATGATAAGAGGGGGAAGAAATAGTCCAAAAGAGCCCGAGTTAAGGGTGCTTCATCTTCTGCTAGATTATCGGTGTCCGAGTATCTAAAGAAAAGGACCCCTTTTGCCACTTGTCAAGGGTGTGTCAAGAAACACCAAGGGAGGTGCTTGGCGGGGATTGCGGATTGCTTCAAGTGTGGTAGTTTTGGGCATAAGATGAAGGGTTGCCCGGGTGGCATCAAAGGAAGGGAGAAGAAGGGAGCAATTTGAAGGGAGGCTCCCATATGCTAAGCCCAATAGCAATGGTGTGATGACCCATCCTAAGTGCCCAAAATGTGGGAGAAATAATAGTGGCACATGTCTGAGGAACACGGGTTCATGCTTTGGGTGTGGCAAGATAGGCCACAAGAGTAGTGACTATCCATATGTTTAAGGAAAGAGTAAGGGTGTTGGTGTTCAAGCTTCTCCTCCATGCCACAAGTATGGAAAGCACCATCCACGAGATGGTTTGGCTGGTTCGGGTGCATGTTTTGAGTGTGGTGCAAAGGATCATGATTCCGGACATTGTCCATGGGTTACTAAGGAGTATAAGGATGACCATCGACGTGCATAACCATGCCCTTCTAGGGGTCACTAGACTTGGCATGGTGCTTCACAGGTATGTTAGAGGTTTTTGATTTTGATGTGTATGCATTGATAGGCCCGGGTGCTACTCCTTCTTTTATTACTCCTTTTGTTGCCAAAAAGCTTCGTCTTAGTCCCGAATCATTGTGTGAACCTTATGAAGTGTCTACCCCCGTTGGTGAGTCCATTATTGCTAAAAGAGTCTATAGAAATTATCCTATGTTTATTTTGCATAAAATCTTGCCTTGTGATTTTGTTGAGTCAGATATGGTGGATTTTGATGTCATTATTGGGATAGATTGGTTGTATGCATATTATACTTCTATTGATTGTAGAACCCATAGGATTAAACTCTAATTCCCTAATGAGCCCGTCTTTGAGTGGGAAAGTCATGATGTGGTGGTCAAGGGTAGATTCATTTCTTGTCTTAAAGTCCAAAAGTTGATTTCTAAGGGTTGTCTAATTATCTTGTGAGGGTTAGGGGTATTGAGTCCAAAGTCCTTCCTATTGAGTCAGTTCCAGTGGTTAATAAGCTTCTTGATGTCTTTCTCGATAGGCATTCTGGTGTTCCTTGCGAAAGGTAAATAGATTTTGGTATAGACCTCTTTCCCAATGCTCAATCCATTTCTATTCCCCCTTACCATATAGCTCCGACAGAGTAGAAGGAGTTGAAAGAGCAATTGAGAGATTTGTTGGAGAAGGGTTTTATAAAGCCTAGTAAATCACCTTGGGGTGCACAGTTGTTTTTTGTGAAGAAGAAGGATGGTTCTCTTAGGATATGCATTGATTACCGGCAACTTAATAGAGTCACCATAAAGAACAAGTACCCTTTACTAAGGATTGATGACTTTTTTGATCAACTTCAAAGGGCTAGTCACTTTTCTGAGATTAATAATCGGTTTGGGTATCACCAAGTGAAAGTGAGGGATGTGACATTCCCAAGATGGCTTTCTGGACTAGGTATGGGCACTTTGAGTTTGTGGTTACGTCCTTTGGTTTGACTAACACACTGCTATATTTATAGATCTTATGAATAAGGTCTTTAAACCCTACCTTGACTTGTTTGTGGTGGTTTTTATTGATGATTTCTTGATTTATTCTCATAGTAAGGAGGAGCATGTGAATCACTTGAGGGTGGTGTTGCGAATATTGAGGGAGGAGAGGTTGTATGCTAAATGTGAAAAATGTGAGTTTTGGTTGAAAGAGGTTGCATTTTTGGGACATGTGGTGTCGTGTAATAGTATTAAGATGGATCATAAGAAGACAGAGATGATTAGAAATTGACCTAGACCTTTGACTCCATCGGACATTAGAAGTTTCTTGGGTTTGGCGGGTTATTATCGGAGGTTTGTGAATGGTTTTTCTTCTATTGCTTCTCCTATGACTAAATTGATACAAAAGAAGGTGAAATTTGTACGTATCGAGGATTGCGAAAAGAATTCCAAATTTTGAAAGATAAGCTTGTCTCCGCACCTATCTTGGCTCTATCAGAAGGGTTGGAAGGATTTGTGGTATATTGTGATGCCTCAAGAATTAGTTTGGGGTATGTTTTGATGCAAAGTGGTAAGGTGATAGAGTATGCCTCTAGACAACTTAAGGTTCATGAAAAGAATTATCCCACCCATGATCTTGAATTGGCGACCGTGGTATTTGCTCTGATAATTTGGCGTCACTACTTGTATGGGGTTCATGTTGATATGTTTACCAACCACAAGAGTGTCCAATATGTGGTCACCCAAAAAGATCTTAACTTGAAGACAATGAAGGTGGTTAGAGCTCCTTAAAGATTATGATATTAGTGTGCATTATCACCTGACAAAGCTAATATTGTGGCCGATGCTCTAAGTAGGGTGTCTATGGGTAGTCTAGCTCATGTTGATAATGGTGGTAACGAGATGGCTGGAGAGGTTCACCGGTTGGCTAGATTGGGGGTTAGGATGGATGAAGTTGATAATGGGGGTGTAGTGGTTAAGTTGTTAATGGTTCCAAATCTTTCTTGATTGAGGAGGTAAAGGCATAACCAGATCTTGAGCCCGCCTTTCTAGAGTTGAAGGCCTTTAGTGGAAGATGGTAAAGTGGAGGTTTTCTCCCAAGGGGGAGATGGTACCTAAGGTATCAAGGTATATTATGTGTGCCTAATGTTGATGACTTGAGGGAGTTGATTTTGAGAGAGGCTCATGATTCATCCTATGCTATTCTTCCCGACTCCATGAGAATGGATAGAGACTATGGGAAGGTATCTTGTTGAGGTTAGTGAGATGGATTTAATTGTACTGGATTTGGTTATGGAAGCTTTGGAGAAGGTGAGGTTGATGAGGGAAAGGTTGAAGGAGGCTCAAAGTGGGCAAAAGTCATATTTCGATGTGAGAAGGAGAGATCTTGAGTTTAAGGTTAGTGATTAGGTTTACTAAAAGGTCTCACCCATGAAGGTTGTGGTCCGATTTGGCAAGAAAGGGAATTTAAGCCCAAGGTTTGGGGGGCCTTATAGGGTGTTGAGGAGGATTGGTAAGATAGCCTATGAGTTGGAGTTGCGATTGGTATGAGTATGATTCATCCGCCCTTCCATATGTTTATGTTGAGGAAGTGTATAGGTGACCCAAGTACTATTGTGCCTTTAGATGTTTTTGGTGTTGCAGAAGATAATTTGACATATGAGGAGGTCCCTGGTGGAGATTTTCGATAGACAAGTGAAGATGTTGAGGAACAAAGATGTTGCATCCATCAAGGTCCTACGGAGGAATCAACAAGTGGAAAGTGCCATATGGGAAGCCGAAGCGGACTTGAAGAAGCGATATTTGTACCTTTTTCATTCTACTCAAGCTTAAGATAACAAATTAAGTCTTATCTCTGATTTCAAGTCCTATGTTTCAGCCCTCATATCATGTTGCATGCATTCATGTTTATGGTAACAAGTTTATGGTGATCTTTGACACTTATGTTGAGGCTTTTTGAAAATAATGTTTCAATGTGTTTTGTTGCATTCATGTTGAGCTAAAATCTTCATGATTACTTCACTTATACATGTTTCTTTAATATTCGGGGATGAATGTTCCCAAGGGGGAGATATTGAAACGCCTAGAAAATGTGCCTTGAAAATGCTCATAATCGTAATTTCCATAGAACTCAAAATTCGTGCTTGATATCTAAAATTCGATTTCATATTCTTGATCAGGGGAAAAATTTTAGTGGGAAATGGGTATAACTCGGATTTTAGAAGACGCTTATAGAAAAATGATTTTCACCAACTTTTCGCAAAACAATGTGGGTTCGCGATAGCTGCACAATGCGGGCTAATCGTGGAGCAGTGCTATCACTTCCTTAATTTTATGTTTCAGCCTAAGGCATTGGGGTCATAGCCCCATGCCCTTTTACACATGAAATATCCTCTACTTAGCCATTTTTCACCTCCATATCACTCAAAAACCCTCTCTAAAACCTCTCAACCATTTTATTAAAATTTCCATCCAAATTCAAGTGTTTAAATCTTAATTTCATATCTGAAGAACTCTATTCAAGCTTCAAGTCTCCTTTAAGTCTACATCAAGGAATCCCCAAATTGAGATATGTGGGTTCATCCATTGGGTCCTTTCACCCAACTGTGTAAAACCTCCAATGGCATCATGTATCATTCCTCTGATATCATCACCCTGTACCGTTGCCTGCCTCTCATTATTTACTTCAGTATTGTTTGATCCTCTTAGAGACACTCCATGACAAAATCAATTATCATATGATGCCATAATACCATTAACCACAAGATGATCATAAGTTGTAGCCCGATTTACTTGATGGATAAGTACACATTCAATACAAGGACATAAATTTTATCTTCTTCTTGTTTATCAGCAAATGCATGATTTAAAAAATCTTCTATTCCATCTAAGTATTATTTATTACGTCTGTCAAATGACATCCACCTTTTATTTATAGAATTATTTATGATGTATGTTGAAGATATTATCTTATTTTCTGCAAATGCTGTAGGAGCTAAAAATATATTAGTAAAAAAAAAAGAAAATTAATGAAAAAAATAATTTAGATAAAATGTCCATCCAGTTAGTATGAAATTTTTTTCGACACAGATACCATTTTAACTTTTAATTGTATATTAAATTTGAATGATAAAGATCATCATGTTATCAGTAGTATATGGTTATTTTCAAAATGGTAAAACATATATTCTCAATATTTTTGGGATATGAAAGTCTAATTAGTAGTATACCTAAATTAAAATTTGTTAATCTATTATAGAATAGAGTCACAATTTCTAAATATAGGTTCACTAGTTGGCTTGTTGTGTGAGGCAAATTACTTAATATAGATAGAGTTCAAATGTTCGATTTACGAAAAGGAAATACTAAATGCAACTTATGTAACAATACAACTTGACTTGTGTGCCACTCCTAAGATGTGATTGTATCTTCTCTCTTTTAGCAAGAAAGGGATAGAGAGATCAAGTAAAAATCTATTCCTTGATTTCACAAGAATCGATTCCGCTATCTCACATTAAAATCAATTATATGCTCATCGGATTATCATATCACAGTTGTATAGTTTTGAGCAAGTTTGCTAAGAAAATGTATACTCTAATATGATGGTAACAACAATAACTTTTTGTTGGATAACCATGGTGTTTAAGCTAGCTTATGTGCATCTCGACTAATTCATGAGATACATGTCGCATCACACCAAACAACCCCTAAGAATTTAGTGGTCATATGAATTGAAAAATAGTAAAGGTATTCAATGACAGGGAGTTTTGGACATACATATGACTTACTACAGTGAGCATCTACGTATACCAAGACTATAGAGAGAAAATACTTACATAAAGTTTCAAACTTTGGTCTATGTTGTATATTCTCAAATTTATTTTTTATTTGTTTTTTCCATAAACAAGTTTGTTAGTTGCTATTGTATTGACCTCTAATTTGTAGTTTTATCTTTATTTGGTGGTTTACTTGCATAAATGCTTTATTTTGCTGGGAAACATTTGAAGCCTCTCTTTATGACATTTGAACTTTATTTCTTATGAGATGCTGGTAATATTTGCATATAGTGGTTGGCATTGGAAAGAAGAGAGGACCAAACTCCTCTGAGAAGTAGATGAGGACATCAGTTACTTTAGCTGGACAAGCTATGGTGTATCCATTTTGGTTACGCAAAGCTAATTTTAGAAGCTGATTCAGAACCCATCAAGTGGTTTAAGCACTTAGCTAAACCTCTCTGGCAGATTCAACCTCTATTGGACAGACTTCCACTCATCATCAACTAATTCCAAGTGTTCAGATGTAACCACTGTTTCAGAGAAACCAATGTTACTGCTCACTTGCCAAATACAACCATACTTGCAATGTTATTCAACTTTATTTTTCCAGCCATACTTGAAGCTAGAACATATTTGGCCGTTAATAAAATTGAAATAGCTACTTTTAGAAGAAGGAAACTCAAGAGGATTAAAAAACCTCTCTAATCATTCTGATGTTATTTGGAAATCCCTTCTTAGGCTATTACTTGGTTAGGTTCGGGCTGTCTTCTGGTTCTTTTTCTTTGTATTGTTTTTCTTTGCTTGTAAAGGGAGAGTCTCCCTTATTTATGCTTTTCTAGTTTCTTTGAATAGAGATTGGTCTTCTCAGTAGGCACTTAATGTATTAATCAGTACGCATCTTAATGTAAGAGCGATGTTCCTTAATATAATAGCGGCGCACAAACTTTTAAGCACAAAATCCCAACAGATTATACATTTAAGCACAAACTTCCAACAAAGTCTAGTTTGGTATCTGATTCCTTAACCTTAACTTGAATAGAAAAGCCATTTATACATTCTGTTATAATGAAGTTTCAGAACATAGTTATGGAATAAAATTGAGATTTAAACTAGCAACTGGATATGCTCTATAAATGGGTCTTGAAAATGGACTTTTTGTGGGAAGACGATGAGTAATAGTGATGGCTTAACACCAATTATAGTACTTTATTTTTCCAGAGATTCTAATAGACTCAATAACCTGAATGTTGAACAAATTGAAGTCGGAATTCAAGAACCATTCTCCAATGAAAATGTAGAATTCTGCTACTTTAGGCTCAATGTTAAGTACTACAGCCCCAAATGAGTCGAATGGACTTGATATGAGATGTTGATAAATATGAGTTGAAGATTGAAGTTGTTCAGTATAGATGGGAAGATTGGTGTGACATTCATTTGTCTCAAGCGACTTTGAGGTATGTCGAGCTCTACGTTATCTTATGAGCTTTCATACTACTCTATGCCTTTGGGCTAACATAGTAAATCAGATTCTATACACGTGCAGGATAATCTGAGACGCCAATGGTACAACTTCTCAATAAGATAGAACTCAAAAAAAAAAACATTCATAAAGGTCCTATTGTATTAACAGATGGTCTATGTATTAGCATAAACAGAGCCCCAATTAACAGAGCGTCTATGTAATTGCTATTTTTGAATCTTTTAAAGAAGAGATCTTACGTCATACTCAATACAAAACAATTGTTTTTCTACACTAGTTACTGTATTCACAATAGAACTTCTACACAATCATAAGTTACAGATATATATAGAACGACTTAATGTATTAATAATCACACGTCTTAATATAATAGGGATGTTCCTAAATATAACAGAGACACAATTTACTATATGTTAATTAAGAAATTGATACAATCAAGTACAATAAAAAAAATAGTAGTCACAGATCAGAAACACAGAAAACATCACCTTTACAGATATGAAATCACTTGAAAATCACAATTGATGCTTAAATACTGATTAGTTCATCAATATAATTTTTGTTTTCTTCCTAATTAATGCCTAAAACTGATCAATAAACATGACAGAAAAAAAAACTGCAGGGGTAAAGTTTCAGTGAAGGTTTATAAATCAAAGAATATACTACAACACGTAGCAACAAAGCAGTGAATCAAAGAAGATACTGGAACACGTAGGAACAGAGCAGTGATTAAAAAAGATACTGGAAACGTAGCAATAGAGCAGTGAAGATGCGCGAAGTACATACCTGAAAACTTTGTTGTTCCTAATCGTTGTTGCTGCACCAATATGCTGCTCGATGTGTTGTTTTGGTAAAATACTTTAGCACAGATCCTTATATGCGTGAGAGATCTTTTAAGGAGCGTTATCCTTATGAACGTGGGAGAGATTTTAGGTTAATAATTCCCTTTTTAATCAGAGTGGAAAAACCCAAATATTTTAGGTGGCAACCAATTTTTTTGGCGGTAACTTATTTTTTAGATTTGTCTTTTTTAAAACCAAAAGAATTGTTGTTCCCCTGGTTCGAACCCTCACACACTATGGTCATCATACGTTATTTTTCAGATTAAAGAGGCTATTTGTGGTTATTTTTTTGAATTGCCACTAAAAATATACTTAATGCTAGCTATTACACATTGGTTGTTAATATTTTGCCTCATGTGTATACATTAGTGGCAATTAGCTTATTGTCACAAAATAATTGTCGCTAAAGGACCCTTTTGTAATAGTGATGCATTATTAGGAACCACACCACAACACCTTGGGCCCTTTGGAAGTCATTGGCAAACCCTTATTAAAAGCATGAGAAGACCCTTGGCCTTGATGGAACATGTCACCCTTTCGACTTTGGAACTTTCCCTCAAAATGGGCCCTCTTGGCCTTATGAATCTACCTTTTCCTCAACTTTTCCTCCTCCATTAGTTCAGCATAGATCATCAAACGGGACAAATCCATGTCACTAATCAACATAGCATACCGGCATTCCTCATTCACCAAATCGGATACACCTATCATAAACTTGTTCATTCTAGACTTTGGGTTGGTAACCAAGTGGGGAGCATATTTAGAGAGTTGATTGAATTTGAGGGAATACTCCTCATACTCATAGACCCTTGTTTCAAATTCATAAACTCCACCATCTTGGCCTCCCTAAGCTCAAGAGGGAAGAACCGATTAAGAAAAGCCGCCTTGAACTCTCCCAAAGCACCACATTATTGATTCCCTTTTCCTCTTCCATTTATTAAATCATATTTGTGTTACCCCTTTGAGTTGATAGGCCACCAACTCCGCTTTCTCTTTTGATCTAATACCTGTGATTGTCAATACCTTGTAGACCTCATCAATAAACTCTTGAGGGTCCTTATCTACCTTAGACCCATAGAATTTCGGTGGTTTCTTCCTCATGAAATCTCTCACCCTAGATCTCGGGGTAGGAGCATGAAGGGCATGCCTCATAGCCTCCTACTCGTAGTTGTGGTGCACAACACAACCATGAATAAGACTCTAATCGACGTGGTGTATTGAACGCCGATGACAATAGTCCTCTGATACCAAGTTTGTCATGAGACGAGCTTAGGGCCTAGATGTGACACAGCGAATGGGGAACCCGAAGGGACCCCAAACAAGCCTCTCAACATATCATTACCATTGTTGGTCGCGGAAGCAATTAAACAACATAACTAGATTAGAAATAAGAGCAAATGGGATAAAAGGAAAACTTTCATAACATAAATATCAAAACAAGAGAGTCAAGGCTCAATACATGACATGTCCAACAACACCTCTAAAACTTAGATAGGAGCGGGGGCAAAGACAAGCAACTGGGTTCACCCTCATAGTTGATACATACATAAAAGAAAGATGGCCTTAGTACATAGCATGAGATCATAGACATTGTCCTCGGAATGGAGGACTCACCAACTAGCTTGAGAAAAATCGTACTAGCCACGTGGAAGAAGATGCTCAAGTGGGGCTCCGGTTTCTACATGGTGACATCATGTAGGCGTAGAGTATGCATTAGTAAGTTTGAATATACTAAATATGTAGAATGCAATGCAATAAGAGATAAACAACATAATTGAAATGCATAAGCATAGGCAATAAGTAACATACAATAATATGGCATGCATCGAAGATGCTTGAAGTAAGTCATGCTAACATAGAACATAATACATATGCAAGGAGAGACCATCATTATAGAATTTGGTGGATCGTCTCACCCTACCACCCATGGTAATTGAGGTACCAACCCCTGAATTGGTTGGTGGGTCGTCTCACCCTACCACCCATGGTGATTGAGGTACCAACCCCTCAACCCTGTTATCAAGGTACAAACACCTTGATTAGTTGGTGGATCGTCTCACCCTACCACCCATGGTGATTGAGGTACCAATCCCTCAACCCGATTATCAAGGTACAAACCCCTTGACATAGTTACCTAGGCTCACAACCCCTCCCCCCTCCCCCCTTCCCGGAGTGAGGCATGGTTAATTCAATACATGATATAGGACAATATCATATACATACATTCCTTTCATCATCATAAAGCCATTTAACTCAATAGACATGCATTGGACCTTAAATTCCTCAAGAAATCATAACCGGACATTTTATCAAATACTTGATGGGTGTGTAGTGCTAGTGTAAAATCATGCAATATAGGGATGAAATCGTGCAAGAAATTCAATGTAAAACTATATATCAATACTTGGTAACACCCTCAAGCAATACACATCATAATGCTTGATCAAATCCCATAGTAGATTTTAGATTCATAGCTCAAAACATGCTAAAATAGTCACAATTTCATGAAACCCCAACATAGTTCATATCTAATTCATAATAAGTAAAACTCATAAGTAAATCAACTTGAAATCATGCATTTTAGGTAAAAAGGAAGCTTGCGCTTCACGGGTGAAAGGAACCCATGAATAAAACCCACATACCTTAGCTTTGATAAAAATTTGAATGGAGGCTTGAATCTTGGATGAATTCCTTAAGTTCCGGAAGAGATTCGGACACTTGAATTTTAACAGAAATATTAGTATAAGGGTTTGAGAGAGTATTAGGGAATGTCTTGGATGATATGAAGGAGAAATATGACTAATTATAGGTATTTACACGCATGAAAAGGTTTAGGCCCAAGACCTAAAAGTCTTGGACCGAACGAGAAAATTGCACAAAAAATGTACTGAGACGCGCCCTTGGCGTGTCGCACCAGGGGCGCGGAAAACTTACTGGAATTCAATTCTTGGGAAATTAAAATTGTAATTGGTTTGCTCTAAAATCAGTATTAGACCTATTTCTCACTCAATTTTGCCCCCTGAACAAGAATATAAAGTCAGAATTTTTAATATCACGCATGAATTTTGAGATATATTGAAATTACGATTTCAGCCACTTCTGAGGCACATTTTTAGGCAATTTTTTAGTCGTTTCAAAGACACTTTCTGGGCTCACCTTCATAATATCAAATGTTCAATATAACAAAGTCTTAGGAATAGCAAGAGAAAGTAGATAGTGTCCTCGAATTTGAGGACTCACCAAAGCTTATCTTTGTAGAATCTCACTAGCCACGTGGAGGATGATCAAGAGGAGCTCCGGTCCCTACATGGTGATATCATGTAGACATAAAGTATGCGTTAGTACGTCTGAATGTGCTAAGTATGTAGGATGCAATGCAACAAGACATAAGCCAATTTAGTCAAAATGCAAAATCATAGTTAATAGATAGCATAATTTCAATATGGCATGCATGATCAATGCTTGAAGTGGAACATGCTTATAAATCATTGAAATTACATAGAACGTAATACATATGTGGGAAGTGACCTCAACCGACAAAGAATAAGACCAAGAAAGCTATAACTTGGAATCCTGAAGATTACCCCTCATCGGTAAAGAGGTGGTCTACTTGCCAAGGTAAACCATACTTCACCTTACAGGAGGCCATCCCATTTCGGAGAAGTAACCCCTCCTTACGGGAACCTCTTCCATTTTGAAAAGGATTTTATGAGAAACTTTGTCTTATGAGAGCCCTTCCCATTTCGGGAAGAATTTCAAGAAAGAGTGCACTAAATGGATCCACTAGTAAAGCAATGTTAAAGTATACTCCTATGTTGGCACATAGTTTGAGGAAAGGAACATGAACCCATGAAGATAGTCATTGCCACATCCAATCTATCAGTGCTAAGCCTAATTCCATGGAATAATTGAAATAATCACACTTTAGCAATTTTTAAGAAACATGAAAACATGACATGAGTAGCTCTAAAATATCTTTGACCTCTAATGGTGAGCCTAACTTTAAAACATAAAATAGATCATCATCAAACATTATCCTTGCATTAATATCAAAGGTCCACAAGAGGTAACACCTTTAAAAAGGCTTAATTCGACATTTACAATATCATAGACATTTTCATGAATTCAATACATTTTTGAAAGTCCAAAATCATCATAAAGTCACTTGACTGATAAATCATGTCATAGATCATCAATAACTCTAAGAATCCTTGTCAAGACATTTTACTAAACGCTTGGTGGGTGTATAATGCTTATTCAAAATCATGTAATTCAATAGTATAATAATATGAGAAAATTCAATGCAAATCAAGCCACCAACTTATAGTGAAACCCTCATAAGAATACCTTGAAATTCAACATCAGATCTCATAATAGATCATTATTTCATAGCTCAAAACATGCATAGTCCTCAATAGAAAAAAACTCATCCATAGTACAAAGTTTAAAATAGATAGTCATGTATAATAGATCAACATTTCATAGAATTCAAATATAATTTATACTCATAATCCATAATAGAAGATACCCATAGATAATACAACTTGAAAACACACAATTTTCATAAAAATGGAGATTGGGCTCCATGTACATAGATAGTGGCATCAATGAAAGAAGTGAGATGGAGCCAAATCTTCATGAGAATGTTGCTATTGTACCTGGAATGCAATCTCATGTAGAGGTGGATAAGTTTGACTGACTCATATCGTACAAAATGCATGTTTAAAAGGTCAAATGAATCCTTTAATTCTTTGCTTCGACTACTGAAGGATACAATGCTTGAAGGATATGAATTGTCTTCTTCTTTTTATGAGACCAAAAAGATTATTGAAGGCTTGGGCTTAAAGTATGAAAAGATTCATGCTTGTCCTAATGATTGCATATTTTGGAAAAAAATTTCCAGTAAGAATGTTAATGAATGTAAAGTAGGTGGGGCTTCTAGATGGAAAAATAATACTAAAAAAATTCCTACAAAGGTCTTAAGGTATTTTCCATTAAAACCAAGGTTGCAAAGATTATTTATGTCTTTAGAAATTTCTAAAGCAATGAGATGACATCATGAAGAACGTAACAAAGATGGAGTTCTATGACATCATGCAAAATTTTGAAGCTTGAAAAATTTTTGATAGTAAGTATCTAGAATTTGCCAAAAATTCTCGCAATGTTCGTCTAGGATTAACTTCTGATGGATTTAGTTCATTTGTCACAATGAGATCTGTTTATAGTACATGGTCAGTAATTTTAATGTTGTATAATCTTCTACCATGGATGTGCATGAAACAAGAGAGTTTCATTTTATTGATGCTAATACCTGGACCAAAAGCTCTTGGGAATAATATTGATGTCTTTTTTACAGCCTTTAATAGAAGAGTTAAATGAATTATGGAATGTTGGGATAGATACTACGATGCCTCTACTAAGGAGATATTTCAGATGCAAGCAGCTCTCATGTGGACTATAAATGATTTTCCAGCATATGGTACTCTATATAGATGGAGTACTTCTGGTCGATTTGCATATCCTTCTTGTAACATAAATACTCATTATAAAAGGCTCAAACATAGTAGGAAGTTTTGTTTCATGGGACATCAACGTCTCTTGAAGTCAGACCATAAATATCAGAATGATGCTAAATCATCTGATGGAACTAAAGAAACAAAACCTGCACCTTGTACAGTATCTGGGTCATAAGTGTTTGATCAAGTTAAAGATATAAAGTTTTCTCTTGGAAAATCGAATGAAGGGATAAGTAGAGAGTTGAATAACACATGAAAAAGAGGAGCATATTTTTTATCTTCCTTATTGGGAGTATAACTTGGTGCGGCATAATCTTGATGTGATGCACATAGAAAAAGAAGTGTGTGACAACATAATTTATACACTATTGGATATTGATAAAAAGTCTAAAGATAACTTACCTGCTCGATTAGACTTGAAGGACATGAAAATAAGACCATGCTTATGGCCACAATATCGAGCTAATCGAAGGACCTATCTTCCTCCTACTTATTTCACGATGTCTTCGAAGGAAAAGGAGTTATTTTATGAAGTTCTAGAAAATGCCAAGTTTCCACGTGGCTATGCATCTAATATTGCACGTTGGATTCGCAAACGAAAGATATCTGGATTAAAAACTCATGATTGTCATGTTATAATGTAAGAACTACTTCCTCTTGCCTTATGAAGATCAACAGATAAAAGAACAAGTTTCATTTTAATTGAACACATTCTTTCGTGTCTTATGTAGCAAAGTGTTAAGAGTAGATGAGCTAAAGTTACTTGAAGAAAGAATTCCAGAAATATTGTCTATTATGGAGAAGCTCTTTCCTCCTGGATTTTTTACTATTATGGTACACTTGGTTACTCACGTAGCAACAGAAGCTAAACTTGCAGGGACGGTACATTATCGTTGGATGTATCCAATTGAGAGGTACAAAAAATAAATATTGTATTATTTTTTAATTTCTAAATCTTTATAATATCAAACTAAAAATATTACGTAATTCTATAAGTATTTGGGTACTTTAAAATCATATGTTCGTAATCATGCATGTCCAGAAGGTTCAATAGCAAAAGCATACATAGCAAATGATTGTTTAACATTTTGCTCACGTTATTTGGAGGGTGGAGATTCAAGGTCATATTATTCAAGAATAAGTGATGATCAAATTGAGCATGATACTAATAAAAAATAATCTCTTTTTCCTACAGTTGGGGAGCCAGATGGCGGAATAATGTTATTAAGTTGGATGAGAAAACATGGCTGCAAGCACATAGACACGTGTTATTCAATTGCGAGTCAGAAGTAGTTGAGAATTATAAAAAGTAAGTGTTATGTCTATATCTATCTATATCTATATCTATATCTATATCTATATCTATATCTATATATATATGTGTGTGTATGTGTGTGTGTCTCTATATGTATATACTCACACATATATACATACACATGTATATTGTTATTACTTTATTTGACAACAGAATTGATGGACATGAGTCATGTGAATAGTGAACATATTGCTGAAATCAAGAGATCACATTGTAAGCATCATTTGAATCAACATCAACTTGACTGTTTGCATTTTGATACATTTCCAGAGTGGTTCAAGGAAAAAGTAAGTGGTAGTCTAAGTCATTGGTCACGTTAAATTATTGATTTTGTATTTATGTTGTATTTAAAATTGTATCTTTTAATTTTGTTAGGCAAAGGAGTTACAAACTACATCTGACATCATAAAAGATGTTAAAGTCCTCGCCCAAGGGCCAAATTTTATTGCCGAAAGATTCAATGACGTTCAATTTAAATAATGGATACCGGTTTCGAATCAAACAAAGTAAAGAGTTCAAGGAGACAAAAAACAATGGTGTTATGGTTATTTCAAAGACTGAAAGTTATGCAAGTACAAGTGACAATGCTCCAAAAGCAGCAAATATCACATATTATGGTAGATTAAATGATATTGTAGAGTTAAACTACTATAAGAAATTTAAGGTTGTCTTATTTAAGTGCGATTGGGATGATGTAACCAAAGGTAGAGGAGTTAAGAATGATGAATTAGATTTCACACTTGTGAATTTCTCACACCTGGCAGATGCTGGCAATCGAGAGCATCACGAGCCTTTTATCTTTGCAGAATAAGCTCAACAAGTAATATTTGTACAAGATCTTGTAGATCATGAATCGTTTTTCCCTAGGTTAATTAAACCTCGAGACATTTTTGATATGGGAGAAGAAAATAGTATTCAATTTTTGCAAAGTGATGCCACATACTTAGCTCTTTTAGAAACTGCTTGTGTTCCTGAATATGAGTGAGATGATTGGATAAGAAGTGATGTTGATGGGATATTAGTTGAAACAGACATACATTCTCAAGCTTCTATAAATGATGGTGAAGCTAGTGTTAAGGGAGGAGATGACATTGATAATGAAAGTGATTCTTAATAAGATTGGTGGTACTTATAAACTATTTTTTTTTTTTTGCTACTTTTATTGAAGAACTTCAAAATTATTACTTTTCAATTAGACATTTAATAAAATATTTTTTTTCTTTTTAATAAAGTCATTTAATTAAAAGATGCATATTAGTCAATTATGAATTGTCGATGTTTATATTGGTTTACATTTGAATATTTAAGTGCATTCTTTGTGATTGCCTTTGCTTATGTTTTGTTGATTATAGGTCTTGGATTGTAATAAGATAAGGTGTTCTTATCACTGGAGAACTATTTTCCCTTATACACTAACTTCTCTTACCATTAGAATTATGTTTGTCACGAAGCGTTGTTTATGGGCACAAATAACTAGTTATGTGTTTCCATTTCTTGAAATAATAAAGCTTCTTCCTGTATTCATATGGCCTATTAGATATGTTTGGGTTAACTGGACTTAATGCAACTAGGTAGTTTCTTCACTTAAAAGAAGAAATTATGCAGACTAGAGGTCGCAATAGATTGGTTATTGAACAACATGATCAAGATGTGCGACATTACATTGAATAATTAATGGATGGTCAAGATAACCCTGCATCCGAACCTTATCTCGAGCAATTGATAGATAATCAGAACAAGTCCATAGCACAAGCTAATGATTAGTTAACTAGTTATGTCTGTGGCACTGAGGTTCAACCTAACGATGAATCAGGTGACACTATTTCTCCTCGTCTTGTTTTGATATCTTAGTTGTTAGGTGTGGTTGTACTATCGATCTCTTTTTTTGGAGAGAATATGAAATATATGAGTGAGTTATAGTTAAATGGATGTGAAATATACAACTATGGAACTTAAAATATTGGTCTGCCTATATTTAGTTAGATACAAAATTTGTTATTAAGAAGAGAACATTCACTGCGCGTTCTGCTTGGTGTGTAGTTGTACAATCTGCTAGGTGTACATTTGATTTTTGCTCATTTTAGGGATAGAAAACAGGGATACATTGACTGCTGCAAGAAACAGGGAGTATATTAATGTGAACTGTTCATGTTTGTTTCTCTTTTTGGCGGTATTATCTACAATTTTTTAGGAGAGAACATTGACTGCTATCTGCTAGTTTAATGTGAGAAACATTGACTGCTATCTGCTATCAATTTTTATAATATATCAGGGAGCATCAGGTTATAAATAAGGATAAAAAATTGACTGCAATCTGCTGGTTTTTTGCGATAAACAGAGAGTATATGACTGTGAACTGTTTATTTTTTATTTCTCTTTCCGGAAGAGTGAAAAAGACTGTACTTGGATCTAGGAGAGCTAAGTCTTATGTAGTATATTCATGGTTATTGAGCATGGTGTGAGAACTGGTCTGATGCAATGTCTTCATTCTAAAATTAACCATATCAATCTTGTCCAAATAACAGAGTGCAAATATGTTGAACGTAGAAATAAACCTGAGAACTAGTAAGCTTGTGAATATTTTTGGTCAAAATATCAGGGCACCGAGGTGAGCACCAAGATGAGCACCAAACTGATCAAGGGTTATTTCTGATTAATCTACTGCTTTCAGGATGAGATGAAGGGCCAAGAGAAGTCTTGGTGGTGTCATTGTTGTTGTGGTGTCAATTTTAAAGTTTTTATGGAATCCATCACAAGTTTAGTATGTTGTTGTGGTACTATTACAACAGCCTTAAATTCGACACAAATGTCATTACATACAGATTTTGTTATTAAGACAAGAACATTCACTGCTCATTCTGCTAGGTCTGTAGTTGTACTATCTGCTAGGTGTATAGTTGTTTTTTGCTCTGTCTATGTTCAATTTCTGCTCATTTTAGGGATAGAAAAAGGGACACATTGACTGCTGCAAGAAACAGGGAGTATATTAATGTGAACTGTTCGCATTTTGTTTCCTTTATGGCGGTATTATCTACTATGTTTTTGGGAGAGAACATTGACTGCTATCTACTAGCTTTATGCGAGAAACATTGATTGTTATCTGCCATCCGTTTCTCCATATATTAGGGAGTTTTAGGTTTTAAATAAGGATAAAATATTCACTGCAATCTGCTGAGTTTTTGCGAGAAACAGTGAGTATATGACTGTGAACTATTTGTTTTTTATTTCTCTTTTTGGAAGAGTGAAAAAGACTGTACCTGGATATGGGAGAGCTAAGTCTTATGTAGTATATTCATGGTTGTTGAGGATAGTGTGAGAATTAGTCTGATGCAATGTCTTCATTCTAAAATTAACCATATCAATCTTGTCAAAATAACAGTGTGAATATGCTGAACCTAAAAATAAACCTGAGGACTAGACGCTTGTGACTATTTTTGGACAAAATATCAGGGGCAACAAGGTGAGCACCAAACTGATCAAGGATTGTTTCCTAATCTACTGCCTTTAGGATGAGACGAAGGACCAAGAGAAGTCTTGGTGGTGTCATTGTTGTTGTAGTGTCGAATTTAAAGGTTTTATGGAATCCATCAAAACTTTAGAACGTCGTTGTGGTACTTTCACAACAACGTTAAATTCGACAAAAATGTCATTAGATACAGATTTTGTTATTAAGACGAGAACATTCACTGCGCGTCCTGCTAAGTGTGTAGTTATACTATTTTTCTGGTTTCCTCCTATATTTTTTCTTGCTGATATGATTTCTTGAGACAGCAACAGTCTATTATGCTACTGAAAATGGTAAATTTCAGCACCACACTTATTTTAACTTTGTAGCAGCTAATGAATGTTACTCTACCAGATAACAAGATATCCATATTGATTTGTAAGAGCTCACTAAGCCAGTTATGTTGGTCCTGGTTACTTTATTTGATGACTTTAACTCTTTTGTGCATTCTAGGTAACTTGGTGACAAGAAAGCCTCGTGGTCCTACTTTACTAAAAGATGTTTGGAAACTTCCTCCGGGAAAGACTATTGATGTGTCATTTAACAGTCATTAACCAACCTATTGGAAAAGAGGCCGAAAGCTTGCTAGCTTTTTAAGAATTGTTGCAAGAACTCCAGAATTAGCACGTTAACATGTAGACGATTGGAGAAATTTTGACAACGACCAAAAGAAGAAATTGGTTAATTTTGTAAGGGTATGAGTTAGTATTGTTATTATTACATGAACAAGCTCAATTTGCACATGATAATATCTTTTATATGTTGAGTTTTATTTTTCAGAAGAAGTTCTCTTTTCCAAAAAATGGAGAAGCATTTGTCTTAAAGTCACTAGGAAAGAAATGGAAAGACAATAAGTGTGAAATTAAAGGTGAATATATGTCAAAACACAAGACTAAAGATGCCTTGCTGAAAAATAGACCAAGTCGCATATCGAGAGATCTATGGAGTGATCTAGTCTCTTATTGGCTTTCTGATAAAGCTAAGGTATAAACAAATCTTGAAAACCCACCTACTTTCTTATATTTACTATATTTTGATTTTGGTTATACTATATTTTTTTTTTGTAATTTGTAAGATATTATTGTAATATTATAATGCCAGAGGCATACCCAAGCAAATAGAAACAATAGGACCAAGCAAAAGATACCTCACACGGGAGGATCCAAAAGTATTGCTACACTGATGCATGAGCAGGTAAACCTTTGAAATTTTTATAGTGTTTTCAACCCTTTTTGTCTCTCATATCCAACATCAATTTTGTTGTTTAGGCTAAAAATGGGATCGAACCTACACAAGCAGAAATATTCTTATTAACTCATAAAAAACGTGTGGATGGTAGACCATTGGATGAAGATTCTACCAAGGCAATCATAATATTTCTTCGTTCTTTTAGTTTTTAAATCGAGAAAAAAATTAGAGATACTTTTTCAAAAATTTGAATAAATAATTCAAGTATTTATCGTTTATTCTATATTCAGGACATGATAAATGAAAGAATGAGCAATAATGAAAGATCTACTGATCAACCATCTAACAAGATTTCTTGGGAAGGCAATGTCTATTCTCAAGTGTTAGGAAATGGAAAAAGTGGGTATGTTCGTGGTTTAGGACTTGGTCCAACTCCTTCGGTTCTATGGGGTAGTAGATTTTTCGTAGAGAATATTGTGGTAGATGATTCATCTAATGAGATTATACAAAGGCTAGAACAGGAGATTACGGAGTTAAAGGAGAAACAAAATGAAGAAATGAATCTGATGAAACAAAGTCACGATAAGCTGCAATCAGAACTACTCCAAATGAGACAATTCATGCAAAAGTATGTTGTTAATGAATCTCAATGACAACTCAAATGAATAGTAACTCGAGTACAAGTCTTAGATATTTTTTATGAGATTTTGATCCTATAAATGTCTCCTTAACTAATGTATCAATATTTATCAGTTTTCTAACACTAACAATGGCCAAGTACAAGTACAACAATCATCAAGGATGCCCAGTAGTGCCGAAATTACTCCAACTCATGGTAGTACTAATTTATATCTTTTTTTATTGTTTGAGTTTTCCTACTTTGTAAAGTTTTGAAGGTTGATGAATCAAGTTTCTTATGTTGTACTTATTACTATCAAGATTAAGGGAGTGCTTTTACGATTGCCTTGTTGCCAATGGCGAGAGGTGAGGCAAGGTGACCCTTCATTGTCTTTTAGCTTTGTGGCGAGGCGATCTTACAAATCTATAAACAATTTGTAAGGTCATAAGTTTGAAACTTCCATTTCCTCCATTGTAAGTATCTCGAAATTTGTGAAGTTGCCGGCAACCTCTACTTAGCTTCCTATGAGCATAAATTCTAATAAAACTTCACAATTTCCCCTTGAATCCTAACTGGATCCTTGATTAAGTTCCATTGGACAAGAAGTTAGTCAATATTGTTGTATCTCTTATATGCATTAGCCTCTTCTCTGTTGTGCTCTAGTTCTGTTTCTTGGCATGTACTCTTGCTTCAATCCAGCCGTGAAGTCTGTAATTTTCCCAGGCATAGTCCAGTAAAGCTCTGAATTCTTGGCATATATTGTTCTGCTCTAGTTCTTGTTCTTGGCATGCACTCTTGCTTCAACCCAACCTTGAAGTTTGTAGTTTTCCAAGGTATAGTCCTGTAATTCTTGTACTCTTGGCATGTATTGTTGTACGCTTGATCCAATTCACAGCGAGCTCTGAAACCAAAAGTGTCAGTTTTAAGTCTGAATTCAATATTGTTGCATCTCCTATGCACATTAGCCTCTTATCTGTTGTGCTCTAATTCTTGTTCTTGGCATTTACTCTTGCTTCAACCTAGCCGTGAAGTCCGTAATTTTTCCAGGCATAGTCCAATAAAGCTCTAAATCCTCGGCATATGCCGTTATGCTCCAGTTCTTGTTCTTGGCATGTACTCTTGCTTTAACCCGATGGTGAAGTCTGTAATTTTCCTAGGTATAGTCCAGAAATTCTTGTATTCTTGGCATGTACTGAATTCTTGTATTCATTGCATGTACTATAGCTTGTGATGGCCGCGATACTATGGCATGTGTAGAGTGGCAAACACTTGAGTTTACTGAGTAGCAGCTTTAAAAGTGTCAGTTTTAAGTCTGAATTCAGGTAGGTATCTGATTCAGCGTCGTTAACTATTATATAAGGTAGTTATACTTATATTATTATTGAGCAGTGTATGTACTGAATTGGAAAGTCCACTTCTGTTTTAGATTGGTGATTACTGGTCCCCTTCTAGGAAGTTAGTACTCTCTGCTTCTATTAATCTATCGGCTCTACGTCGTGAAAGAAAAATCTAGCCTACATATGCTGAATGAAGGGTAATGATATTGATAGAGTATGAACCTTCCCTAACATAAAAGAAATGACGAACCAACTTAATCTAGGGAAGATTACTAGTAAGCGAGATATTACGGATTGGACTATTTAAGACGGAAGGAAAATGAAATAACAATTTCATAGTGCCGAGATGTCTGAATGAAATTGATAGGAACCATGTACTTTTTAATCTGATCAGGTTTCAAGCTGAAGAATAGGTAAAGTTTGCATCACTGGTAAGCTTCTAGAATTTTTGAGTAGTATATTTGATTAAAAACATAACAACATGTATTTGATTAACCAATATTTCCATCAACAAAGAGTGCAACTTGTAATTTTTTAGTTGCTGAAGAATAGATTCTGTCACGCCCCAAAGTCCCGTAGGGCGGACTGGCACCCGTTGCCGATAGGGCTCGGGAGAACCAACCTGTAACTATGCTCTTTCTATACATATTATGAGGGGTTTGTACCTTTAGACTACCTTAAAGTAGATAAACAGTGATAATAAATCAAAAGGAAATGCATAAGACTAGGCCGTTGGAGCCACGGTTTCTAAAGTACGAGACATGACTTTACTTTTACTTTACATAGTCTACAAAGCCTCTAAATAAAGAAAAACATCTGAAAA
>JAABOM020000075.1:9599304-9642080 GCA_011800125.2 Solanum clarkiae
CTGCGTACAATCGACCCTCCCCAGACCCCACTAGTGGGATTATACTGGGTATGTTGTTGTTGTTGTTGTTGTTTATCTTTTGGGTTGACCAATGCACCGGCTATCATCATGGATCTTATGAATAGGGACTTCAAATCCTACCTTGATTTATTTGTGGTGGTTTTCATTGACGATATTTTGATCTACTCTCATAGTGAGGAGGAGCATGTAAGTCATTTGAGGGTGATATTGCAAAAATTGAGGGAAGAGAAGTTTTATGCCAAGTATGAAAATGTGAATTTTGGTTGAAAGAGGTTGCCTTCCTAGGTCATGTGGTGTCGAGGGATGGTATTAAGGTGGCCCCTAAGAAAACAGAGGTGATTAGAAAATTGGCCTAGACCTTTGACTCCATTGGACATTAGAAGTTTCTTGGGCTTAGCGGGTTACTACCAGAGGTTTATCAATGGGTTATCTTCTATTGCTTCTCCCGTGACTAAGTTAACCCAAAAGAAGGCCAAGCTTATGCGGATCGATGAGTGTGAAAAGAGCTTCTCAACCTTGAAGGATAAGCTTGTCTCCGCTCCTACCTTGTCTCTACCAGAAGGGTTGGAAGGGTTTGTTATGTATTGTGATGCCTCCCGTATTGGTTTGGTTTGTGTCTTGATGCAAAAAGATAAGCTTATAGCTTATGCCTCTAGACAACTCAAAGTGCATGAAAAAAATTATCCTACCCATGATCTTGAATTGGCCGCCGTGGTTTTTGCTTTGAAAATTTGGCGTCATTATTTGTTTAGGGTGCATGTTGATGTGTTTACCGATCATAAGAGCCTCCATGTTTTCACTCAAAAAGATCTCAACTTGAGAAAATGAAGGTGGTTAGAGCTTCTTAAGGATTATGATATAAGTGTGCATTATCATCTCGGTAAGGCTAATATTGTGGCGGATGCTTTGAGTAGGGTGTCTATGGGTAGGCTAGCTCATATTGATGATGGGAAAGAGGTAGCTAGAGAGGTTCATCAGTTGGCTAGGCAGGGGGTTAGGTTGGAAGAGGTTGATAATGGTGGTATTGTGGTTATTGATGGTTCAAAATCTTCCTTGGTTGATGAGATAAAAGCAAAGCAAGATCTTGATCCCTTCTTTTTGGAATTGAAGACCTTGGTGAGAGATGGCAAGGTGGAGGTTTTCTCCCAATGGGGAGATGGTGCCCTTAGGTACCAAGGTAGGTTGTGTGTGCCTAGTGTTGATGGATTGAAAGAGAAGATTCTTGATGAGGCCCATAATTCTTCCTATTCTATTCACCCCGGTTCTATCAAGATGTATAGAGATTTGAGGGATGTGTTTTGGTGGAGAGGTATGAAGAAAGACATTGCCAAATTTATGCCCGATTGTCATAGTTACCAACAAGTCAAAGCTAAGCATCGAAGGTCAGGTGACCTAACCCAAGATATAGAGATTCCTACTTTGAAGTGGGATGATATTAACATGGATTTTGTGGTTGGGTTGCCTAAGACTAGAAAGTGTTTTGATTATATTTAGGTTGTGGTTGATAGAATGACAAAGTTGGCTTATTTGCTACCAGTTAAGACTACTTATGGGGCCGAAGACTATTAAAACGTACATTCATGAGTTAGTTAGATTGCATGGGGGCCCTTGTCTATTATATCGGATCATGGTGCTCAATTCACTTCACACTTTTGGAGGTCCTTCCAAAGAGGTCTTAGTACCAAGGTTAAGCTTTACGGCCTTTCATCCTCAAACGGATGGCCAAGCTGAAAGAACTATCTAAACTCTTGAGGATATGCGTAGAGCTTTTGTTTTGGAGCTCAAGGGTAGTCGAGATGATCATCTTCCATTGATTGAATTTGCTTATAATAATAGTTATCATTCTAGCATTGGTATGGCTCTTTTTGAGGCTCTCTATGGTAGACGTTGTAGATCACCAGTTGAATGGTTTGAGGTAGGGGAAATGGCATTGTTGGGTCCGGATCTGGTCATGGAAGCTTTGGAGAAGGTAAGGTTGATTAGGGAGAGGTTGAAAACAGCCCAAAGTCATATGCCGATGCGAGGAGAAAGGAGCTTGAATTTAAAGTTGGTGATTGAGTCTATTTGAATGTCTCACCCACAAAGGATGTGGTTCGTTTTGGTAAGAAGTGTAAATTGCGGCCGATATTTGTGGGTCCTTATAAGGTGTTGAGGAAGATTGGTATGGTGGCCTACGAGTTGGAGTTGCCTAGTGAAATGGACTTGGTTTATCCGGTCTTTCATGTGTCTATGTTGAGGAAATGTGTGGGTTACCCAAATGTTATTGTCCCATTGGATGTTGTGGGTGTGGTTGAAGACAACTTGACTTCTGAATAGGTTTCATTGGAGATCTTGGATAGACAAGTAACGAGGTTGAGGAACAAGGATGTGGCTTCCGTTAAGGTCCTTTGGAGGAATAAACAAGTCGAAAGTGCTACATGGGAGGCCGAAGCGGACATACAAAAGTGATATCCCAATCTCTTCCTTTCTACTCAAGCCTATGGTACTAATTCTAAGTCTTCTACGTGATTTCATGTCTCTTGTATCAGCCCTTTAGGTCATTGCATGCATTCATGTTTATGTTGAGAAGTTCATAGTGATTTTGATACTTATATTGAGATTTTGAAACGATGTATAATAGCATTGTTGCGTTCTTGTCGGGGCTGTTCTCTTCATGATTATCCTTCTTATGAACATTTCTTTGACATTCAGGGACGAATTCTCCCAAGGGGGAGATATTGAGATGACCTCAAAAATGTGCCCGAAAATGTTCCTCGGAAATACCCATAATCATAATTTTTATATATCTCAAAATCCACATGTGATATCAAAAATCCGACTTCATACTCTTGTTCAGGAGGTAAAATTGAGTGGGAAATGGGTATAACCCGAATTTTAGAGGACCCATAGCGAAAAATGAATTTCACCAATTTTGCAATTCCAATAGCAGTCTGCGACTGCTCAGCGACGCGGACCTAGTGCGGAACAGTATATTTTGTTGCCAGTTTCCTAATCTAAGTCCAAGGCTAAGGTCTTAGGCCTAAGCTTTCCCATGCATAAAAATACCTATACTTAGCCATATTTCGCCTTCATATCGTACAACACATTCCCAATACTTTCTCAAACACCTATACAAATATTTCTATAATGTACCAGGTGTTTTTAAAACCTATACTTGCATGAAAAATAATGTTCAAGTGAATTCCTATTGAGTTAAGTAAAAATTGATATGAAGGTTACTTTAGCGATTATCTTGGTTTAGTTATGTGAGGTGGTCTTGGAAGGACGGTTGGTTTATCCTTAGTATAATATTTTGGAGGCAATGTTATGTGAAATTAAGACTGATAAAGTTAAGACTAAGTCAAAATGAAAGTACATCAAATATTTGAATAACAAAGGCAAAGCTTGAAGATAAGTGTTCTTTTCCTGATGAATGGGAACTCACCAAAGTTCAAAGTCTTGACGAGCAATCTAGCCATGTAGAGGAGGATGAGGTAGATTGCCTGTCCCTACATTATTATAGCATGTAGGCAAAAAATGCGGTTAGTACTAAGTATGCGGGTATGCAATGCAACAAGTAAATATGATGACAAAGAATATTTACCCAATTTGACAAACTCCAAGCTTAAATAATATATTTAGTTCCAAAGTAAAGCGTGAAGTAATGCCATGAAAATGCATAGAGAAGACACAAGCAAATAAGTGTGGGAATGAGACCATAACCGACAAAACCATATGGGCTATAATATGGAATACCGATGTCATACTCCACACCGGCCAAAGAGAGAGTCAACTTGCCAGAGTGTAACTCCAGCAATGGAAATACTAAACGGATCCACTAGTCAGAAAGCCTAAAAAGGCATAATCAAAATATCCTACGGTGGCACATACTTATGAGATTAGAAGCTTTATATAAGACCCTTAGGTCGAGTCCTAGTCGTAACTCATTCGGTGCTAAGCAAAAATCCCACAGAAATGGATAATGCATATTAGAAATAATCAAAACTTAATTTAGTTTGGAAAGTCATAACTTGTAAAACAAATCATATTCAAACTTGTACTTAGAATAGCTCCTTAATAAAGATTGAAAATGAAACTGAATAGGTCTTAAGTCACCCAATAACATTTCATACAATACTTATTCTTGTCCAAAATTGTAAGTTTATATTATGCCATGAAAGGCAAATATCCAAAGTTCATAGCTCAACTTAAATCACATTGGGGACTAGTTCAATAACCTTAAAATCACAAGTTTTATATTTAAACAAAGTTACAATAATCATAGGGACATTTTAGGATAAAATCATAATAACTCATTTGTGGATCTAAGACTTGAAAATATAGTTTAGCTTAAATAATCAAATCTGAATTGCTTGAATTAAATTATATAAAGCCTTGATAAATATTCATAAATACTCATAAAATATATGACTAACCATAAATTAAGCGAATGTCAATTAGTATGTATTTATACATAAATCAAAGATGGAAAATTTGTAATTCTAAATTTAGTTTTTCCTTTGAAGAGGACTTTTTTTGGTTGAAAGTAAACCAAGAATCAAACCCACATACCTTGCTTGATTAGCCTTGAGAAGATGAAGAGACTTGGTGGAGATCTTGAAGAATACTTAGCCTAAGTGTTGAGAGAGTTTTGGGAAAGCAATGTAGATAACGGGATTTGATTTCTTTGAAGAGTGGTGTAAAGACTAAATAGAGGGGGGAGGGTATTTATACTTATTTTTTTTAGGGGGGAGGGGTTATAAGGGTCATTTAATCACTAAAAAGTGGTCAAAACGTGTGGGGAAAAGGGCATAAAATTAGGTGGTGCAAAGGGGCTTTTTGACTCACTTTTAAAAAGAAGAAAGATGTCAAACACAAGGGAGTGGGCATGAGACCTAGGTATGGAAGCATTATCATTTCCCATGGTGCTATGACATGGTATAGTATGGCCTCAAGTCATGCTAAGGGCATGCCAAAGGCAGCCCATGCAAGCCATGCAATAATGACAAAAAGAATTACTCCCAAGCAAGTCAATTACGCAACCTTCACATATACCTTCATTTCGAATAATTCCGAACGTAAACCAAACTTCATTTTTTTAGTCTTAACTTCACATAACATTGCCCCCAAAATATTATACCAAGGATAAACCAACCGCCCTTCCATGACCACCTCAACAGTCACATATTTAAACTAAGCTAATCACTAAGATAACCTTTATTTCAAATTTTACTTAACTCAATAGGAATTTGCTTGAACACGTAAGTATAGGCTTAAAAACACCTAGTACATTACAATATCTCCCCCTTGGAATCATTCATCCCCGAATGAGACAAGAGTAGTTTGAATGAATAGGAATTGAAATACTGACTAAGAGTTTAACATGTCAAAATGCAAAATAGAGCTTATTTTCATGCAAAACTTATACAAATATCATAAAGTAACATCGAAATAATTATGCATGCTTAATAATTATAACAGTGACAAAATGGTACAGAATAAGGAATTCAGACTCGAGGAATAGAATTACCTAAACCTTAGGCTTGATTAGTTGGGAAAAGATGGGGTATTTCTTCACCATGTCTGCTTCAGCTTCCTATTTAGTGCTCTAACATGCTGGTTCCTCCAAAGCACCTTGACGGATTCCACATCCTTAATTCTCAACCTCTTGACTTGTCGATCCAAAATTTGTACCAGTACTTCTTCGTAAGTCAAATTTTCTCCAACCTTCGCAATATCCAATGGAACTATAGAACTTGTGTCACCAATGCACTTCCTTAACATATATACGTGAAAAATAGGGTGAACCAACTCCATCTCATTAGGCAACTCGAGCTAATAAGCTACCTTTCCAACCCTTCTTAAAACTTTGTAAGGACCCACAAATCTTGGGCTCAACTTGTCCTTTTTGCCAAAACAAACAACACCTTTCATAGGTGAAACTTTGAGATACACTCAATCTCCCACATCAAATTCAAGATCTCTCCTCCTCATATATGAATATGACTTTTGTCGGCGTTGAGCCATTTTCAGTCTGTCTCTTATCATCCTCACTTTCTCCATAACTTCCAAGACAAAATTCGGGCCTAATAATGCCATTTCACCTACCTCAAACTAGCCAACTGGTGATCTACATCGCCTACCATAAAGAGCTTCAAATGGAGCCATCTCGATGATAGAATGATAACTGTTGTTTTATGAAAACTCAATAAGAGGTAAGTGATCATCCCAATTACCTTTATCCAAGACATATGCTCTCAATATATCCTCCAATGTTTGAAGGGTCCTTTCTGCTTGACCATCTTTTTGAGGATGAAATGCGGTACTCTGCTTAACTTTGGTACCCAAACCTTGTTGGAATGCCTTTCAAAAATAAGAAGTGAATTGAGGGGCACGATCTGATATTATTGACAAAGGAACACCATTTAATTGGACTAACTCATGAATATAACCTTGCATAATCTTTAGCACTATATGAAGTCTTAGCAAGAAATGAGCTGATTTGGTCATATGATCCACAATAAATTGAATCATATTGTTTCTGGGTCCGAGGCAATCCGACAATGAAGTCCATATTGATTTCCTCCAACTTCCAAGTTGGGATTTCAATGTCTTGAGCTAGCCCGTCGGGCCTTTAATGCTCAGCTTTCACTTGCTGATAATTTGGACATTTAGCTACAAACTTGGGTATGTCCTTTTTCATATTACCCCACCAATAGACTTCCTTCAAATCTCGATACATTTTGGTGCAACCATGATGAATGGAATAAGATGAATTATGAGCCTCTTGTAAGATCAAGGTTCTTAATCTATCTACATCTGACACACACAACCGGCCTTGGTATCTAAGGATACCATCTCCCCCTTCTGAGAAAACCTCCACTTTCTTTTGTTCAACTAATTTCTTTAATTCAATCAAAGTAGGGTCAAGGTCTTGCTTTGACTTCACATCAACAATCAAAGAAGATTAAGACCTGTCATTAACAAATATGCCACCATCATTAGTACCTTCCAATCTAACACCCAATCTAGCAAACTAATGGACTTCCTTTGCCAGCTCTTTCTTTCCACCCTCAACATGACTCATACTACCCATAGTTATTCTACTCAAAACACCAGCCACCACATTGGCTTTACCTGGATGGAAGTACACACTCATATTATAGTCTTTGAGAAGTTCAAGCCATCTCCGTTGCCTTAGATTCAAGTCCCTTTGAGTGAACAGATACTGCAAGCTCTTCTGATCGGTAAATACATCCATGTGAACCCCATAGATATAGTAACGCCAAATTCTTAGAGCAAACACTGCCGCTGTTAATTCAAGGTCATGAGTTGGATAATTGCGCTCATGCACTTTCAACTATCTAGAAGCATAAGCTATGACCTTACCATTTTGCATCAACACACAACCCAACCCAACGCTAGATACATCACAATATACCACAAAACCATCCAAACCATCTAGAAGAGTCAAGATGGGAGCCGAAGTCAATTTATCTTTCAATGTCTGGAAACTCTTCTCGCATTCATCAGACCACACAAACTTGGACTTTTTCTGGGTCAATTTGGTCAAAGGGATACGATTGAAGGAAACCCTGCTACAAAACGTCGGCAGTAACCTGCCAAACCCAAAAAATTCCTTATGTTAGACAGAGTTAAAGGTCTAGGCCAGTTTCGCACTGCCTCAGTCTTCCTTGGGTCCACCATAATACCTTTATCAGTCACCACATGCCCAAGGAAAGAAACTTCTTTCATCCAAAACTCGCACTTGCTGAATTTGGCGTATAATTTCTCATCTCTCAAAGTTTGAAGGACTTTTCTCAAATGTCCTTTATGTTCCTTCTTACTTCTGGAGTAGACTAGTACGTCATCAGTAAAGACCACAACAGAAATATCAAGGTTGGGTTTGAAGACCTGATTCATAAGATCCATAAATATAGCCGATGCATTTGTCAATCCAAAGGACATCACTAAATACTCATAGTGCCTATACCTTGTCCTAAAAGCTGTCTTAGGAATATCACTATCCCTAACCCACAACTGGTGATACCCAGAATGAAGGTCGATCTTAGAAAAATGTCTAGCTCCATGTAGTTGGTCAAAAGAATCATCTATCCTCGGAAGTGGGAACTTATTCTTAACGGTGACCTTGTTGAGTTGATGATAGTCAATGCACATTCGGAGTGACCCATCCTTCTTCCTTACATACAGAATGGGAGCACCCCATGGAGATTTGCTAGGCCTAATAAATCCCTTCTACAATAAATCTTTTAACTGATCCTTAAGTTCTTTCAACTCTGCTGGTGCCATATTATAGGGTGGAATAGAGATAGGTTTGGCATTGGGAAGGAGGTCTATGCCAAAATCAGTTTCCCTTTTGAGAGGAATGCTAGGAAGATCTTCGGTAAACACATCAGGAAACTCATTGATTGTAGGAACTGACTCAAGAGAGGAACCTTAGAAGACACATCTTGAACCCTAACCATATGATAGATACACCCTTTAGATATCATCTTACGAGCTTTAAGATATAAAATAAACCTACCCTTTACCACAAAATATTGCCCTTCCCACTCAAACAAGGGTTCATTAGGAATTTGGAATTTAACTTTACTGGTTCTAAAATCTATGGTGGCATAAGAGGCATGTAACCAGTCCATACCAAGGATGACGTCAAAATCTACCATAAACAATTCAATAAGATTGTACGGAAGAGTCTTATCCATAATAGACATAGGAATATTTTTATTGACTCTTTTAGCAACTATTGACTCACCCACGGGAGTGGAAACAAGAAAAGGATCATGCAATAATTTGGGACTTAAATTAAACCTATTGGCAAGGAAAGGGGTCACAAAGGATAAGTTGGCACCAGGATCCAACCACACATAAACATCAAAATCAAACACTTTCAACATACCCGTGACAACATTTGGCTGATCTTCCACCTCTTGCCTCCCATGTAGTGCATAGAACCTATTGTTACGAGACCACCACCTTGTTGCATAGCTTGTGGCTTTTGGTCCGCCTGCACATCTTTACCATGCGGGTAATACCCTTACCCTTATTATGAGCCTTAGGGCAATTAGCAATTTTGTGACCTAGTTGGCCACATGCAAAACAACTTTCCGACTCCCAATAGCACACACCATCATGGCTCTTACCATACTTTTATGCATGTTGGCCAATCTTGAGTATTGCCACCACTTTGTTGACCCTTAGTATGTTGAAACCGATCACTAATATACCTTTGGTTGAAGGCATTCAAAGACCGTTGTTGTTGGGACCTTTGGTTTTGATGACCTCGGTTACCATCACCACCCTTGTGACTTTGATACTCACCATCATACCTCGGCCTCTTACCATCATTTTTCCTCAGCTTGCGAATATTCTTTTCCTCAAGTTGCTCGGCATAAATTATAAGCCGAGACAAATCCATGTCTTGGATTAGTAGGGCAGTTTGGCATTCTTCGTTGATGAGGTTGGAGACTCCCGAAACAAACATATTCATCCTAGCCCTAGGATCAGATACCAGCATAGGAGCACATTTGAAAGTGTGTTGAATTTCAGAGAGTACTCGTGAATGCTCATCAACCCTTGCCTCAAGTTCATAAACTCTTTCATTTTGGCTTCCCTTAATTAAAGAGGGAAAAAGCGGTCCAAGAACGCTGCTTTGAATTCTTCCCAATCAATTCACCAAGCACCCTTTCACCTTCCCACTGATCATACCAAATCTGGGCAAGGCTTTTAAGTTGGTAGGCCACCAACTCCGCCTTCTCCTCTGACGACACACCCATAATCGAGAGAACCTTGAATACCTCATCAGTGAACTCCATGGGATCCTCATCAATTCTATTTCCATAAAATTCTGGCGGGTTCATACAGGTGAAATCTCGTACCCTTGCTGCCTGGGTGGGAGCTTGAGGTGCTGGAGCTTGAGGTGGAGTAGCCTGATTGGCAACCATTTGAGCCAATAATGAGATAACATTCCTGAATTTGGTGTGGACACATTACCCTCTTCTGGAGGTTGAGAACCTCAAGTATGGGAATACTTCTTGGAGGCATTTTCTAAAGTGCAACAAACAAGTCATTAGAAGGAAGGATATCTTAAGTTACTCTAAGGCACAATTTGATTTAAACAAGAACTGAGACAATCCTAAACATCTCATAGCCTCCTATTCATAGTTGTGGCGTGCTTCACTACCATGAATAAGACTCTATTAGATGTGGTGTGTGCACTTCCAAGTATCATTTTAAAACCTTGTGCTTTGATACCAAGATTGTCATGACCCAAACCTAGGGCCTAGGTGTGACATGACAAATGAGAACCCCAAGGCCCCCAAACAAGCCTCTTAAATCATAAATTGCATATTATAGGTTTAAAATAGTAAATGGCAAATAGATGACAATGAAATATGGGGGATGGAACTAAGGGACAACTTGTAACCATAAGCAGAAGCATAAGTTAAATAGTTTAAAACATACCAAGTGTAGCAATAGTCCAGACACACCTCTAAACAATGACAATAAACAGAGCCAAGAATACAAGTCTAAGCTCCTCAATACTAAGTCAAAATGAAAGTACATCAATTATTTGAATAACAAAGGAAAGCTTGAAGATAAGGGTTCTGTTCCCGATGAATGGAAACTCACCAAAGCTCAAAGTCTTCATGAGAAATCTAGCCACGCATAGGAGGGTGAGGTAGATTACCTGTCCCTACATGATTATAGATGTAGGGAAAAAATACGGTTAGTAATTTGGAATGTACTAAGTATATCTAATGCAACAAGTAAACATGATGACAAAGAATACTTACGCAATATGACAAACTCCAAGCTTAAACAATATATTCAGTTCCAAATAAAGCGTAAAGTAATGAAATGAAAATGCATAGAGAAGCACATAAGCAAATAAGTGTGGGAATAAGACCATAACCGACAAAACCATATGAACTATAAGATGGAATACTGATGTCATACTCCACACCGGCCAAAGAGTGAGTCAACTTACCAGCGTATAACGCCAAAAATGGAAATACTAAATGGATCCACTAGTTAGAAAGCCTAAACTGGCATAATCGAAATATCCTGTGGTGGGACGTAGTTATGAGATTAGAAGCTTTATATAAGACCCCTTAGGTCGAGTCCCAGTCCTAACTCATTCGGTGCTAAGCGAAAATCCCACGGAAACGGACAATGGATATTAGAAATGATCAAAACTTAATTTAGTTTGGAAAGTTATAACTTGTAAAATAAATCATATTCAAACTTGTACTTAGAATAGCTCCTTAACAAATATTGAAAATGAAACTGAATGGGTCTTAAGTCACCCAATATCATTTCATACTTGTATTTACTTATTCTTGTCCAAAATCATAATTTCATATTATGCCATGAAAGACAAATATTCAAAGTTCATAACTCAACTTAAATCAAGTTGGGGACTGGTTCAATAACCTTAAAATCACAAGTTTTATATTCAAACAAAGTTACAATAATCATAGGGACATTTTAAGATAAAATCATAGTAACTCATTTGTGGATCTAAGACTTGAAAACATAGTTTAGCTTAAATAATGCAAATCTGAAATGCTTGAATTAAATAATATAAAGCCTTGATAAATACTCATAAATTCTCATAAAATATATGAATAACCATAAATTAAGCAAATATCAATTAGTATGCAATTACACATAAATCAAAGATTGAAAATTTGTAACTCTAAATTTAGTTTTTTTTTTTTGAAGAGGACTTCTTAGTTGAAAGGAAACCAAGAATAAAACCCACATACCTTCCTTGATTATCCTTGAGAAGATGAAGAGACTTGGTAGGGATCTTGAAGAATACTTAGCCTAAGTGTTGAGAGAGTTTTGGGAGAGCAATGTAGATTAGGGGATTTGATTTCTTTGAAGAGTGATTTAGAGACTAAGTAGGGGGGCGGAGGGTATTTATACTGATTTTTTTCGTGGGGGAGGGGTTATAAGGGTCATTTAATCACTAAAAAGTGGTCAAAAATGTTTTGGGCAAAGGGCGTAAAATTAGGTGGTGCAAAGGAGCTTTTTGACTCACTTTTAAAAAGAAGAAAGATACCAAACACAAGGGAGTGGGCATGGGACCTAGGTATGGCAACATTATCCTTTCACATGGTGCTATGGCATGGTATGGTACGGCCTCAAGTCGTGCTAAGGGGATGCCAAAGGCTTCCCATGCTGGCAAAAAAATTACTCCCAAACAAGTCAATTACGCAACCTTCACATATACCTTCATTTCAAATAATAGCAAACGCAAACCAAATTTCATTTTTTTAGTCTTAACTTCACATAACACTGCCCCAAAAAATTATATCAAGGATAAATCAACCACCTTCCAAGACCACCTCAACAATCACATAGTTAAACCAAGCTAATCGCTAAGATATCATTCATTCTAAATTTTACTTAACTCAATAGGAATTCGCTTGAAAATTATCCTTTCATACAAGTATAGGCTTAAAAACACCTGATACATTACACTTGATCTCACAAGAGGCTCATAATTCATCTTATTCCATTCATCCGGGTTGCACCAAAATGCATCGAGATTTGAAGGAAGTATATTGGTGGGGTTATATGAAAAAGGACATAGCCAAGTTTTTGCCCGAGTGTCCAAATTGCCAGCAAGTGAAAAGCCAAGCATCAAAGGCCAGAAAGGCTAGCTCATGACATCAAAATCCCAACTTGGAAGTGGAGGAAATCAATATGGACTTCATTGTTGGATTGCCTTGGACTCGGAAACAATATGATTCAATTTGGGTGATCGTGGATCATATGTCCAAATAAGCTCATTTCTTGCCTGTTAAGACTTCATATAGTGCTGAAGATTATGCAAGGTTATATATTCATGAGTTAGTCCTGTTACATATGTGTTCCTTTGTCAATAATATCATATCGTGGTCCTCAATTCACTTCTCATTTTTAGAAGGTATTCCAACGAGGTTTGGGCACCAAAGTTAAGCTGAGTACCGCATTTCATCCTCAAATAGATGGTCAAACTGAAAGGACCCTTTAAACATTGGAGGATATGTTGAGAGCATATGTCTTGGAACTTAAAGGTAATTGGGATGATCACGTACCTCTTATTGAGTTTGCATATAACAATAATTATCATTCTAGCATTGAGATGGCTCCGTTTGAAGCTCTTTATGGTAAGAAATGTAGATCACCAGTTGGCTGGTTTGAGGTAGGTGAAATGGCATTATTAGGCCCGGCATTCGGTCTTGGAGGCTATGGAAAAAGTGAGGATGATAAGATACAAATTGAAAACGGCTCAAAGCCGACAAAAGTTATATTCGGATATGAGGAGAGATCTTGAATTTGATGTGGGAGAATGGGTGTATCTCAAAGTTTCACCTATGAAGGGTGTTGTTCGTTTTGGCAAAAAGGGCAAGTTGAGCCTAAGATTTGTGGGTCCTTACAAAATTTTAAGAAGGGTTGGAAAGCTAGCTTATGAGCTTGAGTTGCCTAATGAGATGGAGTTGGTTCACCCTGTTTCTCATGTATCTATGTTAAGGAAGTGCATTGGTGAAGGTTGGAGAAAACTTGACTTATGAAGCAGTACCGGTAAAAATTTTGGATCGACAAATCAAGAGGTTGAGAAATAAGGATGTGGCATCCGTCAATGTGCCTTGGAGGAACCAGCATGTGAGAGTACTACATGGGAAGATGAAGCAGACATGATGAAGAAATATCTCCATATTTTCCCAACTAATCAAGTCTAAGGTTTAGGTAATTCTATTCGTCGAGTTCGAATTTCTCATTCTGTACCATTTTGTCACTGCTATAATTATTAAGCATGCATAATTATTTTGATGTCACTTTATGATATTTGTATAAGATTTGTATAAGCTCTATTTTGCATTTTGACATGTTAAACTCTTAGTCACCATTTCAGTTCCTATTCATTCAAACTACTCTTGTCTCATTCGGGGACAAATGATCCCAAGGGGGAGATATTGTAATGTATCAGGTGTTTTTAAACTTATACTTGCATGAAAAATAATGTTCAAGTGAATTCATATTGAGTTAAGTAAAATTTGATATGAAGGTTACCTTAGTGATTATCTTGGTTTTGTTATGTGAGGTGGTCTTGGAAGGGCGGTTAGTTTATCCTTGGTATAATATTTTGGGGGCAATGTTATGTGAAGTTAAGACTAAAGATGAAGTTTGGTTTGCATTTGAAATTATTCGAAATGAAGGTATATGTGAAGGTTGCATAATTGACTTGTTTGGGGGTAATTCTTTTGCCAATATCGCATGGCTTGCATGGGAAGCATTTGGCATGCCCTTAGCACGACTTAAGACCATACTATGCCATGCCATGGCACCATGGGAAAGGATAATGCTGCCATACCTAGGTCCCATGCCCACTCCCTTGTGTTTGGCATCTTTCTTCTTCTTAAAAGTGAGTCAAAAAGCCCCTTTGCACCACATGATTTCATTCCCTTTTCACCACACGTTTTGACCACTTTTTAGTGACTAAATGACCCTTATAACCCCCCAAAATCAGTATAAATAACCCCCCTCTACTTAGTCTCTTTATCACTCTTCAAAAAACCAAAATCCCCTAATCTACATTGCTCTCCCAAAACTCTCTCAACACTTAGGCTAAGTATTCTTCAAGATCTCCAACAAATCTCTTCACCTTCTCAAGGCTATTCAAGCAAGGTATGTGGGTTTGCTTCTTGATTTCCTTTCAATCAAAAAGTCCTCTTCGAAAAAACTAAATTTAGAATTTACGAATTTTTAATCTTTGATTTATGTATAATTGCATATTAATTGATATATGCTTAATTTATGGTTATTCATATATTTTAAAATTATGTAATATTTATCAAGGCTTTGCATAATTTAGTTGAAGCATTTCAGATTTGCATTTTTAAGCTAACCTATATTTTCAAGCCTTAGATCCACAAATGAGTTATTATGATTTTATCCTAAAATGTTCCTATGATTATTGTAACTTTGTTTGAATATAAAACTTGTAATTTAAAGATTATTAAACCAGTCCCAAACGTGATTTAAGTTGAGTTATGAACTTTGAATATTTGGTTTTCATGGCATAATATGAACTTATGATTTTGGACAAGAATAAGTGAATACAAGTATGAAATGATATTGAGTGACTTAAGACCCATTCAGTTTCATTTTAAATTTTTGTTAAGGAGCTATTCTAAGTACAAGTTTGAAAATGACTCTTTTGACAAGTTAAGACTTTGCGAACTAAATTAAGTTTTGATTATTTCGGTTATGCATTATCCGTTTCCATGGGATTTGACTTAGCACCAAATGAATTAGGACTGGGCCTCGACCTAAGGGGTCTTATATAAAGCTTCTAATCTCATAACTACGTGCCACTGTAGGATATTTTGATTATGCCTTTTTAGGCTTTCTGACTAGTGGATCCATCTAGTATTTTTGTTTCTGGAGCTATACCCTAGCAAGTTGACTCACTCTTTAGCCGGTGTGGAGTATGACATCAGTATTTCATATTATAACTCATATGGTTTTATCGATTATGGTCTTATTCCCACAGTTATTTGCTTATGTGCTTCTCTATGCATGTTCATGGCATTACTTTACGTTTTACTTTAGATCTGAATATATTGTTTAAGCTTGGAGTTTGGCATATTGGATAAGTATTCTTTGTCATTTTATTTACTTGTTGCATTACATACCAGCATACTTAGTACATTCCAAAGTAGTAACCACATTTTTTCCTACATGCTACAATCATGTAGGGACAGGCAATCTATCTCATCCTCCTCCGCATAGCTAGATTGCTTGTGAAGACTTTGAGCTTTGGTGAGTTCCCATTCATCGGGAACAGAATCTTTATTTTCAAGCTTTGCCTTTGTTATTCAGATACTTGATGTACTTTCATTTTAACTTAGTATTGAGGAGCCTAGACTTGTATTCTTGGCTCTGTTTGTTGTTATTGTTTAGACATGTGTATGGACTATTGCTACACTTGGTATGTCTTAAACTATTTAACTTATGCTTTCGCTTATGGTTACAAGTTGTCCCTTAGTCCCATTCCCCCTTTTTTCATTCTCATCTATTTGCCATCTTTTATTTAAACCTATAATGTGTAATTATGATTTAAGAGATTTGTTTGGGGGTCTTCAGGTCCTCATTCGCCATGTCACACCTAAGCCCTAGGTTTGGGTCGTGACAATTTCACTCAAAATTCAAGTGCCAAATCTCATTTTAGATGTTAAGGATTTCACTCAAACTTCAAGTTATAATCTCAATCTTCATTAAGAAATTCTCTAAAGCTAAAGTATGTGGGTCTCAACCGTTGGGTCCTTTCAACCATGGTGCCCAAACTTCCTTTTTAAATAAATTTCATGTTCCTAGGTTGATTTACTTATGGGTCCTATTTACTATGAATTTTACTGTGAACTGTCGGGCTTTCATAAAAGTATGATTGTTTAAGCATGTTTTGAGCTTTCAATCCATGATCTATCTTGAGATTTGATGAAAAGTTTTGATGTATATTACATGATGGTATTACTAGTATTAGTGGGTTAATTTACTTCAAGTTTACTTGCATGATTTCACTCTTGGATTGCACTATTTTATACGGGCATTACACACCCACCAAGTGTTTGATAAAATGTCTGGTTAATGTATCTTGAGTTGTTGAAGGCCTAATGCTTGGCATATGAGTTAAGTGACTTTTATAATGATGAAAAGATGGTATTATGTGATGACTTCATAATATGTATCTATAATGTTGTGAGTTGACCATAACCAATTGAGGGGTTGATACCTCAGTCGCCTCGGATGGGGCTGGTAAGGCATAAACCAATTAAGGGGTTGTGATAGGATCGATATTAGAAACTATACTAAGATGGCGCGAATACTAGAATGCGGAAACAACAACAAAAAAGAAAGATAAAAGCTAATTAAAGATATGGGAAATTCAAAGGAAAGGTCCAAGAATTTTCAAGAAATTGATATTCTAAGGCCTTGACAAGATCCAAGTAACAACGTAAAGATTTATGGAAGTAATCTAATGCCCTTAATTGAGAAAATGAATCAAAATGTTAGATTCAGATCTTGACCACTTTATGAGTAACTAAAGACAATAATTAGTCTGTAAACTAATCACCTTTTAAAGAATACCAAAAAGAAATCAAAGATGTCACAAGAAAAAAGTACTTTATACCTCAAACTATGAACTAGTAAAGGTTTAAAGATAAATTCTCAAAGAACAAGTCACAAAGGTTCAACAGAACTCTCTCAAATATTATTAATATCAATCTAATTGTCTTTATTGAAATAAAAAAGACTCCTATGTATATTATAGGGTCCTTGGACGTCCAAGACTCCTTAAGGAGTATCCAAAATCTAGAAAGAAAATTTCAAGATAAATTCTACTCTAGAAAGGAAATGGAGCTACCTTAACTAGGAATAGACCTAGTAGTTCTAGGAAAGTATTAAATGGTACTAATATACCTTAAATAGAACAAGAAAAACATTAATAACCTATATATAAACAAGGAAATAAGGTAAAACCCAATTAGGATAAGAATCTTGACAAATTTGGAAAGTTTGACTAGTCTTCTCTGCAGCAGAAAGCAACCTTTGTTGTGCTGATTCTTGGAATCTTCTTGGCCTTATTTGCATGAAATTTAACCCTAAAATTATTCAACTTGGACTTGAATTTGGGCCACCTAATTATTGTACCATTTTGACAATTCATCCTTCTTGAGCTTTAGATCTTTCTCCCCAACAAAACACCTTTGGATCTGCAATTGAAGCCCATTGAGCTTATCATTAAGCTCCTTGTTTTGAGATCTTGTTATGGGCCTCCTTTGATCTTCTAAAGTTTCATCCTTTTCATCCTTGTCCTTCAAAGGAGTAGAGCTTTGTATTATGCTATCATTCCCCTCTTCTTCAGGAGAATTCTTCCTCAAATTCAAGTTTGCATCAAAATGGGAAATATCAGAAACATTAAAAGTAGCACTAACTTGGAACTGACCAGGAAGATCAAGTTTATAAGAATAGTCTCAAATCCTTTCAAGGACTTTGTATAGGCCACTTCCTCTAGGATCTAGCTTGGTCTTTCTTTTGGAAGGAAATCTTTCCTTTCTCATATGCACCCAAACCAAGTCCCCAGGTTTAAACACAACATACTTTCTTTCTTTATTCCTTCGCAATGCAACGTCCTTATTTTTCTTTTCAATTGCAAGTCTTGTTTGTTCATGAATCTTCTTCATCATGTCAGCCTTATTTCTATCATCAAGATTAGAAAAATCATTAGTAGGTAAAGGCAGTAAATCAAGAGTGGTAAGGGGATTGAATCCATATACAACTTCAAAAGGAGTCTTACCAGTAGAAGATTGAAAGGTCCTATTATAAGCAAATTCCACATTAGGCAAGTAATATTCCCAAGAACTCAACTTCCCTTTCAAAACAACCCTCAACATATTCCCTAAATTTCTATCAACTACTTCTATTTGCCCATAAGTTCAGGTGACAAGATGTGGAAAAGTAACAATTTAGCCCCTAACTTTCCCCAAAGAATTCTCCAATAGTGACTTAAAAACTTGGCTTCTCTATCACTAACAATAGCTCTAGGTATTTGATGCAATTTAACCACTTCTTTTACAAACAAATCAGCCACATAAGATGCATCATTAGTCTTTTTACATGGAATAAAATGAGCCATTTTAGAAAATCTGTCTACTACCACAAATATACTATCCTTACCGTATTTAGTCCTTGGAAGCCCCAATATGAAGTCCATAGAAATATCAATCCAATGAGAACTAGAAACAGGTAAAGGAGAATAAAGACCATGCAACAATGTTCTAGACTTAGCTTGTTTACATTCAAGACAATGAGAACATAGTTTTTCAACATCCTTTCTCATTCTAGGCCAATAAAAATGTTCAAAAAGTATTTCCAAAGTTTTAGGCACTCCAAAATGTCCCATTAGCCCTCCACCATGTGCTTCCCTAATAAATAGTTCACGTAAAGAGCAGTTAGGTACACACAACTTACTTTCCTTAAATAGAAATTCATCTTGAAGATAAAATTTCTCAAAAGGACCCAACTAACTTTCATAAATTTTTTTACCAAATTAGAATCATTAGCATAGAGTAACTTGATTTGGTCAAAACCCAACAACTTTGAATTAAGAGTAGATATCAAAGCATTCCTTCTTGAGTGTGCATCAGAAACCACATTCTCCTTTCCTTATTTGTAGGCAATTACATAGGGAAAAGATTCAATAAACTCTACCCATTTAGCATGCCTACGACTAAGTTTACCTTGACTCTTCAAGTACTTCAATGACTCATGATCAGTCTTGACCACGAATTCTCGAGGCCACAAGTACTGCTGCCATATAGCTAATGCCCTTACCAAGGTATATAACTCCTTATCATAAGTTGAGTAGTTTAATGTTGCTCCACTTATCTTTTTACTAAAGTAGGCAATTGGCTTGGAGTCTTGCATCAAAGCAGCATCGATGCTCTTACCAGAGGCATCACACTCAACTTCAAAAGACTTAGAAAAATCAGGTAATTGGAAAAGAGGAGCAAAACACAGTTTTTCTTTCAGCAAGTTAAATGCATCATCTTGTTCCTTCCCCATGAGAAAAGCTTATCCTTCTTAATAACTGCAGTTAAAGGAGAAACAATGGTGCTAAAGTCCCTCACAAACCTACTATAAAAACTAGCAAGTCCATGAAAATTCCTAACGTCAGTTACACTATTAGGTCTAGTCTATTCTTTAATTTCTTTGATTTTATCACCATCTACTTTAAGTCCCTTAGAACTGACCACAAAACCTAAGAAAACTACACGATCCACACAGAAAGTACACTTTTTGAGATTAGCAAATAAGCACTGATTTCTAATGACTTCAAAAACTTGTTTTAGGTGCTCTAAGTGTTCATCTAGATTTTGAGAAAATATCAAGATGTCATCAAAATACACCACAACAAATTTTCCATGGAAATCTATAAAAAACATGATTCATTAGTCTTATAAATATGCTCATTGCATTTTTTAAGCAAAAGGCATAACTAACCACTCATAAAGTCCATGTTTGGTCTTAAAAGTAGTTTTCTATTCATCTCTAGGATTCATACGAATATGATGGTAACCACTTTTAAGATCAATTTTAGAAAAGATTTTGGATCCATATAGTTGATCTAGCATATCATCAAGACGAGGGATAGGATGGTGATACTTTACCGTTATCTTGTTGATGGCTCTACAATCCACACACATCCTTCATGTTCCATCCTTTTTGGGTACCAATAGGATAGGAACAGAACATGGGCTCATGCTCTCTTGAACAAAACCCTTTTTAAGCAATTCTTCAACTTGACTTTGTAATTCCTTGGTCTCTTCAGGACTACTCCTATAGGCAGGCCTATTAGGTAGTTGAGACCCAGGCACAAAGTCTATTTGGAGCTCAATCCCTCTCAAAGGTGGAAACCTCTTTGGAGTATCATCAGGAAAAATATCTTCAAAACTCTGCAAAAGAGAAGAAACACTATTTGGCAAAGAAGGAGTTAGTTCTTCAAAGTTAATCAACACTTCTTTGTAATTAAGTAGTACTATGGGCAGCCCCTCTTTTCTAGCATTCAAACACTCTTTGGCTTTTATATAAAGACTTTCTTTTTTCTTTTCCTTAGCCTCTTTGCTCTCACCAAAACTTTTTATTTTTTTACTCAAACCCTCTTTTACCTCTTTACATAGTTTGCTGCCCTCTCTCTCTCTCTCTCTTTCTCGCCATCTCTCTTTTTTCTATCTCTTGGCCCTTTTCTTATCCCTCAAGCTTACTTTTTATCTCTCCCCTTTGCTTTCCCATTATTTCCCTCAATCGTTTCTGTTCTTCAAACACTTGTGAAGGAGATAATGGTGCAAGAGTAAATTTCTTACCATTATGCAAAAAACTGTACCTATTCTTTCTCCCATGATGAGTAGTATCCCTATCATATTGCCAAGGTCGGCCAAGTAAAACATGACATAAGTGCATTGAAACTACATCATAAAGAATTTCATCTTCATACTTACCAACATTGAATGAAATCATGCATTGTTTGTTTACTTTTACCTCTCCACTATCATTCAACCATTGGAGCCTATATGGGTAGAGTGTTTCATGCATGCAATTCTTAGCTTATCTACCAAATATGAAATCACCACATTTGCACAACTTCCCCATCAATAATCATAGAATAAGTACTCCCCTTTGTTCCACATCTAGTATGGAACAAATTCTCCCTCTGTCCTTCATCACTATAACCCAAATTAATAGTCATAATTCTCCTAACCACCTGAATTATACCATCATTGGAAAGTTCTAAATCATTTTCCTCACTTACACCTCCTCCCTCTTCTTCTTCCCCCTCACGTTTTTCACTCTCATATTTCCATTCTCTTTAAGTATGATGTTTCTTCTACTTGGACATTCATGCATCATATGATCCCTCCTATGACATCTAATCTATGACATTGATTAGAACTAGAAGGTTTAGAAGATCTGGGATTGAAGGTTTTACCTCCCTCATCAACTTTACCTTTACCTCTGCCTTCTTGAGGTTTAGAAGGAGCTTTTCCCTCTTGATTTGATCATGGATTCTTAGAGATGGAGTTAGGATGATTTCTCCATTAGTTAGGTTGCTGCTTTTTCTTGATTTGTTTTTCTACTTTAACAGACAAATCAACTAACATATCTCAAGTTGCATACTGTTGTATCTCTACTACATTAGTTATTTCATAATTTAAACCATTTAAAAATCTAACCATTGTAGCTTCTTCTTCCTCCATGCAATTAGCTTGGATCATAGCCATATCCAAGCTTTTGAAGTAAGTATTTATCGACATGGAATCTTGCTTCAAGTGTTGAAGGCGAGATTGCAGCTCTCTTTGAAAATTCCTCATCACTCTCTTCACCTCTGCCCAGGTTGCAATAGGTGGTAGCTCATCTGCAATCTGTCCCTAGCAAGCTTTATCCACAAGAAGCAGCATAATAAAAAAAACATAACAACAACAAGTTTAACTTTCTTATCCTTACAGTAGTTATGATAATCAAAGATGGCTTCAACTCGTCTCTCCCAATCGAGGTACAAGTCTGGGTCCCTTGTCCCTTTGAAAGATGGAATCTTCATTTTTATACTTCTTATATTATCATCTTCTACTCTACCTCTTTGTCCCCTCCTATCTCTTCTTTCTAGATTAAGTTCACCATCAAAATCATCATTATCATATTCAAGATTTACAAAAGGGACATGGGGTACATTTCTTCTAACTTGGGGTCTAACATTATTGGGTGGTACAATATTATTGTCCCTCCTAACTGCAGCTATGGTCTCATTCTGCTTGGTAATCATATTTCTCATCTCTTGAAATTGAAGGTTCCATCTCTCGAATTGTTGGTGTATTGCTTGAAGGCTGAAGTCATTCCTTACTTTAATCTCAGCTTCTAAATGAGCCCTTTCTTCATCGCCACCTGAATTAGACATCTTAAAGGAAAATATCAATCACACACTTAATATGGATTTTATCCTCTTTTAAACTCACCCACACTTGCCTTTTTCCCCTCAAATAACCTTTGAACAATAGTAATTTGTAGATTTATAATTAAGCCCAAACAAGTATCAAGTTTTTAGTAATAAAGTATAGATTTTTGGGGCACAAAAGAAAGTAAAGAACTAGTCCTAGAACAAGTAGGATTTAGTTGTAACAAAACACGAATAAAAAGGAACTTACTTACAATTATATAAGAATAAGAAAAATATTTCCCGTGTCCTCAAAGATTTAGAATCCCCTCTTCTTAATTCCTTTTTATTTGGAAACACTAATGCATGATTTTGAGGGTAAATAAACGGATTTCTTGGAGAGCAAGTTATCTCCTTTCTTAAAAGAACATTTTTTTATACTTTTTTTTCTCTTTATATTTAAGAAATCCCAAGATTTACCAAGAATGGTATCTTGATAGAGCCGCTCTAATACCACTTGATAGGATCGAGGTTAGAAATAATATTAAGATGGAGCAAATACTAGAATGCAGAAGCAACAACAAAAAAAGAAGATAAAAACTGATTAAAGATATGGAAATTCAAAGGAAAGATCCATGAATTTCCAATAAATTGATATTCTAAGGCCTTGACAAGATCCAAGTAACAACGTAAAGATTTATGAAAGTAATCTAACGCCTTTACTTAGGAAAAGGAATCAAAACATTAGATTCGGATCTTGACTGCTTTATGAGTAACTAAAGACAATAATTAGCATGTAAACTAATCACCTTCTAAAAAATACCAAAAAGAAATCAAAGATATCACAAGAATAAAGTACTTTATATCTCAAACTATGAACTAGTAAAGGTTTACAGATAAATTCTCAAAGAACAAGTCACAAAAGTTCAATACAACTCTCTCAAATATTATAATATCAATCTAATTATCTTTAATGAAAGAAAAAATACTCCCATATATATTATAGGATCCTTGGACATCCATGACTCCTTAGGTTAGGCCCAAGGAGTATCCAAATCCTAGAAAGAAAATTACAAGGTAAATCCTACTATAGATAGGATATAAAGTTACCTTAACTAGGAATAGACCTAGTAGTTCTAGGAAAGCATTAAATGGTACTAGGATACCTTAAATAGAACAAGGAAAACATTAATAACCTATATATAAATAAGAAAATAAGGTAAAACCCAACTAGGAAAAGAATCGTGAAAAATCTGGAAAGTTTGACTAGTCTTCTCTGCAAACTTGGGCAGAAAGCAACCTTTGTTGTGGCTAATTCTTGGCCTTATTTGCATGAAATTTAACCCTAAAATTATTCATCTTGGACTTGAATTTGGGGCCACCAAATAATTGTTCCATTTGGACAATTCATCCTTTTTGGGCTTTAGCTCTTCTTCCCCAACAAGACCCTTTGGATCTGCAATTGAAGCCCATTGAGCTTATCATTAAACTCCTTGGTTTGAGATCTTATTATGGGCCTCCTTTGATCTTATAAAGCTTCATCCTTGTCCTTCAAAGGAGTAGAGCTTCGTATGATGCTATCAGGTTGATACCTCAATCACTTCCGGTGGAGGGTGGTCATGTCCGTCAACCAATTGAGGGGTTGATACCTCAATTGCCTCGAATAGGGGTGGTAAGCCATCAACCAATTGAGGGTTTGATACCTCAATCACTTCCAATGGGGGGTGGTCATGTCCATCAACCAATTGAGGGGTTGATTCCTCAATTTCTAAGGGGTGGTCTACCTTGGATTCCATGTTTTGAGTTGCTTGGTCTATGATGATGATCTCTTCCTTCACATGTAATATGTCATTTATAAGCATGTTTTACTCAAAGTATCATTCATACATGTCATATCGTTATTACGCTATCCATTACTTATGATATTGCATTTTGACTATGTTGCCTATCTCTTATTGCATCACATCCTACATACTTAGTACATTCAAATGTACTAACACATATTCTATGCCTACATGATGTTACCATGTAGGAACTGGAGCTCCTCACAATCATCCTCATCCTCCACATGGCTAGTACTATCTCTATAAAGCAAGTTGGTGAGTCCTCAATTTCGGGGGCAATGTCTTTGATCTTATGCTATGTATAAAGACTCTCTTTCCTTTATTGTATGCTTTGACTATGAGGGTGAGCCTGGTTACTTGTCTTGGCCCCCGCTAAGTTCTATGTTTAGTGGTGTTGTTGGAAAAGTTATGTAATTATGCTTGAGCTTGACTCTCTTGGACTCTTTGATGTTTTATGATATGAAAGACTTCCCTTAGCCGCCTTTTCCTTGTTTCTATTCTCTATTGTTATTTTATTGCTTCCGCGACCAATGATGTGTAATGATATGCTAAGAGGCATTTTTGGGGTCCCTTTGGGTTTCTCATTCGCCGTGTCACGTCTAGGCCCTAGGCTTAGGTCGTGACACATAGTACCTGAAATAATAGACATAAACACACCTAGTTAGGCCCGAGAGTCAAGAAATAAAATGCAAAAAGTAATCTAAATCAGTTGCAGAAGGGTACTACAAAAGCCCCTTTACGAGTCATAGTGGGCATTACAAGTCATAAAGTGCTCTCATAGACCAGAAGTTTTGAACAATTTTGGACACTGGAACAGTCTACCAGACCTAGATAGGACTCGTAAAAAAGTTTACGAGTTGTAGACTGTGGTCGTAGAAAGTTCTAGAGGGTAATTTAAAAAATCAAGCTGGGGTCTACGAGTCGTAAAGTGATCTAAGGCTCGTAAAAGGACTTTTCAGATGAATACTCAGAGTATCAAGTGTCTGGAATATTCACGAGAGCAAATTACGACTCGTAGAGTAATCTATGAGTTATAAAAGACTCTCGTGAATAAGAAATCTCAGCTACCTGATTTTTCCAAGTCCATCATACGGACCCTAAGAACATGTTCAAAACCTAATCAACAACATTGAAGCAAGAGACACACACCCACATGATTCCACTCATACACCCATATCCCCAAACATGGTTTCAACATATATTCACCCCATCGAAAAGGATTAAGCATGGAAATAACCTAAGTTTCCCACTACCCAATATTCATTAAAAATAGCATGTACCTAAGTCACCCCTCACAAATTCACAATCACAATTTATGTAATATTATTCAAACACTCATAATGACTGATCCAATAGGCACAATCAATAAGCAATCATAGGCCAAAATATGCCCAACTTCTGGATTCAAATATCCAGTTCAATCCATGGCAATCCTATTTCACATAAACAATTGAAATTTAACAAGAGTTTCATAGTTAAACAACAAACCCAATCATGATCCTCAACTCAATCAATGAAGAATAGGGAAAATTAATGATTAAAATTAAATCAAGAACTTACCACAAGTAGATATTGACTTGGAGAAAAGAGTGGAGATGACTGATCAAGAAACCCTAGGTGCCAAAAATCTAGCCGAAAATGGTCAATGCTGGCTGGAATTTGATTAGAAAATAGGGTGAAAGGGAGAAATTGGGGAATATTTTTAGTAAATTAGGTCAAATAGGGGCCAAAATAATTTGACCCCTCTTTTCATACTTTACTAGGTTGATTGTTAAAATTACTGGGCCTAGGTCTACGATACCCCGATTACAAGTCATAGATGGATCTATAACTCATAAGTCCTTGTCTCATAGACCTCTCAACACTTAGCAAAATTCAAAATCATACCTGAGATCCATGAACCCCATTCACGACTCGTAGTTTGATCTACGAGTCATAAAGTTGGCTCGTGGTTTAGAGTGCACAATTATCCTACTCACTGGAAGTCCGTACGAGAAGTGGTTATGAGCGGTATCGTGCATATACTCGTAAGCCCAGTCGTAGAAACTAAACTTGATGCTTTTCTCAGCCAATTACCTGAGTTAGTCCTATACCTACATACTTTTCATGAAGAACACAATTACACAAAATGCAACCAACCTAAAGTTAAAAATAGCAATCAAAACAAAGCCAAACAAACTAACTATGAATCCAAAAACCAGAAATAAACGTATAACTATGCAATAACATGAAAAACCTTGGGTTGCCTCCCAAATAATGTCACGGTATGACTTAGACAAATTTGTTTCCAGATTTCATCAATTGCCCAAACTTCACTCTTGAGCTCATCTAGATGCTTCATGGACTAGCGAATGTCGAAGACAACTTCTTAATCATTCAATCTAAACCTGAGTTGACCAGCTTTCATATCTATTACAGCTCGTCCCATGGCTAGGAATGTTCTTTCTAAGATGATTGGAACTTCACAACCAACCTTACAGTCTAGAATCACAAAGACTGTATGGAATATGAATTTTTCCACTTTAACCAATGCATTGTAGAGGCTTCTTCATAGTTCGATCTGTCATTAACAACTGCATGTTAGTAGGGTAGGGGCTCCCAATCTAATCTTCTTGTAGACTGCAAGAGGCATCAAATTGATACTAGCACCTAATTCACATAACGCCCTTGCGAACTCCACAACTCTTATAGTGCAAGGTATAGTGAAAGAACTTGGGTCTTCATACTTTTGAATGAAGACTTAGTAGTGATAGCACTGTAATGTTGAAGCTCTTGAGAAAGCTCCTGACTCGCAGTGTGCTTTTTGGTAACCAAATCCTTCATGTACTTTGCATAACATGGCATTTTCTCCAAAGCTTCAAAAAGAGCGATGTTGATAGATAGTTGTTTAAGCATCGAGAGAAAGTTCTTGAACTTGCCTTTCTCCTCCCTCTTCTTGATTCTTTTGGGGGAAAGGAGGAGGCATTCGGACGGGCTTATACTTCCGTGGCTCAGATTAGCCTCATTCACCCCATCTTTGACGTAATCTTCTCCTTCAACCACATCCTTCTTCTTACGAACATGTTTTACCTCAACCAGCATAGAAAGATCAATGGTTCTCTTGCTACGCCTAGTAGTAACCGATATACATTGCCCTTCATTCATTAGATTTTGCACTGTATTGCTAGGCAATGTACCTTGCATACGCTGATTCAACTGAATTGACACTTGACCAAATTGTTTCTCAAGCTGTTTAATAGCCACAAAATGAGACTATATCTTTTGATTAATACTTTAAATATCAGATTTCATGCCCTTTAGAGTTTCATCTGTTGTCTCAGCCTTCTTCAACAAGCAATCAAACATCTCCTCAATTCTGGAATTGCTTGCATCTGTGTAACGGTTACGTGGTGGCACATATGGACCATTTTTCACACCATCTCTTCTACCCCAATCTGCATTTGGAATCCTATTTCTATAAAATAACCACCACGGTTGTCTTTGAAAGCTCCATCTCTACTATAGTTTCGACCTTGGTTTCCTTGACCTTGGCACCAATAGTCCTGATTAAACTCTTTTGGCATTAGTCCAAAAAACCCCATTTGATCAGTGACAAAACATGCTCTCCTCAGAATATGGATCCTCGTACATGGGTGCACGTGGAGGTTGATGAACCACCACATTTACTCTTCCTTGATTTTGCTTCATCAGCTCCATGATGGTGAGAATTGGAGCAAGTTGTTGCATGATCTCTTCATTAATTTTGGTTTACTCTGAACCCATACTAACAACACATGAACCCTTAATTGAAACTTTATCCCGCTGGCCCCATGCACGATTCATCTTGACCATTTGCTCTGTATGCTTCGCAATCCGTGAAAATGGTTGATCTAGAAACATGCCTCTCATAATAGTGTCAACACAAGCCGAACTGTTCTCATCAAGGGCACGGTAGAAGATCTCTACCAAAGCATCATCAACTATCTTGTGGTCAAGGACACTCCTCAGACATTTAGTAAACTGCTCCCAAGGAGTGCTTGTAGAATCACTAGGAAGTTGCTCCAAGTTATTGATTTGGTCCTTGAACTTGAGCTTCTTCGATCTAGGGAAGTACCTCTCCCTTCTCCAAAATTGCCTTCTACAAATCTTCCCAGCTAGTGATCGAACTCTGTGGGAGCTCAAATAGCTATAACGTAGCATTACTCGTATGAGACAATGGGAAACCATGAAGTCCCACAACATAGATAGACAGCTTTTGTGTCCCCATTACACCCTTACAAACAAATTCTATATTATGCAAATGGCTATGTGGATCCTGTGATGGTAAGCATGCAAATAGCCACATTCCTATAGCATTTGAAGTAACCCACTAGAAACTGTGAACTTTGTGTCTGCCAATAGTGGTGGCAAAATAATAGCCCCAGTCACATTCATAGCCATGGGGTTCAACCTATACTGATTACATGGATAAGCATTGTTGTCAAACTCTCGAGTTTGTGGAATGTTCTCCAAATGAGGTGGATTCTCATCCCCATATTTTCGGTTCAAAGCTGCATTGGCTACGTTGTTGGCATATTCTTAGGCCATTCTTCTAGTGATTCGTTGGATCTCCAGATCAAGTGGAAATAAGGGATTGCCTTGACTCTGAGTGTTGGGCATACACTACTAGTATACCCTGCAAAGAAACAAAAACAAAAATGAAAACAAAAGTAAAATAAAAAGAACTAAGGATTAACAGTCAAATTTCTTAATGAATCAACTTAAGTCTAGTCGTATTCCCCCACAATAATGCCAAAATCTTTGATGTCACCCACCTCCTTTTAGAGGATCAAGCGGTCGTTGTCAAGATGTAAAACCTGACAAAGGTTAGGATCGAACCAAAGGGAATATGTAGACTCAAAGAAAATTCATCGATATGCAACTCAAGTAATTAACCAACTCATTTCCCTAATGGGGGAGGGGGAAGTTTGTAATGTTCAACAAGAAAATAAACTAAACTAACTATCACAAGAGACAATCAATAATGGAAAGCAACTAGGTATGTGGTCCCCATGACTCATTCCCTAATGGGGGGGGTTTGAGTTTGCAATGTTCAACAAGAAAATAAACTAAACTAACTATCACAAGAGACAATCAATAATGGAGAGCAACTAGGGTATTGTGATCCCCATTACTCCTCAACTTAATATCCCTGGATAAACCAATTCAAATCTAGTGTATAGCATGCATGACAGTAATGTAAGTTCACCAAACCCTTTGGTCCTGGTGAGAGTTAAATTTCACTATGTGACTTGGCTCATCTCCATAGTGTTCAATATTAACCATTACCTATAAGTCCCAGTCAACCTCTCCTTGGCCCAGTTCGACTGATTAGACGAGGACACATCATCGAATCCTGTTAATCAATCTCGTTTCCTATTAGTTACTACCTGGATCAAGAAAGTAACATTAGGCGGGTTCTAAAGTTGGCCACAATTAGAAAACATGCAAAACAAAGAGAATTGATTAATACTTGCATATACCCAATCAAAGAATTGCAAAATATCTGGGTCTACTTTATCAGATCTTCATAGTTCCCGCAACCCTAATTATGGATTTAGCTACTCATGCTAAGGCATATGAAGAAATTAAGAATTAAGAAGACATAATTAAACACTTACCTAATTGAATTGGAAATCAAGCAAATCCACTATTGATTGACAGACACAAGATGCAAGATTAAATAATTCACAAGTGTATTCTCCTCCAACTACTGAGGTCTCCAAGCACAAAACCCTTAAAGTACTCCCTAATGGTGTTCTCTACTGTACTGTTGTGAAAAATAACTTAAAAAGTACTATTTATAGTAATTGTAATTAAATCATCAAAAAATAGAAAAACTGGTCGATGGACCCTACAAGAGGTATTTACGACTCGTCATGTCTTCTATGAGCCATAATGGAGTCTCGTATTCAGCTCTTGAGATCTTGGACTTCTCTTCTACTAACCATCTGCATGACTCATAAATTGATTTATGACTCGTACTTCAGACTCGTGGGCTTCAATTGCTTCAACTCATCCCTCTCTAGAAATCTTCTCGAAACCTATCTATACGACTCATAGAATGCTCTACAACTCGTATAGAGATCTCACAGACTTGAACTTCAGATGTCACCCTTCACTGGAATTTATCATGAAACTACCTCTATGACCCATAGGCTATTCTATGACTCGTAGAGGGTCTTGTAAATCACAAAAAACCAGAAAATTGTGCACTTTTGCCCCAAAGTCATGCCAACTTGTTTTCCTACAAAACTAAACACCAAAAACACAAAATCTTATGTTTTAGGCATCAAAAAGGCCATAATTATTGATGTCTCCCAAGTTACACCTCCTTTTAGAGGATAAAATGGTTGTTGTCAAGATATAAAACCTAACCAAGCTTAGGGTCGAACCCAAGGGAGTACGTAGACTCAAAGAAAATTCACCAATAAGTTATTCAAACAATTAACCAACTCAATTCCCCAAGGGGGGGGTTGCAATGTTCAACAAGAAAATAAACTAAACTATCACAAGAGACAATCAATAAATGTGAAGCAACTAGGATATTATGTTCCCCATGATTCTCCAACTTAGTATCCAAGGATAAATCAATTCAAATCTAGTGTATAGCATGCAGGACAATAATTAAATTTCACTAAATGAAATGCCCCAAATTATGCTTCGGAAATGCCCATAATCATAATTTCTATATGTCTCAAAATTTGTGCATAATATTTAAAATTCGACTTCATCTTCTTGATTAGGGGGAAAATTGAGCGGGACATACAACCCAGATTTTAGAGGACCCATAAGTAAAATTGAATTTCGCTAATTTCAGATTTCTAGAGAGCATCCGTGCCCTGGCCGTGATGCACCATAAGCGCAGAGCAGTATTATTTTTGGTGCGAGTTTGGTCCCCATCGCAGACTGGACGCGGACCAGTATATTTTTTCCTTAATTTTTCCTATGTCGACCTAGGGCATTGGTGTCATAGGCCCATGCCCACTTATGCATGAACACCCTTACGTAGCTACTTTTCAACTCTATATCACTCAAAAACCTTCTCTAAAACCTCTCCAACACTTTATCGAAAACTTCCGCCCAAATCCAAGGATTTCAAGCTCACATTGGATCTTAAGAACTCAATCCTAGCTTCAAGCCTCCTTCAAAGTTTACATCAAGGAATTCCCAAATTTAGGTATGTGGGTTACATCCATTGGATCCTTTCATCCATGGAGCCCAATCTTCCTTTTTAAAAATTTCATATTTTCAAGTTATATCATCATGGGTATCTCTTATTATAGATTTTGATTATAAATTAGGTTAAGGTTTATGAAGTGTTGATTGAGTATGTATGTCTATTTGTTTCAAGCTTATACCATGAATTGATTTTATCTATTAAGAATACACATATTTTGAGCTATGAAACTATGATCTATTACGAGATCTGATAATGGATTTCAATGTATCCAACATGAGGGTTTTACTATATGTTGGTGGGTTGATTTATATTGAGTTTCCTCATATTATTTCACTCTTGAATTGCATGATTTTGAACAAGCATTAGGCACCCACCAAGTGTTTGTAAAATGTCTTGACAAGGGTTCTCAAGTTATTTACATGAGTTGTAGGTCAAGTGACTTTATGATGATTAAGGACTTGCTTGTATGCATTGAATCCATGAAAAGTATCTATGATGTTGCAAGTAGACCACACCTTGTTTGGAGGTGACATGCCCAATCACTTTATTAAGGAGGTCACATACCTCAATCACCTTATTGGGGGATGACATACCCAATCACCTTGTTGAGCAGGTGACATGCCTCAAACACCTTGTTGGGGGTGACATGCCCAATCACCATGTTGTGGGGTGACATACCTTAATCATCTAGTTGGGGGGTGACATGCCCAATCACTTTGTTGAGTGACATACCTAATCACCACGTTGGGGGGGTGACATGCCCAATCTCCATGTTGAGGGGTGATATACCTCAACCACCTTACAAGGGGGTGACATGCCTTGGATTCTAAGTAGTAGTTCGCTTGGTCTATCTTGATTATGGTCTCTTCCCACATGTGATACATACTATGCAAGTTATATGATTTACAAGTATGTTTTACTTCAAGAATTGATCATGCATGCCATATTGATATTATACTTATCCATTGCTCAAAATTATGCATGTTGACTATGTTGGCATATATTTTGTTGCATTGAATCCTACATACTTAGTACATTCTAACGCATACTCTATGCCGACATGATATTACCATGTACAAACCGAAGTACCTCTCGATCATCCTCCATGGGGTTTGGTACTTTGGAAGATAAGCTTTGGTGAATCCTCAAGTTTGAGGAAACTATCTATGCTACTCTTACTATTTGATATTTCTTTATGTTGAACACTTGATACTATGAGGGTGAGCTCGGAAAGTGTCTTGGCCCCTGCTCTATTCCATATTAGAGGTGTTGTTGGATAATTGATGCACTTATGCTATGAGCTTGACTCTTTTATGCCTTTATAAATATCAAGATTTCCCTTAGTCCCGTTCCCCTTATTTATATCCCTTATGTTGTTTATTTTGCTTCCGCGACCAAGGATGTGTGAATGATATGCTAAGAGGCTTGTTTAGGGTTCCCTTTGGGTTCCCATTCGTCGTGTCACATCTGGCCCTAGGCTTGTGTTGTGAAAAATATGGTATCTGTAATGCCCTTATTATTAAATAATGTAGTTACATTTAAAAAGGTATTCCCTCAAAGATGAAATCAACTCCTACTTCACAACTATTTGACTTGAGTTTGTGCCGTTAGAGAAATCAATTTTTTTGAATCGTAGAAAGAAATTACGGAGGGGTTCATTTTAGTAAAATTTATTTATCTACATACAATTATACATGTTAAACCATCTTTATATTAATCATTATGTGTAAAAAATTAAATAAGGAAGGAAAAAGAGCAAAGTAGGGCAGCCACCTTATTAGACTTTTTTTTCCTCTTAAGATGCTATTCATATAAAATATATTTTCCCCAAAGTAAGTTGGTTTATTGTCCTTATAAGATCTTATAAACTCTCTCCTATCCTTATTTTTCACAAACACATACGAAAACATTAGTTCAATGGAGCATAATTAAGAAACCCTCTATCATTTGGAAATTGGTTGAAGAAATGGATGTCGTATTGATCCACGACTTGAAATCGGTAGGATCAGTTTGCATGCTAAAATATTCAGGTTCATGTAAAAATTGTTCTTGTGCCTTTGTTACCTGCTGGTATATTTGAATGTTATCTTGGTATCTCAGCTATGTTCCTGTTATTTTATCTAGTTGTGTTGATATACTTTGGGACATGTAAGGAACTTGTTCAATTCCCCCATTTGTACGAATTGCCTGATCACTTGACATCCTTGTGGACTTTATCCTTCTTGTGGCTATGAAATTGTCACCATTGGAATGCCTCTTATTCGGATCAATTGCTATCTTGATTGTGAATTTTTGGTTCGTCCTAAATATGGATGAAGTCCATCTTATGTACGAACTAGAAAGTCACTCTTAATATGGTCCTTGGTTCTCTTGATAATTGGGTTTTGTCCCTTCTTGATTACAGGGCTTCAGTCCTCCTTGATACTTGATTATGTTTGGTGTAACGGCATGACTTATATACTGGGCGAAACTTGTCATTTGAATGTCTTGTTAAAGTTGTTCTAGGAACCCTTGATAGATCTTTAAATATCCCACTGGATGCTATTGAAGTATTTATTCACTTGGTCTATTTACTATATTCCAATTGTATTTCCCTTTCACTTAAGAAAGGTAAATTGAGTGATTTAAGGTTCTCAACTTTTAGCTTTTACATCACTAACCTTCATGCTTAGCGATAGTTATTTCTATTGTAGGGAGTACCCGAGATGATGCTTGAGGATTGCCATTGAAGATAAATTTTGGGAGTTGTGCAGAAGACCACATTTGAATCTAAACATATATATATTTTAGTAGTTTTGGGACATGTACATGATTCTCCTATTACATTTGAAAGGCTAATATAAATTATGAAACCATGGGTTGTAACTTTAAGTTTTGGCTTATTTAATTAAATTTTTGTCGGCGAGCTTTTCTATATTAAAGTACCAGTTATGTTAAGATGATTGAATGAAATGGAAACTATTAAATTTTATGTCCTTGCATTTTAATATCGGTAATACTGTTCAGCGTGCTACAACAGTTTGGGCAATATATAAATATCTTGCAATATAGTAGTTTAAATTACTTGCAAAGTACTCACACCAAGAACTTGAGATAGAATCAATTACACAACCTTCAGAACAAAATCCTATGCATTTGACTATTTTAAATTCATTACTTAAATATGATTAATAGGTAACTTGTTAAATTCTTCATATGTTGGTAAGCGATACATAAGTCTAGAATGTACAAAAGTGGCATCCTCCTGCGAGGGTTACCACAAGTGTTGGTATCAGAGCCCAGACTTGTGATTCTAGAACTTTTGATATAAATTGCTTGTATACTTGTCTATTTTGAAAAATGTCCAAGCTATGCTATGTGTTCATTTACATGATTAATACTATTTTAGTGTCGTAAAGTGCATATGCATCATGTACATGTCCTAAATACAATGTGATCTTGTCTTTTGAAGGAATTAAATTATGGCCTCTTCCTCTAATATACCTATGGAAGCAGCATGGGAAGGATCAAATAACTCTTATTCCCAACCTCGTCCACTAGAAGGGGTTGGCGAACATCTCTCAAATCAATACGTCCCTCGTACTAGTGGGTCTGATGTTTGAAACCAAGGTGGAAGACCTATCCCGCATCCTCAGATGAGCCATAGTACTAAGGTTATGAATCTTGCTTTCCAACAAATGGCTGAATTCTTCCATCACATGGCTGAAACAATGCATGATCCTAATGGGATAAATTTCGAGAAAATGAGAAAAATGGGTGGGGTTGAATTTGAAGGTTCTGTTGATCCCACTGATGCTGAACAATGGTTGGAACGCATGGAGAGGATGTTTGAGTAATTGGAGAGTTCAGATGTTGCAAAATTTAAGTATGCTATTTTACTATTGTAAAAGGATGCTTATGATTGGTGGGTGAGTATTCCAAATGCCAAGGTAAAACCTCTGATTCTTACTTGGAATGATTTTGTTAAGGAGTTTCATATAAAGTATGTTCCACCTGCCTATTGTGATGCTAAGAAAAAAGAGTTTCTAAGTTTGAGGCAACAGGGCATATCTATTGTTGAATATCAACAAAAGTTCTTAAGGCTTTCTCGTTATGCTGGAGATATTATTAAAAGAGGAGAAAGATAAGTGCAAAAGATTTGGAGATGGGTTAAATGATTCTACTAGAAAAAATGTGGCAATCTTGCAAAATGAGACTTCTGTAAATTAGTTTCCTCTACTCTTACCTGGAAAGACTTGATAAGGAAGAAGCTAGTAGACTTGAAAATAAACTCCAAAAACCTAGATCAGATTTTTGGAGGTCCATACAAAAGGGGAAGGTTTGATGATTCTTAGGTTAGTGGTATTAACAGGTCACCTCAACCCAAGAAAAGCATATCAGATTATTCTACAGGTAGCACTCCAAATAATGGTTAAGGCAAGACTCGTGTTCCTACGTGTGAACAATTTAGGAAGAATCATTATGGTGTTTGTAGGAGAGCTTCTGGTGAGTGTTTTAGCAGCAACAGTTTTGATCATAAAGTGAAGACTGTCCTAAACAGGTTCTTTCCTTGCACACTGAAAGCTCAATTCAGAAGCCTGCTACTATTCCTCCCCAAACCAATAGGGGTGCAAGAGCAAGAAAACATCCAAGCGGCTGGAGAAACTGGAGCAAATCAACCTAGTGGGCCAAGGGCTACCGCAAGAGCTTATGTTGCTATGAAACAAAGGGATGATCAAGATGGCCAAGACGTGGTTGTTGGTAATTTCACTTATTTGGCTTATATGTGTTTACATTGTTTGACCCTGGTTCTACACATTCTTATATTTGTTCATCACTCGTTCTTCCTAAAAATGTTAAATCAATGAGGCTTGATTATAATGTGATAGTTGAAAGTCCCTTGGGCTACCGAGTTGTTTGTAATCGAATTTACCGAGCTTGTCCCTTCATGATTGAAGACCTAGTTTTCCCGGTGGATTTGATTGAAATGCCTTTCAAAGATTTTTGATGTTATTATTGGGATGGATTGGCTTTATAAATATCATGTAGTAGTGGATTGTAGATCAAAGCATGTGACTTTTAAGGACCCTGCATTTTCTCATATTATGTACAAGGTGAAAGATCATTGAAGTCCAATATTATTTCTGCGACCTGGGCAAGAAAGATGATTCGACAAGGTTATGATGCGTATCTTGCTCACATAGTTGATACACACTTGGTGAGCCCTAGTCTTAAAGATATACCTACTGTGTGTGACTTTCCAGAAAATCTTCCTGGGTTACCCTCAGAAAGAGAAGTTGAATTTCCAATCGAGCTTATTCCCGGATCTACTCCTATTTCTATTACTCCTTATAGGATGGCTCCAGTAGAACTAAAAGAGTTGAAAATTCAGTTGCAAGAACTTCTTGAGAAGGGTTTTATCCGTCCCAGTGTCTCTCCGTGGGGAGCCCCTATTTTATTTGTAAAGAAGAAGGATGAAACTCTTAGATTGTGTATTGATTACAGACAACTCAACAAAATAACAGTTAAGAATAGATATCCACGCCAAGGATTGATGATTTATTTGATCAGTTGAGGGGTGCTATCTATTCTCAAAGATTGATTTGAGGTCTGGGTATCATCAACTGCGTATTAGAGAGAAAGATATTCCTAAAACTGCTTTTAGAACTCGGTATGGTCATTATGAATTTTTGGTGATGCTATTCAGATTAACTAATGCTCCTGCAATATTCATGGATCTAATGAATCGAGTATTCAAGCCATATCTAGACCAATTTATGGTAGTTTTTGTACATGATATTTTAGTGTTTTTCAAGGGTAGTGAAGATCATGATAAGCATCTCCGAATTGTTTTGCAAATTTTGAAGGAGAAAGAACTTTATGCAAAACTTTCCAAGTGTGAATTTTAGCTAAATGAAGTAACCTTTCTGTGGCACGTCGTGTCAGCCGAAGGTGTAAAGGTGGATCCTAGTAAAATCCAAGCAATTGTTGAATGGAAGCCTCCCAAAAGCCCAACTGAAGTAATAAGCTTCCAGGCTTGGGGTGATACTATAAGAGGTTCGTGAAAGGCTTCTCTATTATATCCTCCCCGTTGACCAATCTCTTGAAGAAAGAGGAAAAGTTCATCTAGAGTGACAAATGCTAAGACAGCTTTGAAACTCTTAAATCCTTGTTGACGCAAGCTCTGGTACTTACTCTGCCAATAGAAGGGAAGGAGTATGTGATATATAGTGATGCATCTCATCGTGGTCTAGAGTATGTTATGATGCAAAAAGAGAAAGTTATCTCATATGCCTCTCGAAAATTAAACATGAACTGAATTATCCTACTCATGATCGAAAACTTGCTACTATAGTATTTGCCTTAAAGATATGGAGAGATTATCTGTATGGAGAAAAAATTACATATTCACCGATCATAAAAAGCCTTAAATACTTGTGTAGACAAAAGGAGCTGAACCTAAGGCAACGTCGATGGATTGAGCTCATTAAGGATTATGATTGCACGATTGAATATCATCCAGGAAAAGCTAATGTGGTTGTAGATTCCTTAAGTCGTAAGTCCTTTGCAAGTCTGTCCTTGAGTTCACTGCCTTTGTTTGTCGAGTTAAGAGTAATGAATGCTCTTATTGCACTTCATCCATCTAGATCAATTATTTCCCAACTGCAAGTTAAACCAGTATTGCTTAAGTAAGTTAGAGAAGCACAAAAGTTTGACGAGAAACTCATGAAGCTGACCAAAAAGGTTCAAGATGGAGAAAAATATGATTTTTCATTAACAGAGGATGGTGTCTTATCTTATCAAAATAGGTTTTGTGTCCCTAATGATGAGATATTGAAAGAATATATATTGAAGGAAGAACAGACTTCGTCATATGTCATGCACCCTGGAGGTACGAAAATGTATCAGACCCTTAAGGAACACTTCTGGTGGAATGGCATGAAGAAAGATATTGCATATTACATTTCAAAATGCTTGGTTTGTCAACAAGTAAAAGCAGAACATCAAGTTACAGTTGGGCTCCTCCAACCCTTGCCAATGCCAGAACGGAAATAGGAGAGAATAACAATGGACTTTTTTTCTGGACTTCCTTGCACAAAAGAACCATGATGCAATATGGGTAATAGTGGATAGATTAACGAAAAATGCTCACTTCTTAGCAATCAGGATGGATTATTCACTTGAGAGGTTAGCAGAACTATACATTAATGAGATTATAAGGCTGCACAGAATCCCTATCTCTATTGTCTCTGATAGAGACCCTAGGTCTACATCTAGATTTTGGTCTAGCTTGCAAGAGGCCTTGGGTACCAAGTTAAATTTGAGGACCTCATTTCATCCTCAGATAGACGGTCAGTCAGAAAGAGTGATACAAATTTTAGAGGATATGCTTCCTGCTTGCATCATGGAACTTGAGAGTAGTTGGGAGAAACATTTGGCTCTAGTAGAATTTGCTAACAATAATAGCTATCAATCGAGTATTGAAATGCCTCCTTATGAAGCCTTATATGAAAGAAAATGTCGGACTCCTCTTTATTGGAGTGAAGTTGGTGAAAGAAAATTTACTGGTCCTGAAATTGTGCAGCAGACAGAAGACAAGGTAAAGGTGATCAAGGATGTCTAAAGATCGCTTCAGATAGGCAAAAATCATATGCTGATCTTAAAAGGCGTGATATCTAGTATCATGTTGGTGATAAGGTATTCTTAAAAGTATCTCTACGGAAGAAGATTATGTGATTTGGCCAAAAGGGAAAACTCAGTCCCTGATTTATTGGACCCTATGATGTAACTGAGAGAGCAGGACTAGTTGCACATAAATTGGCATTACCACCTGAATTGGACAAGATCCACAATGTCTTCCACGTGTCAATGCTCTAAAGATATCATTCTGACCCCTCTCATATCCTACTAGTTGAATCCATTGAGGTTAATCAAGACTTGACGTATGATGATGATCCTATCCAGATTCAAGATTGAGAAATAAAAGAACTTAGGAACAAGAAAATTCCCTTAGTAAAGGTTCTTTGGAGGAACCATTCAGGAGAAGAAGCCACCTGGGTGAGGGAAGAGCATATGAGGACCTAATGCCCGCAGTTATTTTGAGAGTAGCCCAAGGTAAATTTCAAGATGAAATTTCTTAAGGGAGAGAGAGTTATAATACCCTTATTATTAAATAATACAGTCACTTTTAAAAAGGTATTCCCTCAAAGATGAAATCAACTCCTACTTCACAACTATTTTACTTGAGTTTGTGTCATTAGAAAAAGCGGTTTTCTTGAATTGTAGAAAGGAATGAGGGAGGGGTTCATTTTAGTGAAGTTTATTTACCTATACACGATTCATACATGTTAAACCATCCTTAATATTAATTATTATGTGTAAAAAATAAATAAGGAAGGAAAAAGAGCAAAGTAGGACAGCCACCTTATTGGACCTTTTTTCCTCTTAAGATGCTTTTCATATAAAATATGTTTTTCCCAAAGTAAGTTGGTTTATTGTCCTTATAAGACCTTATAAAATCTCTCCTGTCCTTATTTTTCATAAACACACACGAAAAAAATCAGTTCATTTGAGCATAATTAAGAAACCCTCTATCATTTGGAAATTAATTAAAGAAATAGATGTGTATTGATCCACAACTTGAAATCGGTAGGGTCGGTTGCATGCTAAAAGGTTCAGGTTCTTGTAAAAATTTGTTCTTGTGCCTTTTTACCTACTAGTACATTTGAATATTATCTTGGTATCTCAGTTATGTTCTTATTATTTTATCTGGTTGTGTTGATATATTTTGAGACTTGTAAGGAACTTGTTTAATTTGCCCATTTGTACGAATTGCCTGACCACTTGACATCCTTATGGACTTTGTCCTTCTTGTGGCTGTGAATTTGTCACCATTGGCATGCCTCTTGTTTGGATCAATTGCCAACTTGATTGTGAATTTTCGGTTTGTTCTAAGTGTGGATGCAGTCCATCTTATATAAGAACTAGAAAGTCACTCTTAATATGGTCCTTAGTTCTCTTGATAATTGGGTTTTGACCCTTCTTGATACAGGGCTTTAGTCCTCCTTTATACTTGATTGTGTTTGGTGTGACGGCATGACTTATATACTGGGCGAAACTTGTCATTTGAATGTCTTGTTAAAGTTGTTCCAGGAACGCTTGATACTTAGATCGTTAAATGTCCTACTAGATGCTATTGATGTATTTGTTCACTTGGTCTATTTACTATATTCTAATTATGTTTCCCTTTCACTTAAGAAGGCTAAATTGAGGGATTTAAGGTTCTCATCTTTTAGCTTTTACACCACTAACCTTCATGCTTAGCGATAGTTATTTCTATCGTAGGGAGTACTTCAGATGATGCTTGAGGATGGCCATTGAAGATAAATTTTGGAAGCTATGCAGAAGATCATATTTGCATCTAGACATATATATATTTTAGTAGTTTTGGACATGTACATGATTCTCCTATTGCATATGTATGTATAAATTCGAAAGGCTAATATAAATTATGGAACCATGGGTTGTACCTTTACGTTTTGGCTTGTTTAGTTAAATTTGAGTCGGCGAACTTTTCTATATTAAAATACCAGCTATGTTAAGATGATTGTATGAAATAGAAACTAGTAAATTTTATGTTCTTGCATTGTAATATCGGTAATTCTTTTCAGCGTGCTACAACAATTTTGGGCAATATATAAACATCTCGCAATATAGTAGTTTAAATTACTTGCAAGGTACCCACGCCAAAAACTTGAGCTAGAATGAATTGCACAACCTTCAGAACAAAATTATATACCTTTAACTGTTTTAAATTCATTACTTAAATATGACTAATAGGTCACGTGTTAAATTCTTCATATGTTTGTAAGTGGTACGTAAGCTAGAATATACAAAAGTGGCATCCTCCCACGAGGGTTGCTACACTATTAGAGCATAGGGTTGTTAATGTATCATGACCCTAGCCTAGGGCCTAGACATGACACGATGAATGGGAATCTGATAACATGCAAAATAGAGATAGCACCCACATGAGTGGCATTTACCCCTCAAGATCATTCACAAGGAGTCAAGCAAAAGATCTCCAAGACCTACAAGCAATGTTCATGAACAAGGAAGTATTAGAGGAGCTTGAGGGTCACCAAAGAAAGGCTTACAATGTGTAGAAATTCTATCAAGGTGAGAAGAAGGAAGGAAATAGGCCATATGTGCAAATGGGTACTACTTGAATTCAAGGATTTGAAAAGAAGGCAACCAAACAAGGCCCTTACTCATTTAAGGGTAAAATTGTTAAGAAAATGTCATCTTTTATTTAGTATAAATTGAAATATTTTATCAGTTGGTAGACTTAGACTATGTTGAATATTGAATTCTCAAATTGTAGTATCTTCTTAGTTGAGTAATTAATGAGTAATTAGGGTGAACTCTTAGAATTGTAAGTTGACTTGTTTGCTTGGTTAATTGAAGGTTGCCCATTTGTGGTTCTTAACTTCCTTCAATTTTTCCTTCTAGGGTTTGATTTGAGTTTGTCACAACCTAAACCTAGGGCCTAGGTATGACACCGCAAATGAGAACCCGAAGGCCCGCAAACAAGCCTCTTAAATCATAATTGCACATTATAGATTTAAATGATAAATGACAAATAAATGACAATGAAATATGGGGAAAGGGACTAAGGGACAAGTTGTAACCATAAGCGGAAGCATAAGTTAAATAGTTTAAAACATACTAAGTATAGCAATAGTCCAGATACACTTCTAAACAATGACAATAAACAGAGCCAAGAATACAAGTCTAGGCTCCTTAATACTAAGTCAAAATTAAAGTACATCAAATATCTGAATAACAAAGGCAAATCTTGAGATAAGGGTTTTGTTCCCCATGAATGGGAACTCACCAAAGCTCAAAGTCTTCACGAGCAATGTAGTAACATGGAGGAGAATATGGTAGATGGCCTGTCTCTACATGATTGTAGCATGTAGGCAAAAATATGATTAGTACTTTGAAATGTACTAAACATGCCGGTATACAGTGCAACAAGTAAATATAATGACAAAGAATACTTACCCAATATGACAATCTCCAAGCTTAAACAATATATTCAGTTCCAAAGTAAAGCGTAAAGTAATGCCATGAAAATGCATAGAGAAACACATAAGAAAATAAGTGTAGGAATAAGACCATAACCGACAAAACCATATGAGCTATAATATGGAATACCGATGTCATACTCCACACTGGCCAAAGA
>JAABOM020000075.1:9642180-9667173 GCA_011800125.2 Solanum clarkiae
ATTCCTCCAAAGGACCTTAATGAAAGCGACATCCTTGTTCCTCAAACCTCTTCACTTGTCTATCCAAAATCTGAACCAGAACCTCTTCATAGGTCAAATTGTCTTCAACAACACCCACAACATCAAGAGTCACAATAGCATTGGGGTCTCCCACAAATTTCCTCAACATGGATACATGAAAGACCGGATGAACCAAATCCATCTCACTAAGCAACTCTAACTCATAAGCTACCTTACAATCCTCTTCATTATCCTATAAGGACACACATATCTTCGACTCAACTTGCCCTTCTTACCAAAACAAACCACATCATTCATAGGTGACACCTTTAAAGAAACCCAATCACTAACTTTGAATTCAAGATCTCTTCTCCTCACATTGGTATAGGACTTTTGGCGACTTTGGGCCGTCTTCAACCTTTCTCTAATCATCCTAACCTTCTTAAGAGCCTCCATAACCAGATCCGGTCACAACAAAGCCACCTCTTCAACCTCAAACCACCCACCAGTGGCCTACAACGTCTACCATAGAGAGCCTCAAAAGGGGCCATACCAATACTAGAATGATAGCTATTGTTATAGGCAAACTCAATCAATGGAAGATGCTTATGCCAACTTCCCTTAAGATCCAATACACAAGCCCTAAGCATATCCTCAAGTGTTTGGATGTTCTTTCGGCTTGCCCATCCATTTGAGGGTAAAAGGCCATACTAAATTTAACTCTTGTACCAACACCTCTTTGAAAGGACCTCCAAAAATGTGAAGTAAATTGAGCACCACAATCCGATATGATGGACAAAGGAACCCCATGCAACCTCATCAAGTCATGAATGTACAACCTAGCATAATCTTCAGCCCCATATGTGGTCCTAACTGGTAGAAAGTGAGTCGATTTCGTCATCCTATCAACCACAACCCAAATGGAATTAAAACCCTTTCTAATCTTGGGCAACCCAACCACAAAATCTATATTAATCTCCTCCCACTTCCATATAGGAATCTCTATATATTGTGCTAGGCCACCCGATCTTTGGTGCTCGGCTTCGACTTGTTGACAACTATGACAATCGAAAACAAATTTGGCACTGGCCCTCTTCACACCTCTCCACCAATGCACCTCTCTCAAATCTCTATACATCTTACTAGAACTGAGATGAATAGTACAGGAAGAACCATGAGCCTCATCAAGAATCTTTTCTCTCAAGTCGTTAACACAAGGCACATATAGCCTTCCTTGGTACCTAAGGGTACCATCTCCCCCTTGGGAGAAAACCTCCACCTAACCATCTTTTACTAATGCCTTCAATTCTAACAAAACGGGGTCAAGATCTTGCTTAGATTTCACCTCCTCAACTAATGAAGATTTAGAGCCCTCAACTACCACAACACGCCCATTATCCACCTTTTCCAACCTAACTCCCAATTTAGCCAACTGATGGACCTACCTAGCCACCCCTTTGCCACTATCATTAACATGAGCTAGGCTACCCATAGACACCCAACTCAAAGCATCCGCCACAATATTAGCCTTATCGGGATGATAGTACACACTCATATCATAGTCCTTAAGAAGTTCTAACCACCTTCTTTGTCTCAAGTTGAGATCTTTTTGAGTGAAGACATATTGGAGACTCTTATGGTCGGTGAACACATCAACATACACCCCATACAAATAGTGATGCCAAAACTTCAAAGACCACGGCGGCTAATTCAAGATCATGGTTACGATAATTCTTTTCATGCACGTCGAGTTGTCTAGAAGAATAGGCTATCACCTTACCATTTTGCATTAGAACACAACCTAAACCAACACTAGAAGATTCATAATACACAACAAACCCCTCTAGCCCTTTCAGTTGTGACAAAATAGGAGCATACGCAAGCTTATCCTTCAATGTTTGGAAACCTTTTTCACACTCATCGGACCATACATATTTGGCCTTCTTTTGAGTCAACTTGGTCATAGGAGAAGCAATAGAAGAGAACCCATTCGTAAACCTCCGATTGTAACCCCCTAAGCCTAAGAAGCTCCTGATATCCGACGGGGTCAATGATCTAGGCCAATTTCTAATCACATCTGTCTTTCCAGGATCCACCTTAAATCGTCCCCCAACACCACATGGCCTAGGAAGGCAACCTTTTTTTAACAAAAATTCACATTTTTAATACTTAGCATATAACGTTTCTTCCCTCAATCTTTGTAGCACTACCCTCAAATGGCCCATATGCTCCTCCTCATTGTGTGAATAGATCAAAATATCATCAATGAATACCATAACAAATGAATCAAGGTAGGGTTTGAAGACCATATTCATAAGATCCATGAGATAGTCGATGTATTGGTCAACCCAAAAGACATCACAACAAACTCATAATGCCCATACCTAGTATAGAAGGACGTCTTAGGAATATCACACTCCCTCACCTTCACTTGATGGTACCTGGACCGAAGATCAATCTTAGAGAAGTGACTAGACCCTTGCAATTGGACAAACAAATTATCAATCCATGGAAGAGGATACTTATTCTTTATGGTTACCTTATTGAGTTGCTGGTAGTCTATACACATTTTAAGGGACCCATCCTTTTTCTTCACAAACAACACTGGTGCACCCCAAGGTGATTGGATAGGCCTAATGAAACCCTTCTCCAACAAATTCCTCAATTGCTCCTTCAACTCCTTTAACTCTGCTGGGGCCATACGGTAAGGGGGAATAGAAATAGGTTGAGTATTGGGAAGGAGGTCTATACCAAAATCTATTTCCCTTTCGGGAGGAACACCGGGACGGTCATTTGGGAAGACATCAAGGAACTCATTTACAATTGAAACCAACTCTATAGGAAGGACCTTGGACTCCACATTCCTTACCCTCACAACATGATAGAGACACTCCTTAGAGATTAACTTACGAGCTTTAATGCAAGAGATGAACCTACCTTTGACCATTACATCATGACTCACCCACTTAAGGATGGGTTCATTTGAGAATTGGAATTTGACCCTATGGGTTCTACGATCAATAGATGCGTAGTACGCATGCAACCAATTCATCCCAAGTATGACATCAAAATCCCCCATTTCCAACTCAACAAGATCACAAGGACATATCTTATGCAAAATGCAAATGGGATAATTTCTATAAACCTTTCTAGCAATAATAGACACACTAACATGAGTAGACACCTCATAAGACTCACACAACAATTCAGGCTCAACATGAAACTTTTTGGCAACAAAGGTGGTAACAAAAGAAAGAGTGGAACTTGGATCAATCAATGCATACAATTAAAATCAAAGATTTTTAACACACTAGTGACGATATTGGAAACCTTCTCAACCTTTTGCCTTCCTTGGAGTGCATAGAACTAATTGTGCCTTGGGGCACCACCTTATTGACCACCTCTCCCCAGTGGAACCGCATTTGCACCTGTAGATGAACCTCTTTACCCTTGTTGCGGTTACCAGGAGAATCAATGTTTTTGTGACCCACTTCCCCACATCCATAACATGCATTAGTGTCTTTCAAACATGGGCTCCCATGAGATTTATTACATTTTGAACACATATTATTATGAACCACACCACCAACACCTTGAGCCCTAGGGAATTCATTGGCAAACCCCCTATAGAAGCATGAGAAGACCCTTGGCCTTCATGGAACCAACCACCTTTTCGACTTTGGAACTTTCCCTCAAATCGGGCCTTCTTGGCCTCATTATTCCTCCTCTTCCTCAACTTTTCCTCCTCCATTTGTTTATCATAGGTCATCAAATGGGACAAATCCATGTCAGTAATCAACATAGTGGACCATCATTTCTCACTCACCAAATCGGGTACACCCATCACAAGCTTGTTCATTCTAGACCTTCGGTTGGCAACCAAGTGGGGAGAATATTTAGAGAGTTGATTGAACTTGAGTGAATACTCCCTCACACTCATAGACCCTTATCTCAAATTCATAAACTCCACCATCTTGGTCTCTCTAAGCACAAGAGGGAAGAACTGATTAAGGAAGGATGCCTTGAACTCCTCCTAAAGCACCACATTATTGATTCCTTTCTCCATCTTCCATTGATTAAACCATATTTGTGCTACCCCTTTGAGTTGGTAGTCCGCCAACTCCGCTTTCTCCTTTGATCTAACATCTATGATAGCCAATACCTTGTAGACTTCATCAATGAATTCTTAAAGGTCCTCATCTACCTTAGACTCATAGAATTCCGGTGGGTTCATTCTTATAAAATCCCTCACCCGAGATGACGGTGTAGGAGCATGAGGGGATTGGGCCCCTTGGTTGGCTTGGTTAGGCACAACTTGTGCTAGCAAAGTGAGAGTGTCTTGGAGCTCACCATGAGCCGGTTGTTCCTCGGGACTGCGGGCTCTCCTTCCTCTTGTTAGGTATGATCTAGCATAGCAAAGAACAATTGTTAGGGGAGAAAAAACCTTACTTTAACTCTATAGCATGACTTAGAACATGAAGAAAGGAAACATTCCTAAAACTTGTCATTGCATCCTAATCATAATTGTGGTGCACAACATGACCATGAATAAGACTCTAATCGACGCGGTGTATTGGATGCCGAGGACCATTAACAACCTAGTACTCTAATACCAAGTTTTTCACGACTAGCCTAGGGCATAGACGTGACACGACGAATGGGGAACCCGAAGGGACCCCAAACAAGCCTCTTATCCTATCATTACACATCATTGGTCACGAAAGAACTTAAACAACATAATAAGAGTAGAAATAAGAGGAAAAGGGACTTAAGGGACACTTTCATAACATAAGACATTATTAAGTCAAGAGAGTCAAGGCTCATAACATAAAGGCAAAACTTGCCCAACAACACCTCTCTATATAGATAAGAGCGGGGGCCAAGACAAGCAATCGGGCTCACCCTCATAGTCAATACAAACATAAAAAAGAAAGATAGTCTTAGTACATAGCATGAGACCATATATATTGTCTCCGGAATGGAGAACTCACCAACTAGCTTGAGATAAGTCATACTAGCCACATGGAGGAAGATGATCAAGTGGGGCTCCGGTTCCTACATGGTGATATCATATAGGCACAGAGTATGTGTTAATATACTTGAATGTACTAAGAATGTATTATGTAATACAAGAAGAGATAAGCAATATAATTGAAATGCATAAGTATAGGCAATGAGTAGCATATAACAATATGACAATCATGGAAGATGCTTAAAGTAAATCATACTTACATAAAATATTAAACAGGTGCAAGAAGGGACCATCATTATAGAGTTAATAGTTTATCAAGGTGCAAACCCCTTGATTGGTTGGTGGATCGTCTCGTCATACCACCCATGGTGATTGAGGTACAAACCCCTCAACCTGGTTATCAAGGTACAAACCCCATGATTGGTTGGTGGATCGTCGCACCCTACCACCCATGGTGATTGAGGTACAAATGCCTCAACCTGGTTATCAGGGTACAAACCCCATGATTGGTTGGTGGATCATCACATCCTACCACCCATGGTGATTGAGGTCCAAACCCCTCAACCGGTTATCAAGGTACAAACCCTTCGACATGGTTACCCGGGCTCACAAATCCCCAAGTAGGGCAAGGTCAATTTCCAACATAATATAGGAGAATATCATGTACATATATCCCTTTCATCACCTTAAAGTTATTCATCTCATAAGACATGCATTGGACCTTCAAATCCTCAAGAAATCATAACCGAATATTTTATCAAATACTTGGTAGGTGTGCAATGCTAGTGTAAAACTATGCAATTAGTGAGTAAAATTATGCAAGAAATCTTGAAGTAAATCATCCCACCAATACTTGGTAACACCATTATATAATATATATCAAAAACTTTTATCAAACCTCAAGATAGATCCAAGATCCATAGCTCAAAATATGCGTAAATAGTCATACATTTACAAAATTCCAACATAATTCATAGTCAAATCCATAATAGAAAAACCATATGTAAAATCAACTTAGAAACATATATTTTAGGTAAAAAGGAAGCTTGGGCATCATGGGTGAAAGGACCCAATAGTTAATACTCACATACCTTGGTTTTGGGAAAATCTTTGAAGAAGATTTGAATGGAGACTTGAAGTTCGAGCCAAAAAAAGGATCTTTTGTGTATAATCCTGCATAATCTTGAATGTTATCAGTTCCAGTGAAATCCTCAAGATTCGGAAGAGATTTGGACATTTGAATTTTGAGATGAAATATTATCTAAGTTTTAAGTGAGTATTGGGGAATGTGTTGAATGAGATGATGGTGAAATATGGCTAAGTATAGGTGTTTTTACATATGGGAAGACCTAGGACCAATACGCAAAAGTCTTGGACCGAGATAGAAAACTGGCAACCAAAATACACTATAGCGCACCCTTGGCATGTCGCACCAGTCGCGCGGATAGCTCACTGGAAATCACATTTTGCAATTTCCAAATTTTGATACAGTTTCTCTAAAATCAAGGTTAGACCTATCTCTCACTCAATTTTCCTCCTAATCACGAATATGAAGTCAAATTTTCAAAATAATGCATGAATTTTGAGATATATGGAAATTACGATTCTGGGAACTTCTAAGGCACATTTTCGGGTACTTTTTGGGGTTATTTTACTTTGTCTTCCTGTTATCTCTTCATATAGCCTGGAGGTTGCTCGATTTAAACTTCTTATCCCAGATAGCCATTTAGAAATGCTGACTTCACATCCATCTGATATATATTCCACTAATTTTGTTCTGCAAGTGCGGTTAGAAGACTTACAGTATCAATCCTTGTGACAGGAGCAAACACTTAATCATAATCAATTTCATACTTTTGCTTGTAGCCTTTCGCAAGGAGTCTTTCTTTATATGTGTCCACCTTTCCTTCTTTGTTGGTCTTTGTCTTGTACACCCATTTGACTCTAATAGGACTATGTCCTTTTGGCAGACTTGTTATCTCCCGTGTGCCATTCCTTCTTATAGCTATAATCTCTTCGTCCATTGCCTTTTTATACTTTACATCCTTAGTTGCTTCTTCATATATGACTAGATCACATCTATCCATTAAACAAAATAAAGAATAATCGAGAGTTGTCTCGACTGGTTCTGTTTCATCATAAACTTCACGAATACTTCACATTTTTGTTGGAGATTCACTTGAGATGCTGCTGCTGCTTGGGGATGCAGATGTTGAAGGAGTTGTTGCACCTAGACTCTGTGGATAACTTTGTCCATCACCTTTTTCACTATGGACACCAAAATCATCATCATCTTTGTCACAGAAGAATAATCCTTCAAATTTTTTCTTCTTTACTCCATCTCCAATAATTGGCTTCATCAAATTCAACATCTCTTGAGATGATGACTTTCTCGTTGAGAAGGTTGTACAACCTATGAGCTTTGTTTCTTTTGTCATAGCCGATGAAGATGCACTTTTCTCCTCTATCATCGAGCTTCTTTCTTAGCTGTTCAGGAACATGGGCATATGCAATACACTTAAAAATCTTAAGATGTCCAACTCTGGGATTTTGACCACTCCATGGTGCATTTGGCATCATATATCGGACACTTTTCATTAGACAATGATTCAACAAGTAGACTGCATATTCAACCGCTTTAGCCCAGAAGTTTTTGGGTAAATACTTACCTTTCACCATACTCCTTGCCATGTTGAGAATGGTTTAGTTCTTCCTTTTGACTACTCTATTTTGTTGAAGTGTGTATCTGACCATCAACTGATGAATAATATCATGCTTCTTAATAGAATCTTCAAACAAATTTGCAATGTACTCGCCTCCTCTATCAGAGCTGAGTATCTTTATGAAATACCCACTTTGTTTTTCAACCATTGCCTTGAACTCTTTGAACTTATCAAGAGTTTCTGATTTTTCTTTGAAAATATATATCCAACTTTTTCTACTAAAATCATCAACAAAAAGTTAGGTATTACCTGCTTCCACCAAGTGATGGTATGTCAAACAGGCCAGCTAAATCTGAGTGCATAATCTCTAGTCGTCTTCTAGCTCTTGTGGACTTTCCAACTTTAAAACTTTGTTTGTGTTGTTTTCCTTTGATACAAGCTTCACACAGTTGATCCAGTGGATTTATTTTTGGTAATCCATTCACCATATTTTTTTCTGTCAACAACTTAAGGGTAGAAAATCTAAGATGACCATACCTCAAGTGCCAAAGCCATGAATCATCTTTTATGGATCCCTTTATGCACTTTACTTCTCCAGATTTGATGTCGATAGTGAAGAGACGATTCTGTGTCATATCAATCTCAGAATCCAATTCTCTATTTTTGTTATCCCATGTCACTAAGTTGGCCAATACTAATGATGTTGCTTTTCAAAGCTGGTACATAGTACAAGTTGATGATGGACTTCTTCTCTCCGTTCTTCAAAGTAATCATAAATTTACCTTTGCCTTTGACATTGGTATGTGAATCATCTCCAAAAGTTACACATCTATTTAATGATTCATCTGGCTCCACGAACCATTCCTTCCATCCAGTCATGTAATTACTGGCACAATTGTCAAGATACCAAATATTTCTCTTGGAACCTTGATCTCCTTTGTATGTAAGGAATATGCGAGATTCCCCATGTTCATCTTCAACAGTTGTTACATGGCTTCTTTCATCTCGTTAGGATCTAATCTGCACCTATAGCTAAACTAACCATATTTATTACAATTATAGTACTGCACCTGGGATTTAAAACTCTGTTGAGATCTTCCTCTGCCACGAGTTCAACCTCGATCTCCTCATCCATTTTTTTCTCTATAATAATCTTCTTTTGGCTGTCCTCTGATATATGATTGATATCCTCATCCACATTGTCCACAACCACCTCTGTTGCCACCTCTATATCCTCAATGGTTGTTTGAACTTTGTCCTGAGCTACTGTTCAAACTTCCTTCAGTCAAAGATAGCATGCTTTGCAAAGCTTGACCCTAAACATCAAAATCATCGTATTGTTCCATCTTGTGCTCATGAGCTTGAAGAGAACCCATATGCTCATCAAAGGCCATCTATGATAATTCCTTTAATTCTTTGATTGCAGCAGCCACATAGCTAAATTTGCGGGTCAGTGATCACAAAATTTTCTCCATCACTCGAACATCATTGAGTGTTTCTTCATTTCTCTTCATCTCATTTGACACTGATTTTACTCCGGTGACATACTCATCTACGCTTTCAGATGTTTCATTTTTAAATTCTCTAACTCAGCTCTAAGGGTTTGCAAGCGTACTCTTCTAGCTCTTTCAGCTCCTTGAAGAGATTTTCGCAAAATCTCTCATACCTCCTTTGATGTCTGGGCTCCAGAAATCTTTTCAAAGATTGACTCATCACTACTTTGATGAATTGAATTCAACACCTTCATTATCTCTTACTCAATTTTTCCACAATACTTTTTTTAATTTGATAAGGTTGCTTCAGCTACTACATCTACTGGCATCTCATAGCCAGTTTCAACAATATTGCAGCATTCAATTTCTCCGAGTAACACTTTCATCTGGATGCTCCAATTCTCATAATTTGACTTTGTCAATTTAGGGACATGCAACTGGAACATATTTGACATGGTATTGTTTACACGAACTGAGCTCTTGTACCACTTGTTGGAAGCGTAATGGACCAAAAATTAATATTTTATTACACGAAGAGTAAAAAATTACAAAACATAAATGTTACAATTTACTATTTAGAGCATAAACTCTCTCTCTTTCTCTCTCTCTCTCTCTCTCTCTCTCTCTATTAGTGTTATGACACTTTTTAATTGAGGTTATGCCTTCTAAATATTTACTCACACACCAATATATGTCTTAAATAAAATACACATATATATAGACTAACTAACCGTCATAGTATTTCCTAGTCAAACAAGGAGGCTTCCACATTTCTCGAAATTGAGCATATATTCAAATTGAATTAGGATTCCTTTAAGCACACCATATTTAATTTTTCTTATGTGTCTTCAAATTGAATTAGGATTCCTTTAAGCACACCATATTTGACTTTCTTATGTGTCTTCAAATTGAATTAGAATTCCTTTAAGCACATCGTATTTGACTTTTGTAATAGTTTTGTTTGATTTTAGCACTTCTAACTCGAGAGTAAAATCCAAAAATAAATCCTAAAATACACAGTAAAAATCGACTAAAACGAGCCCTCCTGCTTGCACTGCATCATCACATAGGCAGATGTAATGACATAATGGAGTCTTTCTCTTATTTTCAACCCAATTACCTTGAAACTATGACAACCTATTCTTCCCGAATAAAACATGTAAACGCACTCTTTTCTGAAAATGCAAAATAGTGTAATCTTAAGCATCAAATAATTAAGGAGATAAATCACCAACTTATCATGGTCTATTTAAGGGGAAAACACTCATCAATAAAACTTCTTTTCATACTTAAGACTCAAAAATCAAATTTGAAACCTCTAATTTAGAATACAAGATCTTATCTATCCCACTATAATCCATGTCACTGCTTTTTGTTTTGATCATATTGTATATAAAGTCAGGGGGTAAGGATTTCTCTGTTGTATTTCCTACCTTTTCGATAAGATCCAAGGGTTTATCGAAAAGAGCATCTTTACCTTCACAGGGTAGATATAGATCACCTACATATACTCCATTCTCCACGGATTCTAACTTTATTTTTTTAAAAATATTTCAAATTCACCCTCCTACATTGGAGAGGGTAACTATATTATTTAAACATGGGAAAAGGGTAAAATATTCACTTAAACTATATGAAAGGAACAAAAATGCTCTTATCATTGATACTTTGATCCAAAAATGCCTTATTATTTAATGGGTCAAAAATATCTTTTTTTCAAATAAATTTATTATTTATTTTATTTTTAAACAAATAATTTTTCTAATAATAATTTATTAATAAGAAAATATTTATCCTACTTCAGTTTGACAAAAAAATTAAGAAATTAATTTTTTACTTTAGTATAATTACTATTTTTATCTTTATCTAAATAAAAATTAATATTTATTTTACTGTGATCTTATATTTATGACATATATTATTTGTTATAGGGGTACCATGTTCTATTTTATTTGATAAAGTGAGATTAAGAAAAAATTATTTTCTTGCAATTTTATTGGTTAATGTGATGTAAAAAATAAAACAAGAAAATGATTTTTTTAAAATAATATTTTTATTCGGAAAAAAATTTGCTTAAAAATAAAATATGTATATATTTATTTAAAGAAGGGAATTTATAACCCATTGGTAACAATAAGGGAATTTTTGAAGCAAAGTATCAATGATAAGGACATTTTTGGACCAAAGTATAAATCAAGAGCATTTTTGTTCCTTTCAGATTCTTCAAGGGAATTTTTAACCCTTTTCCCTTTAAATACCCAAAGTACATAATGTAGGAGATAAACTCTCAGAACCTGCAAAATCGAAAAATCTCCATTAATAATAAATAGCAGGACTTCAAATAAGGTCCCAAAAAGAGGTTTGTAAATATCCTTACACAAAAGTTTGTCAACTTAATCAAGGGACATCAACAGTTTATATCCCATACACATCTCTTTCTAAAGAGTATGTAATCATATTTTTAAAAGTATTTATTTATTTAATATATTGAAGACATGTGACACTTGTTTAGTTTGATTTCCCTTTGTACCTTGGGGAAGCTGATGAATAGGATATCTTCCTATGATCTCATTGTTTCTTAGTCCCCTATTGGCCAAGGAATCATCCCTTCTATTCTCTTCTCTAAGATAATGATTGATTATCTATACATCTGTTACTTTAAACAAATCTCTTATTTTGATAATAAAATCTGTGAGATTGCATGGATGTTACACCATATGTTTTGATGATTAATAAACTATAAAAATCAAATAGTTGGACTAGGTCCTAGGTGTTGCACTGATATACAGATGGCAGTGTTGGAATCCAGCTGTAAAAACTGCTAGGTTGGTGAAAAGATACCGGCCAATGTTTGCGATCACCGTACTAATGAACCAACGGGATTTCAGGAGCTCCCTCGTGTGTATGCTAAAGGGATCACTTCACAAAGACAAAAAGTTCCTTTGAAAAGAGAGAACTTAGTAACAAAAATAGTGAACTCCTTATTGTCTTTATTTTGCCGAGATACATGACATTGTGTACTGGAGGGACTTGATAGAGTTGGCTTAACAGAGTCTTCTAGTTAATGTTATGTTAATGTTGATAATTTTGTAATGTCACTTTCCTAATCTATAAAGGAATCTTGATTGGAGAGCTGTGACCTTGAATCTATGGGTGGAAATCTACCCTAACTAGAGTTAGTTCTGTAGCGAGCAATAGTAATGTTTGGCTCATCTTATAATAGGTGTATTGCAAGCAAGGGGATAGTGAGTTTAGTGTCTAGGTTACAAGGGTTGTAATAGATGACTTTCCTCTTTACATCTTAGTGAAGACTATTTTGACAATCCTATAAGATAGTTCATGGTTTTTTCTCCCTTGAGCATGGAGTTTTTCCACGTAAAATCTTGTGTTTCTACTGTCTGCATTTTACTTATTCTTTCTTTTCATATCTTGTTACTATGCTGAGGAACCTAGTCCCTCACTGTAGTAGATGCATACATTCCAACAATTAATACCAGAGCAAGCATCTTTATTCAGCTAGCACCTAGCTAGAGATATTCTTGTCCTAGAATGGCTGCTTCAGTTAACTTGGAGGAAGGACAACCATTCACAAGACCAACGAGGTTTAATGGACAGTTCTACAATTGGTGGAAAATTCTCATGCATGACCTTCTCATGGTTGAGGATAGTGAGTTTTGGGATATTGTATAGGATGGTCCATATGTTCCTACCATTCAAGTCAAGGAAGGTGAAATCACTAAAGTTGTTCGCAAGACTCGACAACAATACAATGAGGCTGATAAGAAAAAGATTGAGAAGAACTACAAAGACAAAAGCTTTTTGTGTGTGGAATAGTTGCAGAAGAATACCGTAGAATATCAACATATGAATCTACAAAAGAAATATAGGATTGTCTTAAGAAAGCTCATGAAGGGATTAAACGAGTCCAAGAAGTCCAAAGTTGACATGCTGACTACTTAATATGAGAACTTGATCAAGAAGGAAGGAGAATCAGTTGACGAGTCCACATTTCAGACCCATTTTGGGGATAGATTGCAAAGAAACATTTCCTTTAGTGTGCTATTATTTCCAACTTCTGACAAATATGCATATGTTATCATAGGAAATGGCATTAAAAGTAGACTAATGGACAATACTTAGTAAAATCGTGAAAAGCGCAGGAAGACGAATAAAAGCGGTACCGCCAACATACGTAGGAATCCGCCACACACTCAGAGAGATCACCTATCCTTGCAGCAACCAAGCTTTTAGATCAAGCCAAAAAGACAGTCAAATTCGATATTACAAAGTATGTTTAGTGCACCCTGAATTGCACAAGAGATTGCCTAAAGTTGCAGTACTTAAAGCCCCAAAACACTGATAAAAAGGAGATATGATGGGTATTTTGGTACATCACTAAATTGGATCGGCAGAATGAAGAGTCATGACCTAAAGTTGCAAAAAAGGAAGATTTTTTTAGATGTAGAGGAAAGCAATCATATTCACTTTTGAAGCATCACCGGAGTTCTCGGCTATGGTCGGCCTTGACTGTCGAATGACATTTTGCAGCACACACTTTCACACATATGCACAAAGTATATAAGAAATTTTAGAAAGCACATTGTAAATATCAGTTCATACCATATCAGAACAATTAGTATGTAGTAATGATACATAAAACTTTCCTTTTTTTGAAGTACAAAGGGGAGTTAGGGTTTTAAAGCTTTTGAGGAGCAAATTGGAGAAGATTGGATGGTTATAATCAACTAATTTGTAATCAATCTTGTTACCCATGACTGCTCTTCTATGTTTTGTATCAAATCTTTAATTTCTAGCATGTGTGGCTAAAACTCCCATGTTGGAGGTGTGCTATTGATATGGATTTTTTATTTATCTATTGGGTCTTTCATATTTTGACTTTTCTGTAGTTTATTTTAGTGAATTTATGTTCATTCCTATGTTTAATCTATAATTTCATGGTTGCTTTAGCCAGAATGATTAGAGTGTGGAATGGATATAATGGATGGAAATCTTTTAGGGTTTCAGTTGAATTCCACAACCATGTATTAAATTGCCAAGGTATTAGGGGTTCTGCTGAGACTTCTTAGGCCAACCATGTCCTCGATGGTTGTCCGCGTATATTTTCTTAGCTGAATAATGCAAAACACCCTTGTAACATAGATGATATGGGTTACAAACAACATAGCCTATTCACTCAATATCAACTCATGTACTCAAATATCTTGACCCAGCTGGTAGATCAATTCTTAGATTGCACATCCCCAACATCTTCCATTGACTGCTGTTTAAATCGATAATTAGAACTTGTTTAGCACAATCATTATTTTAATTATTGTAACCCCCCAGATCCTACATTTACTTAGCTCAACGAGTCACTTTTTGAACAATGATTCCCTGTTGGATCAACCCCAACCTCTAAAGTTGGGTTCTTCTATTGATGATGACCCCCTTACTTCCTTTGAGTAGCCAGGTTGAGCGACATAAAAAATGGCGTCGTTTCTAGGGAATCAGCGTGTTCATATTGAAAGTGTTTGTTGAGCTTTGTTGTTATCATTAGAATTGTTTTTACTATTTTCTTGTTGATTGTGCTATTGAAGAATAGGCACTAAAATGGATGACGAGCAGTGTGTAAAAGGTGAAATCATAGGAGAATAAATGACCTCCTGAACATCAAATGGGACCAAGTGAGCAGTGCCAGGGAAAAGTTATTGCCCTCGATAGTTGCAAATGTCGAGTTCAAACTTAATGGTACAATGATGCAGTTACTTTGTTTAGGGGATTATTCGAAAGAGAAGCATGTGAAGACCCCCATGAAAACCTTTGGAGCTTCATTGATGTGTGTTCACCATTCAAGTATTGGGGTATTGTAAGGACCATACCCGGACTTTGTACGACTTTAATAGAGTTTGGAAATTTGGTTTGGGAAAAGTTTGCACCAAGGTGACGCTTCAGGGAAGCCTTCATGTCTGTGTTAGGTTATACGGACTATGTGGAGGATCCTTGAAGTCTATTTTCCTTCTGTGGGAAGTGTTGGTCTTGATGTGGAAGTTTAATACTAAGGGGTACCACACATGGACCCCATACGGTCCGTGTGAGGCTTCACGGTCTGTGTGGTGGACCGTATTATAGCCTTGATCTTCAAAAGTCCACATTTTTGAGTCAAGGCATTTCAGACAGACCTTCCCACGGATCGTGTGTTCCTTCACGGTCCGTGAGGCCCTTTCGTATAGGTGCTGAAGTGAAAATTTTCTAAGTATAGAATCACCGGCTTAGAACTTTGTTGTAAATTTCTAAGTGGAGTGGTACAGAGAAGGCATATGGTCCTTATGCCTTGGTATGGACTGGGAAGCCCTCCGTATGGGTGCCTACATTGAATTTTTCTAATTATGGGATTACCGTCTTGGACTTTCGTCGGTGAAGTTTTTTTGAAGTGTTGGATCAGGGAGTAAGTATACGGACCGTATACCCTTCCCTATAGACCCTGGCAAGATATTTCTACTCGTTCTATTAATGACATTTTCATAATTATGGCTCTTCCTAAGGGTCTTTTGTGACTTTCTATGCTACCTAAAGACATTCAAATATCCTATACTTTATTTCTCTCATTCAGATTCATTCCTACACTTAGAATTATATTGAACTTTCCTAAAAACTCTCAAGAACTCTTGTGAAGATTATGTTTGGGAATCAAGGGAAAGCTCTTTTCTCCATCAAATTTCTTCTTGAATTTTCCCCATTAGCTAAAGTATGTGGATTGATTCTTGGTCCTTTCAACCAAGAAGACCAAAACTCTTTACACTTGTATTTCATGCAATTTTATTTACTTTAAATGTGAGTTTTGAAGATTATTGTTTATTAAATTCACTTGAAGTATAGGCTATGCTTTACTATTAATTTTGAGTTGATTTAAGCCCTAATATGTTGAATTACATGATTATTATGAATATTTGAATATGCATTATCCCTTTAAAGTTTGATATAAGCATGAGTAGTCAATATTGTGATTTGAATATAGATTTTACATATAGGTTTACTTGAATTTCATTTTATATTGTTGATTTTAAATTGAATCTATATTACCCATTGCCATTCACATATCATTCGTAGCATATGCATTTATGAGCATTTAATTTTATGAAAAATATGAAATGGGTTAAGACCAATTATGTTGATGCATATGATTTTGATAAGATTGTGGGTATGACAAGAATGTGATCACATAAATGTTTATGATATGACTCTTGGAGCATTCTGGGTATTTACACCATTCCGATATATGTGTGAGCTATTCGTATGCATGAAAAGTATGATATGAATTATGATTTAGCTTTTGAGCCTAAATATGAGTGACTATGAAATATGTTTGGCTTTTGAGACCAAGTATGCATTGAAATGATTTGAAAAGACTTATGCCTCTTTTGAAAGCATGTATGTATAAGTATTCTTGTGGGATGTTTGACTTAGCACCGAATGGATTGGGGGAATAAGGGCTATCCCCAAGGGTGCTCTACCTTTTCTTGAACTATGTGTCAGCATAGGTATATGGTAGCCATTACCAAAAAGATGGATTATAAAGAACAAAATACATTTTGATGTGATATGATATAATTTGATATGAAATTGCAGTGCCCTTACTATTAAATAATGTACCTACTTTCAAAAAGGAACTCCCTTGAGATAAAATCAACCCCTACTTCACAACTTCTTGACTTGAATCGGTGTCGTTAGAGAAATTGATTTTTCTTGAATCATTGAAAGGATTGAGGGAAGGGTTGTCCCAGTGCAATTTATTTAATTTTATGAAATTTTATATGTTACACAAGCCTTAATAATAAATATTAATGCGTGAGAGAACAAATAAGAAATAAAAAAAGAAATTTGGGTAGCCACTTTTTGGGCAACCTTTTTTAAAATTTACTTTTAACAGAATATATAGTTTCCCCAAAGTAAGTCAGTTTCAAGACCTTATAACACCTTATAAACTCCCTCATAACTGTATGTTTGACAACATGCACGAAAATAATCTATTCCTTTGAGAAAAAAATCAAGAAACCCCTACCTCTTGGTAAGTAGCTAAATTCTGTCTTGAAATTGTATAATGTTTGGTAATTGTGGAATATCACATGCTATATAGCTGCATTTTTGGTGTGTAAATATTTATTGGAAATCTAATTTATATATCTACAACTTTTAAGGTTATGTTAAATTCTGAATTTTCTTGTATGGCACTGAAGGAGGGGACGAAACATAGTGAAAGTTCTGGACAGTTTTTCTGTCTATGAAGCCTTCTATGTACTGCTGTTAGTATTTTAATCATATCTTGATATATGAGCAGTATTTTGTGATGGTTCTTAGTTCTTTGCAACTTCAATACATGTAGCTACAACTTTTATGTTTATGTTGGGATCTAATTTTGTAGTTATGAATTCCAAATAGTGGACGAAATTTAGGATAAGTTCTGTGCAGATTTTTGGCATAGGAATCCCTGGGGTTGTGCTGTTAGTATTTCGATTATAGATTCATGTGCAAAGGATATTTTGAAGTGATTTTTAATTGTTTACAACCAATATTTATGTACCTATAGTTTTCATGTGGACTGAATAACCTAGTTTTTTCATTTACCAAATTAAAATCTAGTTGCGATGCAAAGCAGTCAAGCTAACCAGAAGGGTGTGATTTACACAAATGAGGTTCACTTTTGGTATCCATCTTGTTAGTTTTTACCTGATGAAAGTGCTAAATATTAAATGGGAATTTAGATGTGTATTAAGGTGCTCACATTCTTGTTCAATCTTAAGGAAATTGATTGAAGAAACTGATGTCGTATTGATCACAACTTGAACTCGATAGGGTCGGTTGTGTGCTAAGAGAGTTCAGGTTTGTGTAAAAACTTATGTTTGTGATTTTCTACCTACCAATATGTTTGAATGTTATCTTGGTATCTCAGCTATGTTCTTGTCATTTTATCTGGTTGTGTTGATATATTTTGAGACTTGCAAGGAACTCACTTAATTCGTCCATTTGTATGAATAGCCTGATCACTTGACATCCCTGTGGACTTTGTCCTTCTTGTGGCTTTGATATTGTCACTATTGGCATGCCTATTGTTCAAATCAATTTCTATCTTGAATGTACATTTTTGGTTCATCCTAAGTATGAAAGCAGTCCATTTTAAGTACAAACTAGAAAACCACTCTTAATATGGTTCTTGGTTCTCTTGATTACTGAGTTTTAGCCCTTCTTGATACAGGGCCTCGACCCTTCCTGATACTTGATTATGTTATGTGTTAAGGCATGACAAAGATATTGGGTGAGCTTATTATTTGACTGTCTTATGAATATGCTTCTAGGAACTCTTGACACTTAGACCTTTAAATATCATACTTGATACGATTGATCTATTTGTTCACCTGGTCTACTTATTATATTGCATTTGTCTTTCCTTGACTTAAGAAGGGTAAATTGAGGAACCTAAATATTTCAGCTTTTAGATTTTATACCACTAATCTTCATGCTCAGCACTAGTCAGTTCTATCATAGGGAATACCTGAGATGATGCTTGAGGATGACCATTGAAGATAAATTTTTGGAACTATGAAAAAGATCACATTTGCATCTAGACATATATATTGTAGTAGTTTTGGACATGTTCATGATTCTCCTATTGCATATGTATGTATAAATTTGAAAGGCTACTGTAAATTATGAAACCATGGTTTGTAACTTAGAGTTTTGGCTTGCTTAGTTAAATTGGAGCTGGTGAGCTCGTTTTTATATTAAATAACCCATTATTTTGAGGTGATTGTATGAAACAAAAGCTAGTAAGTTTATGTTTTTGTGTTTTAACATCAGAAATAATTTTCAGTGTATACCACAATAGTATGGGAAATATATAAAAATCTCACGAGATATTGGTTTAAATTATTTTGGAAAGTTGCTCACACTATATACTGGAACCCAAAATCAACTGGACTACCTCTTGGACAAAATCCCATACTTATAACTATTTTGGATTCAGTATTAAATTATGATTAATATGCTGCCTATTAAACTTTTAATATTTTAGCAAGTATTAGGTTAGCCCAGATCATACAAAAGTGGCATCCTCCCACGAGGGTCGCCACAAGTGTTGGTGTTAGAGCCTAGGCTTGTGATTCCAGGAGTGGACTTTTGATGTTAATTACTTGTATACTTTTCTATTTTGTAAAATGTCCAAGTTATGTTATTTGCTTAATTACATAATTAATACTATTTTAGTGGTTGCAGAGTGCATATGCATCATGTATATGTCCCTAATGCAATGTGATCTTTCCTTTTGAAGGAATCAAATTATGGCCTTTCCTTTAATAGACCTATGGAGGCAACATGGGAAGGATCAGATAACTCGTATTCCCAACCTCGTGAACTAGAAGGGGTTGGCGAACATCTCTCGGATCCACTCATCTCCCACAGTAGCGAGTCTGAAGTGGGAAACCAACAGGGTGTAAGACCTATCCTACATCCTCATATGAGGTCTGAAGTGGGAAACCAACAGGGTGTAAGACCTATCCCACGTCCTCACATGAGCTATAGTACTCAAGTTAAGAATCCTACTTTCCAATAATTTGTTGAATTCTTCCACCACATGGCTGAAGTGATGCACAATCCTAATGGGGTAAACTTTGAGACAATGAAGAGAATGGGTGGAGTAGAATTTAAAGGTATTGTTGATCCTACTGATGCTGAACAACGGCTGGAACGCATGGAGAGGGTGTTTGAGCAATTGAAGTGTTCAGATGTTACAAAATTTAAGAATGCTATCTCACTATTACAAAAGGATGCTTTTGATTGGTGGGTAATTGTTCCAAATGGCAATGTAAAACCTCTTGTTCTTACTTGGTATGATTTTGTTTTGGAGTTTCGCATGAAGTATGTTCCACTTTCCTACTGTGATGCAAAGAAAAAGGAGATTTTTAATTCTGAGGCAGCGAGACATGTCTATTGCTGAATATCAACAAAAGTTCCTAAGACTTTCTCGTTATGCTAGAGATATTATTAAAGAGGAGAAAGATAAGTGTAGGAGATTTGAAGATGGTCTGAATGATTCCATTAGAAAGAATGTGGCAATCTTGCAACATGAGAAATTATGTAATTTAGTTTTACCATGGGAAGACTTGATAAGGAAAAAGCCAGTAGACATGAAAATAAACTCCAGAAACCAAGATCAGATTTCGGAGGTCCATAAAAAGGGAAAGGTTTTACGATTCTAAGGCTAGTGGAATTAACAAGTCATCTTAACCCAAGGAAAGCAGATCAGATTTTTCTACAGGTAGCACTCCAAATAATAGCCAAGGTAGAACTCGTGTTCCTACATGTGACCAATGTGGGAAGAATCATTATGGTCTTCCTAAGAGAGATTCTGGTGTGTGTTTTAACTATGACAACTTTGATAATAAACTGATGGATTGTCCTAAGCAAGTTCTTTCCTTGCGCACTGAAAGCTCAGTTCAGAAGCCTTCACTACTCCCTCTCAAACCAATAGGAGTGCAAGGCCAAAAAATAACCAAGTGGCAGGAGCAAGTGGAGCAAATCAACCTAGTGGGCCAAGGGATACTTCAAGAGCTTATGATATGAAACAGAGGGATGATCAAGATGGCCAAGACGTGGTTGTTGGTAAATTTCACTTATTTGGTTTATGTGTGTTTACATTGTTTTATCCTAGTTCTACACATTCTTATATTTATCCATCACTTGTTTCTTCCTAAAAATGTGAAATCCGTGAGGCTTGACCATAATGTGCTAGTTGAAAGTCCCTTGGGCTATAGAGTTGTTTGTAATCCAATTTACTGAGCTTCTCCCTTCATGATTGAAAACCTAGTTTTCCCAGTTGATTTAATTCAAATGCCTTTCCAAGATTCTGATGTTATTGTTGGGATGGATTGGCTTTATAAATATCATGTAGTAGTGGATTGTAGATCAAAACATATGACTTTTAAAGACCCTGCATTTTCTCATATCATTGTACAAGGTTAAAGAGCATTGATGTCTAATATTATTTTTGTGGCCTTGGCAAGAAAGATGATTCAGCAAGGTTGTGATGCGTTTCTTGCTACATAGTTGATACACGGTTGGAGATCCCTAGTCTTAAAGATATACCTACTATGTGCGATTTTCTAGAAGTCTCCAGAATCACTTCCTAGGTTACCCCCTGTAAGGGTGGTTGAATTTCCTATTAAACTTATTCTCAGATCTACTCCTATTTCTATTACTCCTTATAGGATGGCCCCAGTAGAACTAAAAGAGTTGAAAAGTCAGTTGCAAGAACTTCTTGAGAAGGGTTGTATCCGTCCTAGTGTTTCTCGTTGGGGAGCCCCTGGTGTATGTGTAAAGAAGAAGGATAGAGCTCTTAGATTGTGTGTTGATTACAAACAACTCAACAAAGTACCTGTCAAGAATAGATATCCACTGCTAAGGATTGATGATTCATTTGATCAGTTGAGGGGTGCTAATTTATTCTCAAAGATCAATTTGAGGTCAAGGTATCACCAATTGCGCGTTAGAGAGAAAGATATTCCTAAAACTACTTTTAGAACTCAGTATGGTCAATATGAATTTTTAGTGTTGCCATTCAGATTGATAATGCTCCTGTGATATGGACGGATCTAATGAATTGAATATTCAAGCCATATCTAGGTCAATTTGTGGTAGTTTTTATAGATGATATTTTAGTATATTCCAAGGGTAGTGAAGATCATGATAAGCACCTCCGAATTGTTTTGAAAATTTGAAAGAGAAAGAACTTTATCCAAAGTTTTCCAATTATGAATTTTGGCTAAATGAAGTGACCTTTTTGGGGCACATCATGTTACCCAAAGGTGTAAAGGCGGAACCTAGTAAAATCTAAAATATTTTTGAATGGAAACCTCCCAAAAGTCCAACCGAAGAAAGAAGCTTTCTAGGCATGGTGGGATACTATAGGAGGTTCGTGAAAGACTTATCCATTATAGCCTCCCCTTTGACCAAACTCTTGAAGTAAGAGGAAAAGTTTATTTGGAGTGAGAAATGCCAAGAGAGCTTTGAAATTATTAAATCCTTATTGACGCGAGTTTTTGTACTTACTCTACCAATGGAGTGGAAGGAGTATGCGATATATAGTGATGCATCTTAACATGGTCTATGGTGTGTTCTGATGCAAGAAGGGAAAGTAATTTCTTATGCCTCTCGAAAATTAAAACCACATTAATTGAATTATCCTACTCAAGATTTGGGACTCGCTGCTACAGTATCTGCCTTAAAGATATGGAGACATTATCTGTATGGAGAAAAATGTTGCACATTCGCTAATCATAAAAGCTTAAAATACTTGGGTACACAAAAGAGCTGAACTTAAGACAACATAGATGACTTGAGGTTATTAAGGATTATGATTACACAATTGATTATCATCTAGGAAAAGCTAATGTGGTTCTAGGTGCCTTAACTCGCAAGTCTTTTGCAAGACTATCCTTGAGTCCATTGTCTTTGCTTCTTGTTTAAGAGCCATGAATGTTTGCACTTCATTAATCTAGCCTGATTTTTTCCCAACTGCAAGTTAAATCTGTATTGCTTGAGCAAATTAGAGAAGCACAAAAGTTAGATGAGAAACTCATGAAGTTGACCAAAAAAGTTCAAGATGGAGAAAAACATGATTTTTTATTAACAAAGGATAGTGTCTTATCTTATCAAAATAGGTTGTGTGTCCCTAATGATGAAATATTGAAAAGAGAAATGTTGAATAGACACACACTTCATCATATGCCATGCACCTTGAAGGTACGAAAATGTACCGAACTCTTAAAGAACATTATTGGTGGAATGGTATGAAGAAAGACATTGTAGAGTACATTTAAAACTTATTTGTTTGTCAACAAGTAAAAGTAGAACATCAAGTTCCAGTTGGGCGATTCCTACCCTTGTCGATGCCAGAATTGAAATGGGAGAGAATTACAATGGACTTTATTTCTAGACTTCCTCGCACTCAAAAGAACCATGATACAATATGGGTGATAGTGAACAGATTAACAAAGAGTTCTCATTTCTTAACAATCAGGATGGAGTATTCACCTGAGAGGTTAGCAGAACTATACATTAATGAGATTGTAAGGCTGCACAGAATCCCTATCTCTATTTTCTCCGATAGAGACCCAAAGTTTACATCTGGATTTTGGTCTAGCTTTCAAGAGGCCTTGGGTACCAAGTTAAATTTTAGCACCTCATTCATCCTTAGACAGATGGTCAGTCAGAAAGAGTGATACAAATTTTGGAAGATATACTTCGAGGATGTATCATGGAGTTTGAGGGTAGTTAGGACAAACATTTGGCTTTAGTAGAATTTGCTTACAATAATAGCTACCAATCAAGTATTGGAATGCCTCCTTATGAAGCCTTATGGAAGAAAATTTTGGACTGCTCTTTGTTGGACTAAAGTTGGTGATAAAAAAACTTACTGGTCCTGAAATTGTGCACCAAACAGAAGACAAGGTAAAGGTGATCAAGGATCTTCTGAAGAATGCTTCGGATAAGCAAAAATCATATGCTGATATTAAAAGGAATAATATCGAGTATCAAGTTGGTGATAAGGTATTCTTAAATGTATCTCCATGGAAGAAGATTATGATATTTGGTCGAAAGGGAAAACTTAGTCCCCGATTTATCGGACCCTATGAGTTACTTGAAAGAGTAGGACCATTTGCATATAAATAAGCATTACGACCTGAGTTGGGAAAGATCCATAATGTATTCCATGTGTCAATGCTCAGAAGATATCATTCTAAACCCTCTCATATCCTACCAGTTAAATCTATTGAGGTTAATCAAGACTTGATATATGACAAGGAACCTATCCATATTCAAGCTCGAGGAATATAAGAACTCAAGAACAAGAAAATTCCCTTAGTAAAGGTACTTTATGTCACGCCCAAAGTCCCGTAAGGATGGACTGGCACCCGTTGCCGATAAGGCCTGAGAGAACCAACTTGTATCTATGCACTTTCTATACACATTATAAGGGATTTCTAACTTTGACATGCCTTTAAGAAAATAAACAGTGATAAAAAGCTAACAAGAAATACATATGGCTAGGACGTTGGGGCCACGGTGTTTAAAGTACGAGACATGACCACACTTTAATTATATAGTCTACAAAGCCTCTAGATAAGGAAAAACATATGATAAGGGTTAGGACAGGCCCTACCTCGATTAACTGTACAATAAAAAATATAAGCTCTAGATACACACAAAGCTCCAAAGCAACCTGGAGCTTGGTAACAGCAGCTGGATATCTTATACTCCTACTGGGGATATCTACTAGCACCTGTATCTGTAGCATGAAATGTAGGTCCCCGTAAGGGACGTCAGTACAAGTTAATGTACTGAATATATAAGGCAGGAAATACTATATATTAAGTAACAACTCAAATGAAACTATGCACTCGTGTAGGATAAGAGACCATCTTTGGTTATACTTTGGGATCGAGTACTTTATGTTCTTTATATTACTTTACCTTAATTGTATAATCTGTGCACAACATGTAATATAAATGACCCACAACATTTATACAGATAAAAAGTCCTAAAACAGTTCAAAAATAGTCCTCAAAATACGTGGAGCATGTGAGACCATAATCCTCAATCAATCAGCCTACAAGTTCCTATTTTGAGCACAATTACGATATCACACAAGAACTTACTTTTTTGGACTGTAAAATGATGTAGAAGATCAGTTACATCACTAACAAACTATACCTTGTTCAAAACATAAGTATTAATTTATAATTCAACCAACCAAGAAGAGAAAATCCTCTTAAATAACAAGAAAAGTTCACAACAATCCTTAGGACACATGCTG
>JAABOM020000075.1:9667273-9718565 GCA_011800125.2 Solanum clarkiae
TAGGGGTCAGGCTGCGTACATCCGACCCCCCCTTACCCCGCAATGGGCGGGAGCCTTTGAGGCATTAGGGTAATGTTGTTGTTGTTGTATTTTATAAAGAATTTACTTTGATATAATTTATGAATATTTTTTTATAAATTTATCTTTAGATATATTATTTCAAATTTAATTTAAAATTTCGAAAGATCCAATAAAAATTATAGTTAATAGATATTAAATATTTTTTATCATCTGTCATCATCATCAGTAGGAATTGGGGCAAAAATTATAAGCACATTATTTAGATGGGTTCTTTACTCTTGGGTAAGGCGGCAAGGGTAAATATGATTGCTGATTTCTTAGCGAAGCATGGCCTGAACTTAGCTCGTTCAAATTAAATCAACAGGAATAAAGGTAATTTATTTAAGGGAGAAGTATTTGAGAACACGTTAAATTTGACATGAATTATTATTTTCATTCTCAAATTATTACAAAACAATTTTAAAAATATTCTTTTATTTGATTAACTAAATTTTAATATGCTCCTCTTTTTACAATATGAGTGAAATACACTTATAAATTCTCGCGAAGTTTAGGGATATTTTTAACACTTCTCTTTATTTTTTTCATTAAAGATCTCCATGCTCTTGCAAGAGTCTAAGACCACTTGTTATATCGTGTAGCAAATTGAGGTGTATTTATATTCAGTTAGTCAAGTGGATGACTGTTTTAGTTGTCAATATATATCTTAAATATTTAATTTTAATATCATTTATAAACACTGTTATTTCTCTAATATAAAGTCTAATTAACTTTTATATTTAAAATTTAATATAATCTTGTGATTACTTTTGTGTAATCGAACAATACACTTGTAATTACTACTTGTGTAATTACTAAACTGATAGTTACTAGCCTAATAATTAGGATAATTTCACTTACTAGGTTGATCACAAACTCCTTAAAAGATTAGATTTGACTTGTAGTAATGTTTGAGATGAGAGCAATTTCTTCACTCTGAACTATGTACGGCCTCCAACTCTAATTTTTCTCACATTGGTTTGTCTTTCTCCAACATCTCTTGTATTGGTATGATTTATCAAAATTCTTCTCTCTCATTAATTAGTTGTGAATGGAGCATATGTTAGTTCATTTACTTGCTTCATGTAATTAAGTACAACGATTACATTTTGTCTATCATCAAAACACATTAGTCCAACAACTTAAGTAATCATATTTTTATTGACATTTATATGCAGCTTCGAGGAAGTCAAGAATGGTGGGAGCACTGACAAGGACTCCACTCCAGGAGGGATATGTGAGCTATCCATGGGAGAAGAGAAAGAATGAATTGCTAGCTGTTCCAAAGTCAAGCAACTTTTACTCATTGCTTCTCTTGCCAAAAGCCTCGGACAAAGTTTCAATTCATTATAATGATTTAGAAGACACCCTTTCCAGAGCAAATGCTTGGCTCATTGCTTCTCAAGCCTCTGGTGTTCCCATTGTTTTTATGAATATCCAGACTGAGTCTCTACTTACCAAGGTACCTAAATATTCATGTCTATCTTTTCACTACAAATAAATTATCTTTTCTCCAGATGAACACAAATTCAACTTCAACTTTATATATTGTTACTTTCAACCTCAACTAAGTATCATCCAAACGCCTAACCCACTGGTATTTCAATATTTGCAAATAATTTTAAAGAAAAGGATTTTGAGTCAAATGCAACTCAAAACCTAGCTCATGACCAAGGATTGGACATCTTGAGCATGAACAATATAAGATTTTGGGGACATTGGAAATAATGAATCATGTGGGACTCCAGCAGTAATATGCTTAATATTTTTTACTTAACCCTGCCACAAATGGGAAATATATTAATATTGAACATTTAGCTACCTAAAATCAAGTTATGGCAATAGTTAACTTTCCTCTTGAACTTGTTTATGGAAAGAGTAGGAGGAAAAAGTAGAAAGAAGAGATGGAGAGAAATCTTATGGATCCTCCTTCATCAACAATCTGATTCATAATGTTATATATATATAGCTTACACTTAAAAGGTGATCTCTATCATAACTAGCTTCTTGAATGAAGGTTATAACCAACGTAACTACTATTTGAACTAACTAGTGACTTTACTATTTTATTCTTTTAGTCTATGTTACTTCCTTTAACACCTCTGTACTTCTCTTAGATATCCGGGGAGACAGCTTCATGTACTGTAAGTGCTGGATCACTTTCTGATTTATCAAACCTTGCAAATGCAAGTTTGTATGGTTTTGAAGATTACCACGGAGTGGATATTGGTGTTGTTCGAGCAGTTCGTCTTTGGTTTGCCCCACTTGGAGGAGAGTATCCTATTGACATTAAAATCAAAGAAAATGATGTCAAACTTGGATTTGCCATCAGCAGAACTGAAGAGGTAACTAACTTCTTTCTTCCATTACCATCCATATAATTTGACTTATATACATTAAAATGGATATAAGGTTTGCATATACTTTATTCTGCTAAAACACACTTGTGGGGTTAGACTGAGTATGTTATTCTTATTGTTGTTAGTTTACATCATCACTGTACATATTTAACTTGTTGTAACATGTAGCATGACTTACCATACATGTTATTGAAAAGACTATAGAGCCTTATTAAAATTAACTTCTTTATCGCTGCAATTTCATCCATGTCAACGTATATAAGTCAATCAATTTGTGAAGGATAGATGTCATTACACAAGGATTCAGAGACTATAGCAAGTGTTGGATTCAAAGCTGGTGTTAAAGAGTACAAATTGACTTATCGTAGATCACATTTTACTGCTATAATAAAGTTCATTTTTATATGCTAGCTTGACCAACTGTTCTTTCATGATTAGACCAGATAGTTTCTCAAAATTATGTAGTATTGTAATATTACTTAGAACATACTGGTTAGAATGACTAAATTTTTTAGTTATGTAAAATCTCACTAACCATATATTAAAATTCTACTTTTTTACTTTTTATATCTTGCTCTACTTATCTTTTGACTTGACAATATAACTCCTTAGGGGTTTATTCACATATCATCAGTAAGTGAAGAAGATGATGATGCACCTTCCTCAAGATCAGGCCTTAGCAAACTATACAAAGAAGCTATGAATGAATGCAAGCTTTTAGTTGTATCAAGAATATCCAACCAAAAGGTACTTCCTTGGATCGTTTCTCCAACAGGGGCAGTCAGATGCTTTGACACTGTCTCTCTGAGTCAAAAATTGTCTTTGCACCGACATGCAAAGGTTCCCATTCTTATGCACCTGTTCCTTTGGGACCGTTCTGTCCCCATGCCAAATGGTGGTAGCATTAATCGGTCGAGGACTATTTCCCCGACCATGCTACCACCGTTGGCACCTGAAGTTCGGTTGGCACGCCAGCCGAATGATAATCAGGTGATGCCATTGCCTTTAGAAGTTGAATATGAGAGAGGAAGTCGCAGTCATGAATCAGAACTAAGGCATGACAGGGACACTGCTGGGGAATCTTCTTTTCGCTTCCATGACTTTCCTCTACCAAATAATTGGGTGTAATTATTTTCTTTAAACATTGTTTGATGTACATAGAGATGACAATTTTTGTAACTAAGGGTGATCAGTTTAAGAGTCATTCGTAACAAATCATTAAACTCTACAAAGTAAAATAAAAAATTTAGTCATTCTGAAAGCAATGGTGATTTTCTCGTTTATCGTATCATCGGACAACAGATGAACCAAATATTCAGCAGTCCTAATATACAAAAAAAAACAAGATAGCTTAAGTTCTAAGACTAATAAACAAGCTCTCAGGGTGTCTCTTTCAGAGCAGCATGAATGGCATTTATTACCTCCCTTTCATTGCTTTTGTGTCTTCCAGTTAATTTGCTCTGTTTACATTTTAAAATTTTTGTTTCACTGCTCTAATATTTATACCTGCTAAAACTTGTTCAAAATCTAATAATGACATAGACGAATCTTCATAAATTGTGCAAACTGACTGTTGAGAAGTTGAAAATACATTACTTACCAAATACAAGACTGCATGCCTATGGGTAAAAAAAGGGACAGGGAGAGAAATCAAAGGCTTCTTGTCCACATGAGTGACTTGAGTACGTATCATAAAATCTGGATATGATATTAGTGTAAAACTAATCCATAGACACAAGGAAAAACACTTACTGCTGGGGGAAGCATTTGTTTAGGTTCATAATTATAAGTAGACTAGTTTCTGGAAACATGCTTCGCATGTTTGTCCCTTATCCTTCGAACTACTGGAAGAATGTTAATATATACACATTAACTCATACAAATCAAATATAGCAAAATCTAAATAAAATATGAACGAGTCATTAACAAATGAAGATACACTACAACAACATTGAAGGAATTGAGGAAAAAAATTTAACTTGGATGTTACAAAATGAAGTGCCCCAAGTGGAAAAACAATCTAATCTTTTGATAGAAGGAACATAAATCTTATAATCTTATATAGTGATTAGATAATTAAATAGAATTTAAATTGAGAATATGAAAAGGCTATAAAAGAACCCACTACACTATGAAGACAGAAAGAAACAAACCTAATTTGTGTTTCTAAATACAATATTTATGAAAATTTATAGTTGAAAATCAGTTTTTCTAAATTATGTCAATAACTAAAGAATTGAAATGTATCCACTACCCTTCCCTATATCTACTTCGGTCATGGTCTCAAGATACAAAGATGCTCAAAGATGTTTCATTTTCTTAAAAAATCCAATGATATCAAGCACAATGTATCAACTATTCTGCCTTATAACTACCTCAGTGAGGGATTCAAGATACAAAGGTTATAAAGGTGTCACATTTTCATACAAAAATCGAAGGTATCACAGTTTCACTTCTCATATCCATGATATGAATGTGTGAGGATGAATGAGTGTCAATACCTAATAGGGGAGAACAATTAACTCAGTAAAAGCCAAAAAGTGAAGCAATACTCAACTCAAGGTTTACAATAACATCCTCATAATAACAAAGGGAAAAAGACTAGTTTAAAACAAGTAACAATCCTTAAAGAATCTTTCTAGCCCAAAAATATACCAGAATAACAATTTTCCACAAGTATATCATTTCATGCCTCAACGCATCTTATTTCACAATGTATCACTTTTCTCAATTCATTTCATAAGTATTTCAACTCTCAAAAGATAGGTCACAAGTCATCAATATGGAAAAATTTCAGATCAAATACAGCAGTAGCTAAAATTTCCCACACAGGCATCACAACACAACAATCTACTTATGATACGATCCAATCCTGTAATTTAGAATATACAAACAGTTAATGTCCCAACCCCATCCACAAGAAATAGCCAAACCTACCTCAAATGCTAAATCACTTACGAAAGCCTTCTATCGAATGAACAACTCCCAAATTTAGTTCTCAAGAAAGCAACCCAGTATAAAAAAATGCAATACACACATCATAAGGAGTCTATTGATACTCATATTACAATATTTAGGAGTTGGAGGCAGAATCATCCAAGAATTGATAAACTTCAAAAGTCGACGAAACTGCAAATTGAGTTTAAAATCACGTTCTACCCATTTTCCCCAAATTGGATTTAGGAAGAAACCAAGAAACTTAAAGTTAAAACCCAAGAATTTGAAGATGAAATCATAAAATAAATTTATCGAAATCAAATGTTTTAGGTTAGAAAACACTTACCCAATAATTTTCCTCAAAAATTCCTTCTTAGATCGCTCCCTCCAAGCTCAAGAACTCAAAAAATGGAGAAAATGGGGTCTTCCTGAATTAACACTATTTCAGGCATTTAATGACCTCAGCGAATGCGGACACTCACCCGCAAACGCGAAGAAGGAAGTTTGCAGAACTTCGCGAACGCGGAGAAGGAGGACAGTGCTCTCTGCAAATGCGATAACCACTCTGCGAATGTGGAGTACAACCCTCAATGCCTCTACGTTCGTAGAGGATTAGCCGTTAATGTGAAGGGTACAGGACTCAGAACCAGAAACTAGCAACACCCAAGGCTCAATTTTCCCAACCAAGCCCTCAACATTCGTAAAACCTCCTAAACACAAACCATAGATCCTACCCTACTAAATTCACAATTCTCGATTTAGTGGAATCATAAAAAATAAATTTCAAGATTTTATTAACCCAAAAATTGATAAATGACAATACAATTAGTTTAGGAATCAAAAACACCAAAACGTCCTCGGAATCCCAAAAAAAAAGACGATGTCTCTCCTAAACCAAGAATCACCTTCCAAAACCAATAACACTATTAGAATTCTGAGCCTCTGAGCTCAAAATGCTTATCAAACAAACAACAACAACAACATACCCCAGTGCCTCAAAAGGCTCCCGCTCATTGCGGGGTGAGGGGGTCGGACGTACGCAGCCTAACCCCTATGTTTAAAAACATAAAGCGATTGTTTCCAGATGACCCATGAGGAGCGTCGTAAGTCGCATTGACTAACTGCTACTTCACAAATGAAAAAAGCGCAGATAGTTTAAAGAGCCATTTTGCTTTATTGTATCATACTCCAAGGCCAAAAAATGCTTATCAAAGGCAAACATAAATCATTTTTAAATTAAATTTTCCATCTTAAGACCTTAATTTCGCATATGGATCTTAAATCTAATTTTGATACTTCTTCTAGATCAATTTTCATGTTCCGAGACTGATGGATTTGACAGAATTTTATTTCGAGACTCAAGACTCTAAATAATGTAAAATCTTACTTTTGGAACAACTTTAGCCTTAAAACATAAAAAATTCTCACCACTTCTCAAATTCTCACGAAATGCCACAATCAATCACACAAATAGTTCAAATAAAACTCGAAACTGCTACCAAGATGGCAAATCGATAATTTTCACAAAATTTCCAAAATTTACCCATTAAGGCATTACATAATCCACCATATAAAATCATGTTTGTCCTCAAACATAAGGTAAAATAAGGTACCTAGAGCCTAAAAAGGCAAGGATATCTTGAATACATATTTGACTCTATCTCTAAGTCACCTCCTCAATGGGCCAATACCGTCACTGAACCTTCACTAAAGCGATCTCCTTTATTCTAAGCCACCTGACCTACCCGTCTAATATAGCCACTGGCTCCTTCTCGTATGACTAGTCTGGACCCAACTTTACTAAATCATAAGAGATAACATGAGACTCATCTAGAATGTACCTGAGAAGCATGGAGACGTGAAACGTGGGATGGACTACTGATATATATATTTTCGATGGGAATGCTAGCTCATTAGAAACCTCACCCATTCTCTTCAAAATTTTGAATGGGCCAATAAATTTAGGACTGAGCTTTCCCTTCTTCCTAACGTCATTACGTCCTTCATGGGTCACACCTTCAACCATACTCTATCACCTACCATAAACTCCTAAGATCAGACCCTCCTGTCAGCATAACTCTTTTGGTGTCTGAGCTACCAACAACCTACCATATATTAACCGTACATTCTCCATGGCGTCCCAGAGCAAGACAACATCCAATGTATCAACCGAACTATAATCAAACCATCAACAGGGGATCAACACTTATAGCCATATAATGCCTCAATGTGCCATTTGGATATTGCATGATAACTATTGTTATATGTAAACTTTGCCAAGGACAAGTGCTGATCTCATCGGGCCCCAAAGTCTCACACATGCCTGGAGCATATCCTCTAACACCTGGATAGTGCGCTCGAACTGACCATCAGTCTTGGGATGGAAGGTTGATCTTAAATCCAAATAGGTACACAACTCATGCTGTAGGGCCTTTCAAATATGTGAGGTCAACAAGATCCTCCAGATGACACAATGGAGATTGGCACACTGTACAACCTAATTATCTTGTTAATGTAGATCATAGGTAGCTACTCCACATCATATCTAGTCCTTACAAGAAGAAAATAAGTTGATTCAGTCAAAAAGTCTACTATCTCCCAAACCAAATCATACTTACTTAATGCTAAGGACAACCCAGTCTCAAAGTCTATGGTGATATGCTCCCACTTCCACTTAGGAATAGATGTTCTCTGCATCAAACCTCTAGGTCTCTAGTGCTTATATTTTACCTATTGGCAATTCAAGAACTTATCCACATACTGTGCAATGTCTCTCTTCATCCCACACCATCAATAATGTTGTTTCAAGTCATGGAATATCTTTGCCACACTTGGATTAATGGAATACATGGTACTATATGCCTCATCTAAGATCATACGCACACAATCACTAACCTTAGGCACACAAATACGACTATTGATCCTCAAGATACATTCAAAATCAAGAGAAGTCGACTTGGCCTCACCACTCAATACCTTATACTGAATCAAACATAGCTTAGCATTATCAAAATGATGAGAACGAATCTAGTCAAGCAAGTATGATCTAGCCTCCACAAAGGCCAACACACTATGGGGTGGAGAAATGTCGAGTCAAACTATCTATTTAGCAAACTGAACCTCCAAAGCTAATGAATGCCAAATTACCCATACTAGAAGCCTTCCGAATCAAAGCATCTGCCACCATGTTGTCCTTGCTCGGATGATAAAGAATGGAGACATCATAATATTTCAAAAACTCTAACCACCTATGCTACCTCATTGTAAAGATCCATAAGTTGTAAAGTTGAAACATGCAGAAGAAGTAGAATCGATATTGTGCAAGACCAAAGTGTGAGACTCATTTACAGCTTGTGGTTAAAACCATAGGTCGTAAACAGAGCTCGTGGATAGGATTAACCTAAGTGAAAAATTTGACTAGGTTATAAGGGATCTATAAGAGGTCTTTATGATTTGTAAATTAAACTACAATTCATAAATAAGGTTCGTGGTTGAGGTCTAGGGTTGATGGAAAGTTTGATTTTTGAAGATTGAACTACAAATAAATAGGATGAGTCATAATTTGTTTTACGGTTTGCAGTTTGGTCTCATGGTCAGGGTCCTAAAGATTGAAAATTTCCTAAGCATGAAGGAAACCATTACGGGTTTTTACAACCAATAGACTATTTTACGAGTCATAGATTGAGCTTCAGAGTTTATTTCAGAAGTTCAAATTTCAAAAGGATGAAACCCTTCATAAATATGACTCGTAAACCTATTTACGATTCATAAGCAGGATCATAGTTCATGGTTTGATAGTTTTAATGAAGTTCACTTTGTCCTTTCCCCGTACCCTAAGGCTAAAGCTATGTCATTTTGGGATTTCCTTCTTGTATCAAACCCTAAACCTCTCATTCACTCTATTCCTAAATTCACTCAAAAGTTCATAAGGCGAGAACTCTCCAAGGCAAGGGAAGGACTAGGGTTCCAAGGCTTTCTTCACTATATTATTTAAGCCTTTCCTTAAGGTCTTTAATTAGGTATGTGAGCTTGATTTGTGGGTTCCTTTCACACGCAGTCCCATAATTATTCCTTTTACCTTTTCTTTAATTACTTGAAAATTATAAGTTCCATGAATATGTTCTAAATAATGTTTCAGTGATATATTTTCATATATTTTGACTCAAATGATGCAACGTGATGATGTACTATGAATTCTTATTATTTCAAATTAAATTTCATCATTTCATTATCTAGGGTTTGAGAATGATGATTGGGCTGCTAGACATGGTTTTAAATTAAGGAATGTAGTTATGATATTGCATTATGCTCTTGAATCATATGCTTTTAAAGTTCACTACATAAGCCCACCAAGTTTTAAGAAAGGATTTCTACGTGATGTTAATGTTAGAGGGCCTTCAAGTATGTTATCATAGTTGTGAATGTCATGATGTTACAAATATGTTATGAACCCCTTAATGATATTTAAGATGCATCCTTAATGTGAAAGACAATCCTCACTTGAGTGGTTTCCAAGTTAATGAGCTACTTTTGTATTATTATACTTATGATTCTAAGTTACCATTGGATGAATATATTAATGTTTTAAGTGTTTCGTGGGATTGATTAGCACCGATGGGGAATTGAGGTGGAGTTTGGTAAGGGAACCTTAGTAGCAACCTCTTGACCCATTAATTATGTGCCACCATAGGATCCGTTGTAGGCGGAGGCTAGTGGATTTATAATAACAATGTTAAACTAAGATATGCATGCATAGGTTGATGGAGTTCCACCCAGCAAGTGGACTTTCCGTGCCAATGTAAGGAGTTATGTTGAATTTCATGTAGTAGCTTGCATGGTCTTAAATATCAGTTACGTTGTTCTCCTACAAACTTATGAGTATGATGTTTGAGTTACTTTAACTTGTTTCAAGTGATGCATTAATCTTTACTTCATATTCAGGTTTAGTTCTTGGCTATGGTTAAGCATGTTTGAATGATGCCATTACAATTCCATGCATGATGGCATTATAATTTCATGAATGCTGGCATTACAATTTGATGTTTGCATTGCATCTCACATACTAAGTACATTTAAACGTACTAATGTATATTTTGCCTACATGATAAATCATGTAGGGTCCAACACTCCTCCTCCTCCAGCGCGTCACTAGCTTTCGAGGTCCAAGACTAGTAGCTTTGGTGAGCCCTTTAGTTCAGTGACTTCACCTCTTTCTTCATGCCTTTGTATTTTGAGACATTTATGTATTTTGAGTTGTTTATGGAGACTTTTACTTTCTATATTATTTTCTTGATATTTCTATACTTGAGGGGAATTTTAGACATGTCTTATTCTGTGCTATGTCTTTTATGTAGAATGGTATAGTTGGATGATATGATTTAAGTTTGAATACTCATAGTTTTCCATGATTTTTAATGATTGAACGTTCCCTTAGTCCCGTTCCCCACTTTCAAATTTCTACTTTTCAATGTTCATTTGTCTATGAATGCTAAGAGGATGATGAGTTACCTTTGAGTCCTTCATTCACTGTATTACGACTAGTCCTAGGCTTGGGTCATGACAGTCATGTTCAAATTTTGGCTGAGAGAAGATATATTTAAGACTATGATGATTAGGATAGATCTCACAATGCACCACAGACAAATAACACCGCAACTAATTGTAGATCATGGATAGGGTAGTTCCTCTTATGCACCTTCAATTGGAGAGAAGCATAGGCTATAAATATCCCTTTTTGCATAAATATGCCATCCAAACTCACACTGGAAGCATCACAATATACCACAAATGCTACACCCTCGTCGACCAATGCTAGAATACGTGCTGAAGTCAATAGATCCCTAAGATCTTGGAAGCTCACCTCACACTCCTTGGTCCATTAAAATGCCACTTCCTTTTGAGTGAGTCTAGTCAATGAAGCTACAATAGCGGAGAACCCCTAAACAAGTCATCGATAACCTGCCAAGCCAATAAAACTCCTAACATCTACCATAGAGGTAGGTCTCACCCAATCCCGTACAACTGTTGTCTTAGATGGATCGCCCATAATGCCGTCTTTTGTCACCACATGCCCTAAAAATGATTTTGACTAAGCCAAAATTCACATTTTGAGAATTTAGCATACAACTTCTATAATGATCTTATTTTATCAAATAATATATTCGCTTTTAAAAAGGTATTCCCTCAAAATAAAATCAACCCTTACTTCACAACTCTTAGGCTTGAGTTTGTGTCAGTGGAGAAATCAGTTTTCTTGAATCGTAGAAATGAATGAGGGAGGGGTTCATTTTAGTGCAATTTGTTTAATTTTATGCAATTATACATGTTAAAAAAGCCTTAATAATAATTATTATATGTGAACAAAATAAATAAGGAAGGAACAAGAGAATATTACGGCAGCCACTTTATGGACCATTTTTCTTTTAAGATGCTTTTGACATAAATATATTTTCCCGAAAGTAAGTCGGTTTAATGCCCATATAACACCTTATAAACTCTGTCACAACCTTATATTTGACAAACATACACAAAATAAATCAGTTCCTTGGAGCAAAGTTAAGAAATTCCCTATCCGTTGGTAAGTTGTTGAATTATGCCTTAAATTACATAGTGTGTAGTAATTATAGAATATCTCATTGTATATAGCTGTGTTTTTAGTTTGTAAATATGTTTTAGAAAGTTAATTCACATACCTACAACTTTTATGTTTATGTGAAAATCTGAATCTGCTTGTATGATATCGCAAAGAGGCACAAAACACAGTGAAAGTTCTGGCCAGTTTTCTATCTGAGAAGCCTTCTATGTACCATTGTTAGTATTTTAATCATATCTTGATGTGTGACCCATCATTTATGATGATTCTTAGTCTATCCAACAGCAAGACAGTATCTACAACTCTTATGTTTATGTTGGGACCTAATTTGGTAGTTATGGATTCAAATCAATGGACACAAGTTAGGACAAGTTCTGTCTAGAGTTTTGATATAGAAATCCCTAGGGGGTGTGCTGTTAGTATTTCGATTATAAGTACTTGTACAAAAGGTATTTTGAAGTGATTCTTGATTGTTGCAACCTATATTCATATACCTACAGTTATCATGTAGACTGGAAAGCCTAGTTTATCCATTTATTAATTCAAAATCTAGTTGCATTGCAAGGCAATAAAGCTGCCAAGAAGAGTGTGATTTGGAGAAATAGGACCTGTTTTGGTATATATCTTGTTAGTTTCTACATGTTAAAAGTGCTGAATATTAAATGATCATCTAGATGAGTATTAAGGTTCTCACACTCTTGTACAATCTTAAGGAAATTGTTGAAGAAACGGATGCCATATTGATCCACGACTTGAACTCGGTAGAGTCGGTTGCGTGCTAAAAGGTTCAGATTCATGTAAAAACTTGTTCTTGTGCCTTTTTTACCTGTTGGTACTTTTGAATGTTATCTTGGTATCTCAACTATGTTCTTGTTATTTTATCTGGTTGTGTAGATATATATTGGGACTTGCAAGGATCTTATTTAATTTGCCCATTTGTACGAATAGCCTAATCACTTGACATCCTTGTGGACTTAGTCCGTCTTGTGGCTATGACTTTGTCACCATTGGCATGCCTCTTATTCAGATCAATTTTCATCTTGATTGTGGATTTTTGTTCATCCTAAGTATGGATCTAGTCTATTTTATGCATGAACTAGAAAGTCACTCTTAATATGGTTCTTGGTTATCTTGATAATTGGTTTTTCACCCTTCTTGATACAGGGCTTCGACCCTTCTTAATACTTGATTATATCTGGTATGATGGCATGACTTACATACAAGGCGAACTTGTCATTTGAATGTCTTGTAAAAATTGTTTCAGGAACTCTTGGTACTTAGATCATTAAATATCTTACTTGATATTATTTGATATATTTGTTCACTTGGTCTATTTACTATATTCCAATTTTGTTTCCCTTTGATTTAAGGAGGGAAAATTGAGGGATGTAAGTTATCAGTTTTTAGCTTTTACACTACTAAGCTTCATCCTCAGTGATAGTTGTTTCTATCATAGGGAGTACCCGAGATGATGCTTAAGAATGGCCATTGAAGATAAATTTTGGGAGTTGTGCAGAAAATCACATTTGCATCTAGACATATATATATTGCAATAGTTTTGGGACAATACATGATTCTCCTGTTGCATATGTATGTATAAATTTGAAAGGCTAGTGTAAATTATGGAAACATGGTTTATAACTTTAAGTTTTAACTTGTTTAGTTAAATTTGAGCCGGCGAGCATGTTTCTATATTACAATACCAGTTATGTTAAGATGAATGTATGAAACGGAAACTAGTAAATTTTATGTCCTCATATTTTAACATTGGTAATACTTTTCAGCATGCTACAACAGTATGGGCAATATATAAATATCTCGCAAGATAGTGGTTTAAATTACTTGCAATGTACTTATGCCAAAACTTGAACTAGAAATCAACTAAACGACCTTTTGAATAAAATTCTATACCTTTAATTATTTTGAATTTATTATTTAATTATGATTAATAGGGCATATGTTAAATCCTCCATATGTTAGTGAGTGTTATGTAAGCCTCAAGCCTATAGATGTGGCATCCTCCCGCGAGGGTTGCCACAAGTGTTGGTATCAGAGCCCAAGCTTGTGATTCTAGGACTTTTCATGTGAATTGCTTGTATACTTATCTATTTTGTAAAAGGTCCAAGCTATGTTATCTGTTCATTTACGTGATTAATACTATTTTAGTGCTTGTAAAGTGCATATACATCATGTATATGTCCCTAATGCAATGTAATCTTCTCTTTTGAAGGAATTAAATTATGGGTCTTACCTCTAATAGACCTATGGAAGCAGTACAGAAAGGATAAGATAACTCTTATTCCCAACCTCGTCCACTAGAAAGGGTTGGCGAACATCTCTTGGATCAATACGTCGCTCGAAGTAGTGGGTTTGAAGTGGGAAACCAAGGTGTAAGACCTATCCCACATCCTTAGATGAACCATAATACTCAGGTTATGAATCTTACTTTCCAACAGATGGCTAAATTATTCCACCACATTGCTGATGCAATGCATGATCTGAATAGGATAAACTTCGAGAAAATGAGAAAAATAGGTGGGGTAGAATTTCAAGGTTCTATTGATCCCTCTGATGCTGAACATTGTTTGGAATGCATGGAGAGAGTGTTTGAGTAATTGGAGTATTCAGATATTGCAAAATATAAGTATGTTGTTTACTATTACAAAAGGATGCTTATAATTGGTGGGTGAGTGTTCCAAATGCCAAGGTAAAACCTCCTGTTCTTACTTGGAATGATTTTATTAAGGAGTTTTGTATGAAGTATGTTCCACTTGCCTACTGTGATGCTAACAAAAAAGGGGTTTCTATGTTTGACGCGACGGGGCAGGTCTATTGCTGAATATCAACAAAAGTTCCTAAGGCTTTCCCGTTATGCTGGAGATATTCTTAAAGAGGAGTAAGATAAGTGCAGGAGATATGAAGATGGCTTATATGATTCTATCAGAAAGAATATGGCAATCTTGCAACATGAGAACTTCTATAAATTAGTTTACGCTGCTCTTACTTGGAAAGACTTGATAAGGAAGAAGCTAGTAGACATGACAATAAACTCCGGAAACCTAGATCAGATATTAGAGGTCCATACAAAAGGGGAAGGTTTGATGATTCTAAGGCTAGTGGATTTAGCAGGTCACCTTGACCCAAGCAAAACGGATCAGATTATTCTATAGGTACCACTCCAAATAATGGTCAAAACAAGACTCATGTTCCTACATGTTAACAATGTTTGAAGAATCATCATGGTATCTAGGAGAGCTTCTGGTGTATGTTTTAACTGCGGCAGTTTTAATCATAAAGTGAAGGACTATCCTAAACAGGTTCATTCCTTGCGCACTGAAAGCTCGGTTCAGAAGCCTTCTACTAACCCTCCTCAAACCAATAGGGGTGCAAGACCAAAAGACATCCAAGAGGCTAGCAAGTGGAGCAAATCAACCTAGTTGACCAAGGGCTATGGCAAAAGCTTATGCTATAAAACAAACGGGTGATAAAGATGGCCAAGATGTGGTTATTGGTAAATTCCACTTATTTGGCTTATGTATGTTTACATTGTAGGATCCTAGTTCTATACATTCTTATATTTGTTCATCACTCGTTCTTCCTGAAATTGTGAAATCTGTGAGGCTTAATTATAATGTGCTAGGTGAAAGTCCCTTGGGCTACCGAGTTATTTTTAGTCGAATTTACTGAGCTTGTCCCTTCATGATCGAAGACCTAGTTTTCCCGGCCGATTTGATTGAAATGCCCTCCAAGATTTTGATGTTATTACTGGGATAGATTAGCTTTATAAATTTCATGCGACAATGGATTGTAGATCAAAACACATGACTTTTAAGGACCCTGCATTTTCTTATATTATCGTACAAGGTGAAAGATCATTAACGTCTATTATTATCTCTGCGACCTTGGAAAGAAAGATGATTCGGTAGGTTGTGATGCGTATCTTGCTCACATAGTTGATACATGCTTGGAGGGCCCTAGTATTAAAGATATACCTACTATGTGTGACTTTCCAGAAGTTTTCCCAGAAAATATTCCTGGGTTATCCCTGGAAAGGGAAGTGGAATTTCCAATCGAGCTTATTCCCGAATCTACTACTATTTTCATTACTCCTTGTAGGATTACTCCAGCAGAACTAAAAGAGTTGAAAACTCAGTTGCAAGAACTTCTTGAGAAGGGTTTTATCCATCCTAATGTATTTCTTTTCTTGGGGAGCCCTTGTTTTATTTGTAAATAAGAAGGATGTAACTCATAGATTGTGTATTGACTACAGATAACTCAACAAAATAATAGTCAAGAATAGATATCCACTGCCAAGAATTGATGATTTGTTTGATCAGTTAAGGGTGCTAATTTATCCCCAAAGATCGATTTGAGGTATTGGTTCATCAACTGCGCATTAGAGAGAAAGATATTCCTAAGACAGCTTTTAGAACTCAGTATAGTCATTATGATTTTTTGTTGATTCCATTCGGATTGACTAATGCTCCCGAAATATTCATAGATCTAATAAATTGAATATTCAAGCATATCTAGATCAATTTCTGGTAGTTTTTATAGATGATATTTTAGTGTACTTCAAGGGTAGTGAAGATCATGATAAGCATTTTTGAATTGTTTTGCAAATTTTTAAGGGAAAAAATTGTATGCAAAACTTTCTAAGTGTGAATTTTGGCTAAATGAAGTTCCCATTTTGGGGCATGTCATGTCAGCCAAAGTTGTAAAGGTGGATCCTAATAAAATCTAAGCAATTATTGAATGGAAACCTCCCAAAACTCCAACCAAAGTAAGAAGCTTCCTAGGCTTGGCGGGATATTATAGGAGGTTCGTGAAAGGCTTCTCCATTATAGCCTCAACTTTGAAAAAACTCTTGAAGAAAGAGGAAAAGTTTATTTGGAGTGACAATTGCCAAGAGAGCTTTGAAACTCTTAAATCCTTATTGACGTAAGCTCCTGTACTTACTCTACCAATGGATAGGAAGGAGTATGTGATATATAGTGATGCATCTCATCGTGGTCTAGGGTGTGTTCTGATGCAAGAAGTGAAAGTTATTTCTTATGCCTCTTAGAAATTAAAACCAGATGAATTGAATTATCCTACTCATGATCTGGAACTTGCTGCTATAGTATTTACCTTAAAGATATGGAGACATTATCTGTATGGAGAAAAATATTACATATTCACCGATCACAAAAGCCTAAAATACTTGGGTACACAAAAGGAGCTAAACCTAAGGCAATATAGATGGCTGAGCTCATTAAGGATTATGATTGCACAATTGATTATCATCCACAAAAACTTAATGTGGTTGCAGATGCCTTAAGTCGCAAGTCCTTTGCAAGGCTGTCCCCGAGTTCATCGCCTTTGTTTGTTGAGTTAAGAGCAATGAATGCTCGTATTGTACTTCATTAATCTGGCTTGATTATTTCCTAACTGCAAGGTAAACCGGTATTGCTTGAGCTAGTTAGAGAAGCACAAAAGATAGATGAGAAACTCATGAAACTGACTAAAAAGGTTCAAGATGGAGAAAAACATGATTTTTCAGTAACAGAGGATGGTGTCTTATATTATCAAAATAGGTTGTGTATCCCTAATAATGAGATATTGAAAGGAGAAATCTTGAAGGAAGCACACACTTCGTCATATGCTATGCACCCTGAAGGTGCAAAAATATACGAACCCTTAAAGAACACTATTGGTGGAACGGTATGAAGAAAGACATTGTGGAGTACATTTCAAAATATTTGTTTTGTCAACAAGTAAAAGTAGAACATCAAGTTCCAGTTGGGCTACTCCAACCCTTGCCGATACCAGAATAGAAATGAGAGAGAATAATAATGGACTTTGTCTTTAGACTTCACCGCACTCAAAAGAACCATGATGCTATATGGGTGTAGTGGATAGATTAACAAAAAGTGATCACTTCTTAGTAATCAGGATAGATTATTCACTTGAGAGGTTAGTAGAATTATACATTAATGAGATTGTAAGGCTGCAAGGAATCCCTATCTCTATTATCTTCGGCAGAGACCCACAGTTTACATCTAGATTTTAGTTTAGCTTGTAAGAGGCCTGGGTACCAAGTTAAATTTCATTACCTCATTTCATCCTTAGACAGACGGTCAGTCAGAAAGAGTGATACAAAATTTTGGAGGATATGCTTCGAGCATGTATCTTGGAATTTGAGGGTAGTTGGGACAAGTATTTGGCTTTAGTAGATTTTTCTTACAACAATAGCTACCAATTGAGTATTGTAATGCCTCCTTATGAAGCTTTATATGGAAGAAAATGTCGAACTCTTCTTTGTTGGAGTCAAATTGGTGAAAGAAAGCTTACTGGTCATGAAATTGTGCAGCAAATAGAAGACAAGGTAAAAGTGATCAAGGATCATCTGAAGATCGCTTTGGATAGGCAAATATCATATGTTGATCTTAAAAGGCGTGATATCGAGTATCAAGTTGGTGATAAGGTATTCTTAGAAGTATCTCCATGGAAGAAAATTATGAAATCCGGTTGAAAGAAAAAACTTAGTCCCCAATTTATCCGACCCTATGAGGTACTTGAAAGAGTTGGACCAGTTGCATGTAAATTAGCATTACCACCCTAGTTAGACAAGATCCACAATGTCTTCTACGTGTTAATCTAAAAAAAATCATTTTGACCCCTCTCATGTCCTACCAGTGGAATCTATTGAGGTTAATCAAGACTTGACAAATGAGGACGAACCTGTCCATATTCAAGCTCGAGAAATAAAAGAACTAAGGAATAAGAAAATTCCCTTAGTAAAGGTACTTTGGAGAAGAAGCCACCTGGGAGAGGGAAGAAGATATGAGGACCCACTCTCTGCACTTATTTCGAGACTAGCATAAGGTAAATTTTGAGATAAAATTTCTTAAGGGGGAGAGAGTTGTAATGCCTTTATTATTAAATAATGTATTCATTTTTAAAAAGGAATTACCTCAAGATAAAATCAACCTCTACTTCATAACTCTTTGACTTGAGTTTGTGTCGTTAGAGAAATTGATTTTCTTGAATCGTAGAAATGAATGAGGGAGGGGTTTATTTAGTACAATTTATTTACTTTTATGCAACTATACATGTTAAACAAGCCTTGATAATAATTATTATGTGTGAACAAAATAAATAAGGAAGGAACAAGAGAATATTACGGCAACCACCTTAATGTTAAACAAGCCTTGATAATAATTATTATGTGTGAACAAAATAAATAAGGAAGGAACAAGAGAATATTACGGCAACCACCTTATTGGACCATTTTTCTTTTAAGATGCTTTTGGCATAAGTATATTTTCCCCAAAGTAAGTCAGTTTAATGATCATATAAAACCTTATTACCTCTCTCATAATCACAAACATACATGAAATAAATCAGTTCCTTGGAGAAAAGTTAAGAAATCCCCTATCCTTTGGTAAGTGGTTGAATTTTGTCTTTAAATTGCATAGTGTATAATAATTATTAAAATATCTTATTGTGTATAGCTGTGTTTTTAGTGTGTAAATATATTTTTGAAAGCTAATTCACATACCTACAAAATTTATGTTTATATAAAAATTTGAATCTACTTGTATTATATCGAAACAAGGCGGGAAACATAGTGCAATTTCTGGCCAGCTTTTGGTCTGAGAAGCCATTTATGTACTGTTGTTAGTATTTTAATCATATCTTGATGTGTGAGCTGTTATTTGTGATGATTCTTAGTTATTTGCAACTCCTAGACATGTATCTATAACTCTTAAATTTATGGGGGGACCTAATTTGATAGTTATAGATTCAAAACAATGGACACAAGTTACGATAAGTTCTTTCTAGAGTTTTGGCATAGAAATCCCTGGAGGTGTGCTGTTAGTGTTTCGATTATAAATACTTGTACAAAGGATATTTTGAAGTTCTTATTGATTGTTGCAACCTAAATTCATATACCTACAGTTTTCATGTAGACTAGAAAGCCTAGTTTATCCATTTACCAATTCAAAATCTAGTTGCGTTGCAAGGCAGTAAAGTAATCAAGAAGAGTGTGATTTGTAGAAATAATCTATTTATATTTTTAGTTTCTACCTGTTGAAAGTGATGAATATTAAATGAGCATATAGATGAGTATTAAGGTACTCACACTCTTGTACAATTTTCAGAAAATTGATTGAAGAAACGGATGCCATTTTGATCTACAACTTGAACTCAGTAGGGTCGGTTATGTGCTAAAAGATCCAGATTCGTGTAAAAACTTGTTCATGTGCCTTTTTAACATGCTGGTATATTCGAATATTATCATGGTATCTCAACTATATTCTTGTCATTTTATCTGGTTGTGTTGATATATTTGGGACTTGCAAGAAATTTGTTTAATTCTCTCATTTGTACGAATTACCTAATCACTTAACATCCTTGTGTTTTTTGTCCTTCCTGTGGATATGACTTTGTTACTATTGATATGCCTCTTTTTTGGATCAATTGCCATCTTGATTGTGAATTTTCGGTTCGCTCTAAGTATGGAAGCAATCCATTTTATGCACGAACTAGAAAGTCACTCTTAATATGTTCTTGGTTCTCTTGATAATTGGGTTTTCACCCTTTTTGATACAGGGCTTCGGTCCTTCTTGATACTTGATTATGTTTGGTGTGACGGCATGACTTATATACTGGGTGAACTTGTCATTTGAATGTCTTGTAAAAATTATTCCAGGGACTCTTGATACTTAGATCATTAAATATTCTACTTGATACTATTGATATATTTATTCACTTGGTTTATTTACTGTATTCCAATTGTGTTTCCCTTTGATTTAAGGAGAGAAAATTGAGGGTTGTAAGGTTCTCATCTTTTAGCTTTTACATCACTAAGCTTCATGCTTAACAGTAGTTATTTTTATCATAGGGAGTACCCGAGATGGTGCTTGAGGATGACCATTGTAGAAGATCACATTTACATCTAGACATATATATAAATTGCAGTAGTTTTGGGACAAGTACATGATTCTCCTGTTGCATATATATGTATAAATTTGAAAAGCTAGTGTAAATTCTTGAACCATAGTTTGTAACTTTATGTTTTGGCTTGTTTAGTTAAATTTGAGCCAGCGAGCTTGTTTCTATATTACAGTACTAATTATGTTAAGATGATTGTATGAAACGAAAACTAGTGAATTTATGTCCTTGTATTTTAACATTGGTAATACTTTTTAGCGTGCTATAATAGTATGAGCAATATATAAAAATCTCGCAAGATAATAGTTTAAATTACATGCAAGGTACTTACGCCAAAAACTTGAACTAGAAATCAACTAAATGACCTTTTGAACAAAATCCTATACCTTTAACTATTTTGAATTCATTATTTAATTATGATTAATATATCATGTGTTAAATTCTTCACATGTTAGTAAGTGTTATGTAAGCCTAGAGTGTACAAAAGGGTTGCCACAACTTCTTATCCTTCAACCTTTGAAGCACAGTCCTCAAATGCTGAACATGGCTTGCCTCATTCTTGGGATAAACCAAAATATCATCAATAAACATGAACATAAAAAGTCTAAATAAGGTTTGAATACTCAGTTCATCAACTCCATGAAAGCTGTTGAGACATTAGTCAATCCACATGACATAACTATAAATTCATAGTGCCCATAACAAGTCCAAAATGCAGTCTTCGGGATATCAGACTCTCGAACTTTCAACTAATGGTATCTCGACATCAAATTGATCATGGAGAACACTAAAACACCCTATAACTAGTCAAATAAATCATCAATAAGGGGAAGGTGTCAGGACCCAAAAGTGGATGCAATGACACACGTCTTATCCGACCAAGACAAGTCAGCGTAAAACCCAATTATAACAATAAAATGCGAAAGTATAATACAAAGTGAAAATTTTAACTGCAGATAATAAGTCAACTTAATTAAAATCCCCAAAAACCTAGTTGTCATGTGCACAAGCCTATAATGTGTTATGATAGATTTGAAAAAAAAATACAAGTCTCAAATGATGTTGTCTCTAAAGTAGAATAAGATCATAAATAGGAGGATGAGACTCGCTGAGATGACAAATAGCTACCTTACTAATATCCACAAAAAGCCTCAAATAAAAAGAGAAGAGAGTGTATCACAAAGATTCAAGCACATAACCTACAAACATGTAGAAGTAAGGGGTGAGTACCAACCACATGCTACCCAACAAGTCAACTAACAAAATGAAGCAAGTCCAATAGAATACACAAAATCCTCTCATCCCAACTGACCTCCACAATTATAACCTGCGCAAAAATTCAGTCTAGCCCAGCAACACATAATACACAATAAAGATAGTTTCACAATATTACAATTCAAAATCATAAGCCACAACTCACAAGTGATAACACGATCAATCACAGGAATAACATCATGTCACGCAAGCATATGCAAGGATGAGATGCAATACTTATGAAATAGTTGTTGCCAATGACCTAAGCATCACAATAACACTAGCAAATATCTCAGCATCACAATATCGCCGGCTATGACCTCGGCATCTTAATATCATTAGTAAGGATCTCAATATCACAATATCTCTGGAAATGATCTCGGTATCACAATATCACTAGCAAAGATCTTAGTGTCACAACATAGTCGACAATGACCTCAATATCACAAAATCACTAGCAAAAATCTCAGTATCACAATATCGTCAGTAATGACCTAGGCATCATATCTCGACCGGTAAAGACCTCGGCCCCAACTTTCACTATTTAATTCAAGTGTTACAATACCACACCAACTTGCATTTGTATTAAATTACCTTATTTTTATAGTATTACAAATATTTTATGCATCACATAGAAAAAAGGAAGATTTGAGAATTCTACGAGAATTACAAAGTTTTGAGAGTCCACTTGCCTCAATTAATTAAATAACACTCCGAATCTTGAGCCTTTCATAATGCTTTCGGATACTCAAGATCTATTCAAATACATAATCTATATAAGAATACAAATCCAATGACATTCATATTGCTATATTTATTTTTGATTCAAAAATCGAGTCAAAAAGTCACCCCGAGCCCTCAAATTTGAATCTAAAATATTCTTTCAAATTATTATTACCCATAATAAAGTAAATTCATATGCCAAATTTCAGCTAAAACGGATCGTTATTTGACCCACAAATCAGGATTTTTATTTTAAGAACCCTATGACTATATTTTCTTAATTTAGCATAAATTGTACATTTTTACCCTAAAAATTTATTCATAATCACAAAAAAATTTAATAGAAAGGACTAGAACAATTACCTTAATATTTTGAGAGGAAAATGCTAATCTTTCTTCTGCTTCCCGCATCTTTTTTTTTTCTTGTTTCTATGTTTATGTTTTGGTTTTTTCTCCTATTTGGCATTTCTTTGGTTTTCAGCAGCCCCCTTTTCCTTAACTTGAGTGGACATCAACCCCTTTTATTTTAACTTAATTCTAATTATTTTTTTTCCTTTTTCTTTTTCACTTTTGGCACTTTTTCTATTTATTTATATTAATAAATATAAGACTTGTGATAAAAAATATTAAATAAATTATTAATTTAATTTACCAATTAAATTAATTCTCTAAAATTATCTGTCAACTAAATAACCGTAATTATCGAATAGTCTAAAATTTTCAATTTAAATTTACGAAGAACATATTTTAAGAAAGAGAGAGGATTTATTTTTAAAATAATCTAGCGGATTATTACACTATCCCCCACTAAAAATCATGTTTGTTCTCGAACATAAAGAAGGAGAAAGAAGAATAGTCGACAATATCAAGGCCTAAGTTATGGTCTTTCAGAGTCAGTATTCATCTCTCTAAGTAAGTTCCTCTTTAAGACCATTCCAGCAAAATTTAGCTATTAAGAACTGAAACTTTCGAATCAAACTTTGATAGATATACAAATCAATAGTGATTTTGAAGCCACAGGCTAACCATAAACCCGATCTGAATAACAATTCACTAGACCATAACTTAATAACTAGGACCAAGCTTATCTCATATAACCATGATAAATTTTTAAATTAATGTCGACCATAATCAAAAGTGAATCTAAATTAACCATCCACACTCCTAATGCACAAACCAACATGGATCTTGTTATGATTTCTTTCTCACAATCAAATCATCCCACAAGTTTAAATTATAAAATGTGATCTTTAGACACTAAATACTCATAATAGAGAATCAAATTCTTTTAACTCAACGAAGGAAAAGATCAAGTAACGACTTAGCGAATGATACATTCAAATATAGATAACCTGTAAACACTATCAGAAATATTAGATCAATGGCCGTGATTATAAACAACCCTTAAGAGCGATAGTGCAAGATCCAACAAGCCTCACATTTAGTCATACATAGCCATATCATAACCTTAATGATGAGATGAATCTTAAGACTGCTGGACAACTATAAGTATTCAGTGTAGCTCTTCTATAAATCATGTAAGCAAAGTTGTGCGAGTAGAACCACTTGTATACTCCAACTATCCAAAACAATACTAAATATGTCATAATTGAAATAATCGAGTCTTTACAAGTATCATATCTTACTAAGAGAAAATTGTAGGATCAATTCACCCGATCCACCACTAAGAATCTGTCTACAAAAGTAAAGATGCAAGTAAGAATAGGGAAGGAGTAATACTCTAAAACATGCCCTTACTGAAGTAGGGAACTACATAAGAATGCATGGAATCAAGGTCGAATAATATAAGATACTCCTTTCATAGTGCCCCTATCCAACATTTTCATTAATCTAACCCCGTCCTTTTTTAAAAATTTTTTTCTATTCACAATCAATCTGTGTGATCCCCAATAAAATTGTATACATACTTAATTTATCAAACTCCATATACTCCTCATAGCACTCCATCAAAGACAATGCTCTTAATACTAACAGAATATCATAACCATACTGATCATTGACCATTCTCTAAAATTGTAATGAATATCAAAGTCTTCTCAGAAACATATTATGTATTGCCCTTATTATTAAATACTATTTTCACTTTTAGAAAAGCATTCCCTCAAGATAAAATAAACTCCTACTTCAAAACTCTTTCGCTTGAGTTTATATAGTTAGAGAAATCGATTTTCTTGATTTATAGAAATGAATGAGGGAGCAGTTTATTTTATTGCAATTTATTTACTTTTATGAAATTATACATGTTAAATAGGTCTTAAAAATAATTATTATGTGTAAAAAAATAAATAAGGGAAAAGAAGAAATAGGGTAGCCACCTTATTAGACCATTTTTCTTTTAATATGCTTTTGACATAAATATATTTTTTTCGAAGTAAGTCAGTTTAATGACCATATAAAAACCTTATAAACTCTCTCATCACCTTATATTTGACAAACATACATGAAATAAATTAGTTTCTTGGAGCAAAGTTAAGAAATCCCCTATCCTTTTGCAAGTGGTTCAACTCTGTCTTTAAATTGCATAGTGTGTAGTAATTGTGAAATATTTTGTTGTTTATAGTTGTGTTTTTAGTGAGTAAATATGTCTTGGAAAGATAATTCACATAAAGATGCGGGTTCGATTCCCGCTATCCGCCCCTACAACCTTTATGTTTATGAGAAAATCTGAATCTACTTGTATGGTATTGAAAAAAGGTGGGAAACACAATGAAATTCCTAGCCAATTTTCTATTTGGGAAGCCTTCTATGTACAATTGTTAGTATTTTAATGATATCTTGATGTGTGAGCTGTCATTTGTGATGATTCTTAGTTCTTTCCAATCCCAAGACATGTATCTACAACTCTTTTGTTTATATTGGGACCTAATTTGGTAGTTATGGATTTAAAACAATGGACTCAAGTTAGCACAAGTTCTTTCCAGAGTTTTGACATAGAAACCCCTAGGGGTGTGCTGTTAGTATTTTGATTATAAATACTTGTACAAAGGGTATTTTGAAGTGATTTATGATTGTTCCAACCAGTATTCATATACCTATAGTTTCATGTAGACTGAAAATCCTAATTTATTAATTTACAAATTCAAAATCTAGTTAAGTTGCAAGGCAGTAAAGCTACTAAGAAGAGTGTGATTTTCAGAAATAGGACTCTATTTTTGTATTTCTCTTATTAGTTTCTACCAATTCAAAGTACTATATATTAAATGAGAATGCAAATGAGTATTAAGGTGCTCATACTCTAATACAATCTTAAGGAAATTGATTGAAGAAACGGATGTCGTATTGATCCACGACTTGAACTCGATAGGATCGGTTGCGTGCTAAAAGGTTTAGGTTCTTCTAAAAACTTGTTATGCCTTTATTACCTACTGGTACTATTGAATGTTATCTTGGTATCTCAACTATGTTCTTGTCATTTTATCTGGTTGTGTTGATATATTTTGGGACTTGCAAGGAACCTGTTTAATTCGCCCACTTGTACGAATAGCCTGATCACCTGACATCCTTGTAGACTTTGTCCTTCTTGTGGCTATACTTTTTCACCATTGGCATACCTCTTGTTTGGATCAATTTTCATCTTGATTGTGAATTTTTTGTTCATCCTAAGTATGGAAGCACAATTTTTTGTTCATCCTAAGTATGGAAGCAGTCCATTTTATGCACGAACTAGAAAGTCACTCTTAATATGGTTCTTGATTCTCTTGATAATTGGGTTTTCACCCCTTCTTGATATAGGGCTTTGGTCCTTCTTCATACTTGATTATGTTTGGTGTGATGAAATAACTTACATACTGGGCGAAACTTGTCATTTAAATGTCTTGTAATAATTTTTCCAGGAACTCTTGATACTTAGATCATTAAATATCCTACTTGATACCATTGATATATTTGTTCACTTGGTCTATTTACTGTATTCCAATTGTGTTGCCCTTTGGTTGAATGAGGGAAAATTGAGGGATGTAAGGTTCTCAGCTTTTAGCTTTTACACCACTAAGCTTCATGCTTAGCAATAGTTGTTTCTTTCGTAGGGAGTACCCGAGATGATGCTTGAGGATGGCCATTGAAGATAAATTTTGGGACAAGTACATAATTCTCCTATTGCATACATATGTATAAATTTGAAAAGCTAGTGTAAATTATGGTATCATGGTTTAGAACTTTAAGTTTTGGCTTGTTTAGTTATATTTGAGGCGGTGATATTGCTTCTATATTAAAATACTAGTTATGTTAAGATGATTTTATGAGATAGAAACTAGTTCATTGTATGTCCTTGTATTTTAACATTAATAATACTTTTCAGCGTGCTACAACTGTATGGGAAATATATAAATATCTTGCAAGATAGTGGTCTAAATTACTCACAAGGTACTTACGCCAAAAACTTCAACTAGAAATCAACTAAACGACCTTTTGAACAAAATCCTATATGTTTAACTATTTTAATTCATTATTTAATTATGATTAATATATCACGTGTTAAATTCTTCGTATGTTAGTGAGTGTTATGTAAGCCTAGGGCCTACATAAGTGGCATCCTCTCGCGAGGGTTCCATAAGTGTTGGTATTAGTGCCTAGGCTTGTGATTCTAGAACTTTTGATATAAATTAATTATATACTTTTCTATTTTGTAAAAGGTCCATGCTATATGATCTGTTCATTTACATGATTAATATTATTTTAGTGCCTGTAAAGTGCATATGCATCATGCATATGTCCCTAATACAATATGATCTTATTTTTTAACGGAGTTAAATTTTGGACTCTTCCTCTAATAGACCTATAGAAGTAGCATGGGAAGGATCGGATAACTCTTATTCCCAACCTTATCCACTAGAAGAGGTTGGCGAACATCCCTCGGATCAACACGTTCCTCAGACTAGTGGGTCTGAAGTGGGAAATCAAGGCATAAGCCCTATCCCACATCCTCATTTGAACCATAGTACTCAGATTACGAATCATGCTTTCAAATAGATTGCTAAATTCTTCCACCGCATAGCTGAAGTGATGCATGATCCTAATGGGATAAACTTTGAGAAAATGAGGAAAATGGGTGGGTAGAATTTGAAGGTTCTGTTGATCCCTTTGATGTTGAACAATGGTTGGAATGCATAGAGATGGTATTTGAGCAATTGGAGTGTTCAAATGTTTTAAAATTTAAGTATGCTATTTCACTATTACAAAAGGATGCTTATAATTTATGGGTCAGTGTTCCAAATGCCAAGGTAAAACCTCCTGTTCTTACTTGGAATGATTTTGTTAAGGAGTTTCGTACAAAGTATGTTCCACCTGCCTACTGTGATGCTAAGAAAAAGGAGTTTTTACGTTTGAGATAGTGGGGCATGTCTATTACTAAATGTTAACAAAAGTTCTTAAGACTTTCCCGTTATGCTGGAGATATTATCAAAGAGGAGAAAGATAAGTGCAAGAGATCTGAAGACAACATAAATGATTCTATTAGAAAGAATGTGGCAATCTTGCAATAAGAGAACTTCTGTAAATTAGTTTCCATTGCCCTTACCTGTGAAAGACTTGATAAGAAAGAAGCTAATAGACATGAAAATAAACTCCGAAAACCTAGATCAGATTTCAGAGGTCCATACAAGAGGGGAAGGTTTGATGATTCTAAGGCTAGTGGTATTAACAAGTCACCTCAACCCAAGAAAAGTAGATCCGATTATTCTACAGGTAGCACTCCAAATAACATCAAACCTAGATTCGTGTTCCTACGTGTGAACAATGTGGAAGAATCATTATAGTGTTTGCAGGAGAGCTTCTGGTGCATGTTTTAACTACGACAATTTTGATCATAAAGTGAAGGACTGTCCTAAACAGGTTCCTTCCTTAGTACTAAAAACTCGGTTCAGAAGCTTTCTACTACTCCTCCTTAAGCCAATAGGGGTGCAGGACCAAAAGCATCTAAGTGGCTAGAGCAAGTGGAGCAAATCAACCTAGTGGGCTAAGGGCTATGATAAGAGCTTATGCTATGAAACAGAGGGATGATAAAGATAGCCAAGACGTGGTTGTTGGTAAATTTCACTTATTTGGCTTATGTGTGTTTACACTGTTTGACCCTAGTTCTACACATTCTTATATTTGTTCATCACTCATTCTTTCTGAAAATATGATATCTGTGAGGCTTGATTATAACGTGCTAGTTAAAAGTCCCTTGGGCTATTGAGTTATTTGTAATCAAATTTAGCAAGCTTGTCCCTTCATGATCGAAGACCTAGTTTTCCCGGTGGATTTTATAGAAATGTCCTTCCAAGATTTTGATGCTATTATTGGGATGGATTAGATTTATAAATTTCACGAAGTAATGGATTGTAGATCAAAGCATGTGACTTTTAAGGACCCTAAATTTTCTCATATTATCGTACAAGGTGAAAGATCATTAACGTCTTGTATTATTTCTGCGGCCTTGGCAAGAAAAATGATCTAGCAAGGTTGTGATACGTACCTTGCTCACATAGTTGATATATGCTTGGAGAGCCCTAGTCTTAAAGATATACGTACTGTGCACAACTTTCTTGAAGTCTTCCCAAAAAATCTTCCTGGGTTACCCCCGGAAAGGGAAGTTAAATTTCCAATCGAGCTTATTCCTGAATCTACTCCTATTTTTATTACTCCTTATAGGATGGCTCCAGCAGAACTAAAAGAGTTGATAACTCAGTTTCAGGAACTTCTTGTGAAGGATTTTTTTCATCCTAATGTCTCTCCTTGGGGAGCCCCTATTTTATTTGTATAGAAGAAGGACAAAACTCTTAGATTGTGTATTGACTACAGACAACTCAACAAAATAACAGTCTAGAATAGATATCGACTGCCAAGGATTGATGAATTATTTGATTTGTTGAGGGGTGATAATCTATTCCCAAAGATTGATTTGAGGACAATGTATCATCAACTACATGTTAGAGAGAAATATATTCCTAAAAATGATTTTAGAACTCGATATGGTCATTATGAATTTTCGGTGATGCCATTCAGAATGACTAGTGCTCCTACAATATTCATGGATCTAATGAATTGAATATTCAAGCCATATTTAGATCATTTTGTGATAGTTTTTATAGATGATATTTTTGTGTATTCCAAGGGTAGTGAAGATCATGATATGCATCTCTGAATTGTGTTGCAAATTTTGAAGGAGAATGAACTTTATGCAAAACTCTCCAAGAGTGAATTTTGGCTAAATGAAGTGACCTTTTTGGGACATGTCATGTCAGCCGAAGGTGTAAAGGTGGATCCTAGTAAAATTCAAGCAATTGTTGAATGGAAGCCTCCCAAAATTCCGACGAAAGTAAAAAGCTTCCTCGACCAGGAGGGATACTATAGGAGGTTCATGAAAGGCTTCTCCATTATAGCCTTCCTTTTGACCAATCTCTTGATAATGAGGAAAAGTTCATCTGGAGTGACAAATGCCAAGAGCTTTGGAGCTCTTAAATCATTGTTGTCGCAAGCTCCTGTACTTACTCTACCAATGGAAGGGAGGAAGTATGTGATGTATATTAATGTATCTCACTGTGGTCTAGGGTGTGTTCTAATGCAAGAAGGGAAACTTATTTCTTATGCCTCTTGGAAATTAAAATCATATGAATTAAATTATCCTACTCATGATCTGAAGTTGCTGCTATAGTATTTGCCTTAAAGATAGGGAGACATTATTTGTATGGAGAAAAATGTTACATATTCACCAATCACAAAAACCTAAAATACTTGGGTACACAAAAGGGCTGAACCTAAGGCAACGTAGATGGCTTGAGCTCATTAAGGATTATGATTGCACAATTGATTATCATCCAGGAAAAGCAAATGCGGTTACAGATGCCTTAAGTCGCAAGTCCTTTGCAAGGTTGTCCGTGAGTCCATTCCCTTTGTTTGTTGAGTTAAGAGAAATGAATGCTCGCATTGCACTTCACTCATCTAGCTTGATTATTTCCCAACTGCAAGTTAAACCCGTATTGCTTGAGCAAGTTAGAGAAGCATAAAAGTTAGATAAGAAACTCATGAAGCTGACCAAAAAGGTGCAGGATGAAGAAAAATATGATTTTTCATTAATAAAGGATGATGTCTTATCTTATCAAGATAGGTTGTGAGTCCCTAATGATGAAAGACTTAAAAGAGAAATCTTGAATGAAGCACACACTTCATCATATGCCATGCAACCTGGAGGTACGATAATGTACCGGACCCTTAAAGAACACTATTGGTGGAATGGTATGAAGAAAGACATTGTAGAGTACATTTTGAAATGTTTGGTTTGTCAACAAGTAAGAGAAGAACATTAAGTTCCAGTTGGGCTACTCCAACCCTTGCCGATGCCAGAATGGAAATGGGAGAGAATAACAAAGGACTTTGTTTCTAGACTTCCTTGCACTCAAAAGAACCATGACGCAATATGGATGATAGTGGATAGATTAATGAAAAGTGCTCACTTATTAGAAATCAAGATGGATTATTCACTTAAGAGGTTAGCAGAACTATACATTAATGAGATTGTACGGCTACATGGAATCCCTATCTCTATTGTCTCCGACAGAGACCCAAGGTTTACATCTAGATTTTGGTCTAGTTTGAAAGTGGCCTTGTGTACCAAGTTAACTTTTAGCACCTCATTTCACCCTCATATAGACGGGCAGTCAAAAAGAGTGATACAAATTTTGGAGGATATGCTTCGAGCATGAATCATTGATTTTGAGGGTAGTTGGGACAAACATTTGGCTTTAGTAGAATTTTCTTACAATAATATCTACCAATCGAGTATTGGAATGCCTTCTTATGAAGATTTATATGGAAGAAAATGTTAGACTCCTCTTCGTTGGAGTGAAGTTGGTGAAAGAAAACTTGCTAGTCCTGAAATTGTGCAACAAACAGAAGACAAGGTAAAGGTGATCAAGCATTGTCTGAAGATCGCTTCGAATAGGAAAAAAATCATACGATGATCTTAAAAAGCATGATATCGATTATCAAGTTGGTGATAAGGTATTCTTAAAAGTATCTCCATGGAAGAAGATTATGAGATTCGGCCGAAAGGGAAAACTTAGTCCCCAATTTATCAGACCCAGTGAGGCACTTGAAAGAGTGGGACTAGTTGCATATAAATTAGCATTACCACCTGAGTTTGACAAGATCCACAATCTCTTCCACGTGTAAATGCTTAGAAGATATCGTTCTGACCCCTCTCATGTCCTACCAGTTGAATCTATTGAGGTTAACCAAGAATTGACGTATGAGAAAGATGCTATCCATATTCAAGCTCGGGAAGTAAGAGAACTTAGGAATAAGAAAATTCCCTTAGTAAAGGTACTTTAGAGGAACCATTCATGGGAAGAAGCCACTTGGGAGAGGGAAGAAGATATGAGGACCCAATATCCGTACTTATTACGAGACTAGCATAAGGTAAATTTCAAGATGAAATTTTTTAAGGGGGAGAGAGTTGTAATGCCCTTATTATTTCATAATGTATTCACTTTTAAGAAGGTATTCCCTCAAGATAAAATCAACCCCTACCTCATAACTCTTTGACTTGAGTTTGTGTTATTAAAGAAATCAATTTTCTTGAATCATTGAAATGAATGAGGGAGGGGTTTGTTTTAGTGCAATTTATTTACTTTTATTGAATCATACATGTTAAAAAAGCCTTAACAATGAATATTATGTGTGAAAAAATTAATAAGGAAGGAAAAGGAGAAAATTAGTGTAGCCACCTTATTGGACCAATTTCTTTTAAGATGCTTTTGACATAAATATATTTTCGCCAAATTCAGTCGGTTTAATGACCATATAAAACCTTATAAACTCTCTCATAACATTATATTTGACAAATATACATGAAATAAATCAGTTTCTTGGAGAAAAGTTAAGAAATCCCCTATCATTTGGTAATTGGTTGAATTGTGTCTTTAAATTGCATAGTGTGTAGTAATTGTGGAATATCACGTTGTATATAGCTGTGTTTTTAGTGTATAAATATGTTTTGGAAATCTAATTGACATATCTACAACTTTTATGTTTATGTGAAAATCTATATTTGCTTGTATGGTATAGAAACAAGGCGTGAAACACAATGAAAGTTCTGGCCAGTTTTCTATCTGAGAAGCCTTCTATGTGCAGTTGTTAGTATTTTAATAATATCTTGATGTGTGAGCTATAATTTGTGATGCTTATTTGCTTTTTGCAACTCCAATATATGTAGTCATAGCTGTTATGCTTATATTGGCACCTAATTTAGTAGTTATAGATTCAAAATAATGGACTCAAGTTAGGACAAGTTCTGTCCAAGTTTTGACACAGAAATCCCTGGGGGTGTGCTGTTAGTGTTTCGATTATAAATACTTGTATAAAGGACATTTTGAAGTGATTCTTGATCATTTCAACCTATCTTCATATATCTACAGTTTTCATGTAGACTAGAAAGCCTAGTTTTTCCATTTACCAATTCAAAATCTGGTGGTGTTGCATGGCAGTAAAGCTGCCGAGAAGAGTGTGTGTTGCAGAAATAGGACTCTATTTTGGTATTTATTTTATTAGTTCTACCTGTTAAAAGTGTTGAATATTAAATGAGCATGTAGATGAGTATTAAGGTGCTCACACTCTTGTACATTCTTAAGGAAACTGATTGAAGAAGTAGATGCCGTATTGATCCACAACTTGAACTCGGTTGGGTTGGTTGCTTGCCAAAAAGTTCAGGTTCATGTAAAAACTTGTTCTTGTGCATTTGTTACTTGCTAGTACATTCGAATGTTATCTTGGTATTTTAGTAATGTTCTTGTCATTTTATCTGGTTATGTTAATATATTTTGGGACTTGCAAGGAACCTTTTTAATTCGCCTATTTGTGCGAATTGTCTGATCACTTAACATCTTTGTAAACTTTATCCTTCTTGTGTCTGTAACTTTGTTACCATTGACATGCCTCTAGTTTGAATCAATTTCCATCTTGATTGTGAATTTTGGGTTTGTCTTATGTATGGAAGCAGTCCATTTTATGCATGAACTAGAAAGTCACTCTTAATATGGTTCTTCGTTCTCTTGATAATTGGGTTTTCACCCTTCTTGATACAAGGCTTCGGTCCTTCTTGATACTTTATTGTGTTTGGTGTGATGTCATGACTTATATACAGAGTGAAACTTATCATTTAAATGTCTTGTAAAAATTGTTCCAGGAACTCTTGATACTTAGATTTTAAATATCCTACTTGATACTATTGATATATTTGTTTACTTTATCTATTTACTGTATTCGAATTGTGTTTCCCTTTGATTTAAGCAGGGAAAATTGAGGGATGTAAGGTTCTGAGCTTTTAGCTTTTACACCACTAAGCTTTATTATTAGTCATAGTTGTTTCTATTGTAGGGAGTACCTGAGATGATGCTTGAGGATGGCCATTGAATATAAATTTTTGGAGCTGTGCAGAATCACATTTGCATCTAGACATATATATAGTGTAGTAGTTTTGGGACAAGTACATGATCCTCTTGTTGCATATGTATGTATATATTTGAATGGCTAGTGTAGATTATGGAACCAAGGTTTGTACTTTAGGTTTTTTGCTTGTTTAGTTAAATTTGTGCCGGCGAGCTTGTTTCTATATTATAATACTAGTTATGTTAAGGTGATTATACGAAACGGAAACTAGTAAAATTGATAATACTTTTCAGCATGCTACAACAGTATGGGTAATATATAAATATCTCGGAAGATAGTAGTTTAAATTACTTGCAAGCTACTTATGCCAAAAACTTGAACTAGAAATCAACTAAACGACCTTTTGAACAAAATCCTATACCTTTGACTATTTTGAATTTATTATTTAATTATGATTAATATGTCACATGTTAAATCCTTCTTATGTTAGTGAGTGTTATGCAAGCCTAGAGCGTAAAAAAATGACATCCTCTCGCGAGGGTTGCCACACATTATCACCTTCAAATATTTCAAATGATGGCTTCTCCTCTTTTCATTTAAGCATTTCTTCTAGATATGAGTCACACCAAAGTTGATAGATTGATTTCAAATTTGATAGTACTTTTCTCATCGAGGTAAAGTTATTCCATTATACCTATGGTCAATTTTATGCAATCTTTCACAGGCCAAAACTTAGAGAGATTCAGTCACCTTAATAATTCTGCATACCATAAGCACATAACCTCTTATCATCATCAAGCCTATGTAACATATCATGATAATCTATGTAGTCCCATTAACAGAGTACTTTCAACCCTCTCAATAATCATATAGAGCTATAGATCTATATCGCAGCGCTCCCATAAGTCTTCTATCATAATTGAACAATCTAGACTAATATAAAAAGGTGGAATATTTCAAACAGCATTATTTATCACTCGAATCAAAACTTAGTCTTCATAAGGGTCACTAATAAAATTCTAGTAAATCTATGCTGAACAAGTACACATTCCATGGTCATATTTGAGCTCAAAGGCGAACCATGGGTCTATACGAGAGGTCTTATTCCTTTCCCTTTCTTAGATTCTTCCTATGACACAAACTTTAGATACCATAAACTCTTCAATATATTAGATTCTTGTCCCTTCACTAACTCACTTATCAACTTGACTCTCTGACCAACAACACATGAGATGTTACCTCATGCTCTAAGCAAAAACTTTAAGTGAACACTTCTGTAGGTCCTTCAACAATTAAAAGAAAAACTAAATTTATGGTCCAAATCACATGCAAGTTTTTCCAAATGCTGAATACTCATTGTTGTTCATTATTTTTTTATCTTACCAGTTAATATCTTGAAAAATATACTACAAAAAACTTAGACTAACAATGAAACTTGAATCTTTATTTTAACTTGTACCCCAATTCTTTTATCTATTGGTATTAGCTCATAAGTTGAGTTCTTTAATTCATGTACCTTAACCTTTTATGATCGCCTCTTTATCAACCTAAGCATATCCCTTATAAAAAAAAATTCAATGTACTAATTACTATCCTCAAAATCACAAAAAGAGCTTATTATCATATTCAAGACGCACGTATATAGATTATATTTTCAAACATTACTCAATAGTTTTCTAAATCAGATCAATGGTACGTAACATAATCACCATAACCAAAGTAAAATAAATAAAACCACATGGCTTTAAATTCAATTCTCTATTCTCTCAAAAGATACATTTTTGACCCTTACCATTAGAGTGAATATCCCTACATCTCACTAATTTATTCATTTATGACTCTATCTCCTATTAGTTCTATTAAAGCAGTATCTCAACACATTCTATATCTTTCTTATGATTCAGTTACTCATCAAATAGTAGAAAACATAACTTTTCACACCTACAAAATTGTGTTTACCATATTAAATTCACTCAATCAAGAAAAATTCTTATCATATGATTGCGTCTTGATCATAATCCATTACAAACTCTTATTACCATTATGCTCTATAGCCGTTGCCATCATCTCAAGGTTAACCTCATCATTGATATGATACCTAAACCTATTCTATTGGTCAAATCTAAAGGGCTAACTCGATTTTTGATACACTTTCTTACTAAAATTCTCAATTGGCTTTGTACAAGTATACTTGTTGAGACTTTCCTTATTCATAAGCTTATCATTTTGATATTGTCTACTTATTATTTCGATACTAAACCACTCTCTTGGATCTTATTATAGATCTATAATCCTCATTCAAAATTCCCCGAATACACCTCACAACCTATGTACCAAAGTTCCACCACTAAAATCTTTCTTATATATAACGCTCAACCCAAGCATCTAGAGTAACAAACTGGTTGATTTTCCAAATACGAATGCGATATTAAATTTTATTAAATGAGCATGTGATATACTAATAACTCCTTAAGTAGTTAGTATTCACACTTGACAATCACAATATCCATTTTAATATACCACTAATACTATATCATGAACGTCGATTAGATCCACCACTAGAATTCATCGTACCTATGAAGAAAGTAGTACCAAAAACTAGCATGCATACTTCTACAAATCAAATAGCTGTAAAATATTATCCAATCCATCATGACTCTAGCCTATGTAGTACATATTTTTTTTCAAAAAATCAGTCTCTAGTAAAAGTAATATACACCATAACTCTAACCAAGTAAGCATATGTATCGTTGTGATAGTTATATCATGATCCTCTCTAGTATTCACTCAATCTATGCTATCATAATATGTGAAATGCCCCAAAAATATGTTTCGAAAATGCCCATACTCATAATTTTTATATATCTCAAAATCTGTGCATTATATCAAAAATTTGACTTCATATTCATGATCGGGGGCAAAATTGCGTGGGAGATGGGTATAACCCCTATTTTAGAGGATCCATAGTGAAAAATAATTTTTGAAAAAATTGAATTCCAATAGCCATCCACGCCCTGGCCGTAACGAGCTAGTGGTGCAAACCAGTGTTAATTTTCCCTCTGCGTTAATTCTACATCACGGACCAGACACGGAGCAGTTCAAATTTTTTCTCAGCTTTTTATTTCGGGCCAAGAGCTATGGGGTCATAGCCCTATGCCCACTTATGCATGAAAAAAATCTATAGTTACCCATTTTTCAACTCTATATCACTCAAGACACTCTCAAAACCCTCTCTAACACCAAATATTTCATCCAAATTCAAGTGTCCCATGCTTAATTTCGAATCTCAAGAATGCCATTCAAGCTTCAAGTCTCTCACAAGTCTACATCAAGAGAACTCAAGTTTGAGGTATCTGGGTTTCATCCATTGGGTCCTCGCACCCGTGGATCCAATCTCCCTTTTTATGAAAATTACATGTTTCCAAGTTGTCTTTCCATCAGTCTCAGATGGAGTCAAAGATTCACTATTTTTTGGCTTTGGGGTATGATAGAATAAGGCAAAATGGCTCTTTAAACTATCTGTGGTTCTTTCAATTGTGAAGTAGTAGTTAGTCAATGCAACTTTCGACGCTCATCATGGGTCATCCGGAAACAGTCGCACAATATTTTAAAACATAGGGGTCAGGTTGCGTATATTCGACCTCCATTACCCCACAATGGGTGGGAGCCTTTGAGGCATTGGGGTAATGTTGTTGTTTGTTTGTTTGCATGTTTCCAAGTTGTATCTTCTATGGGCATCTTTTATAATGAATTTTGGTTACAAATTTTGTTGGAATTTTGAAATATTGATAGAATATGCATGTTTATCTATTTCAAGCTTATACTATGTACTGGCTTTGTTTATTGAGACTATGCATGTTTTGAGCTATGAAACTATGATCTATTATGAGATTTGATGATGAATTTCAAGGTATCTTACATGAGGGTTTTACTATATGTTGGTGGATTGATTTACATTGTGTTTTCTTATATTATTTCACTCTTGAATTGCATGATCTGAAACTAGCATTACACACCCACCAAGGGTTTGATGAAATGTCTTGACAAGGATTCTCAAGTTATTGATGGACTACTACATGGTTAATAAGTCAAATGACTTTATGATGATTAAGGGATTGTATGTATGTATTAAATTCATGAAAAGTATCTATAATGTTTCAATTGACCATATCTTGTTAGGGTGTGACATGCCCTATCACCTTGTTGACGGGGTGACATTCCTCAATCACCTTTTCAGGGGGTACTATGCTCGTACTACCATGTTGAGGGGTAGATACCTTGACCACTTTGTCGCGGGCTACCATGCTCGTACAACCATATTGAGGGGTAGATACCTCAATCACCTTCCAAGGGTATGATATGCCTTAGATTCTAAATAGTAGTTGCTTGGTGTATGATTATGATCTCTTCCCATACATGTAATGTATATTTGCAAGTTATATGATTTACAAGCATGTTTTACCTCAAGGATTGATCATGCATGCCATATTGATATTATACCTATCTATTGCTTATGACTATGTATTTTTATTATGTTGGCTTATTTCTTCTTGAATTGCATTCTGCATACTTAGTACATTCAAATGTACTAACACATACTCTATGCCTACATGATGTTACTATGAAGGAACTAGAGCACCTCCCAATCATCCACCTTGTGTCTAGTTTGGTTATTTGAAAGAAAACCTTTGGTGAGTCCTCAAGTCCGGGGACACTAGCTATGCTACTCTTACTACTTGATATCTCTTTATGTTGAACACTTGATACTATGAGGGTGAGCTCAGAAAGTGTCTTCGCCCCCGCTCCAATCTGTGTTAGAGGTGTTGTTAGAACAATTGATGTATTTATGCTATGATCTTAACTCTTGAGTGTTTTATGGCTATCAAAGATTTCCCTTAGTCCCTTTTCCCTTATTTATCTTAGTCCCTTTTCCCTTATTTATATCTCTCATTTTTGTTATTTTGCTTCCATAATCAAGGATGTGTGATTGATATACTAAGAGGCTTGTTTAGGGTTCATTCAAGTTCCTCATTTGCTGTGTCATGTCTAAGCTCTAGGCTTTGGTCGTGACAAACTTGGTATCATAGCACTAGGTTGTTAATGGTCCTAGGAATCCAACACACCACATTTATTAGAGTCTTATTCATTGTTGTGAAATGCACAACTACTATGAGTAAGAGGTTATGAGGCATTTTAGGAAATGTTCCCCTTCTTCATGATCTATGTCATGTTATAGAAGGTAAGGTAAGGCTTTTCCTCTAATGAATGTTCTTTGATATTCTAGATCATGCCTATTCCAAGAAAAAGACTAAGGAAAGGCCATTCACCCAAGGAGCAACCGACCCCTCCCGCTCCTCATGCTCCTTAAGATGGGGGAGTGGCCTATGATGAGTTTTGGGATACTATCACAATGTTGGCTCATGTTATGACTAACCAAATCAACCAAGGGCCCCTATCTCCTTATGCTCCTACTCTGGCCTCAAGGGTGAGGGATTTTACTAGGATGAATCCACCGGAGTTCTATGGGTCCAAGATGGATGAGGATCCCCAAGAATTCATTAATGATGGGTATAAGGCGTTGTCCATTATGGGTGTAAATTCAAAGGAAAAAACAGAGTTGGCGGCCTACCAACTCAAAGGGATGGCTCAAATTTGGTTTACTTGATGGATGATGGAGAAGGGGAATGATAATGTTATACTTTGGGAAGAGTTCAAAATGATAATGTTATAATGATAATGTTATACTTTGGGAGGCTAAGATGATGGAATTTATGACCCTTAAGCAAGATTCCATGAGTGTGAGGGAGTATGCCCTCAAGTTCAACCAATTCTCTAAGTATGCCCCACAATTGGTTGCCGAGCCAAGGTCAAGGATGAACAAATTTTTATCGGGTGTATCTAACTTGGTTAATGAGGAGTGTCATACCTCCATGCTAATAGGTGATATAGATTTGTCCCGCCTCATGACAAATGCCGAACAACTAGAGGGGCGAAAACTTAGAAAAAAAAAGAAGTGGTGAGTCCAAGAAGGCTGGTTTTGAAGGTGGATTCCAAAATTCCAAGGTTGCCCAGTTTCCTCAAGGCCACAAATTCCAAGGTCAAGGGTCTTCCAGTGCTCCTAATAGGAGGTTTGCTAATGACAACCCAAGGTTCCAAGGTGGTGGTGGTGTGGTGCATAACCCTATGAGCCAAAGGTGAGGTAGGAACCATAATGGTCTATGTTTGAAGGACTCCAATGCTTGCTATGGTTGTGGTGAAGTGGGTCATAAGGTAATTGATTGTCTTCTTGCTCGAAACAATGGTAGAGACTGTCGTCCATAAGGCTAAGGTGCAAATACAGGTCAGAAGGGAAGAGGAGGCCAACAAGGGGGTGCTCCATGGAAAAATAGATCCTATGCTCTTCAACAAAGAAAAGGGGTAGATGAGGTGCCCGATGTCATCACTGGTGTGTTAAAGGTTTTTGATTTTTATGTGTATGCACTGATAGAACCGAGTGCCACTCTTTCTTTTATTACTCCTTTTTTTGGCAAAAAGCTTCATGTTAATCCCAAATTACTGTGTGAATCTTATGAAGTGTCTTAGCCCATTGGTGAGTCCATTGTTTCTAAAAGAGTCTATAGAAATTGTCTCGCGTTCATTTTGCATAAGATCTTGCCTTGTGATTTTGTTTGAGTTAGATATGGCGAATTTTGATGTCATTCTTGGGATGGATTGGTTGCATGCATATTATGCTTCTATTGATTGTAGAACCCATAGGGTTAAATTCCAATTCTCTAATGAACCCGTCCTTGAGTAGGAAAGTCATGATGTGGTGGTCAAGGGTAGATTCATTTCTTGTCTTAAAGCCCAAAAGTTGATTTCTAAGGGTTGTCTCTATCATCTTGTGAGGGTTAGGGATGTTGAGTCTAAATTCCTTCCTATAGAGTCAGTTGGGGTGATTACTGAGTTTCTTGATGTCTTTACCGATGAGCTTCTCAGTGTTCCTCCCTAAAGGGAAATATGTTTTGGTATAGACCTTCTTCCCCATACTTAACCTATTTTTATTCCCACTTACCGTATGGCCCTGACGGAGTTGAAGGAGCAATTGAGGGAATTGTTAGAGAAGGGTTTTGTAAGGCCTAGTAAGTCATCTTGGGGTGCACCAGTGTTGTTTGTGAAGAAAAAAGATAGTTCTCCTAGAATGTGCATTGATTACCAACACCTTAATAGAGTCACCATAAAGAACAAGTACCCTCTAGCAAGGATTGATGACCTTTTTGATCAACTTTAAGGGTTTAGTCACTTTTCTAAGATTGATCTTCGACCCGGGTATCATCAAGTGAAAGTGAGGGAGTGTGACATTCCCAAGGCAGCCTTCCGGACTAGGTATGGGCACTTTGAGTTGTGGTTATGTCCTTTGGATTGACTAATGCACTAGCTATATTTATTAATCTTATGAATAGTGTCTTTAAACCCTACCTTGACTTGTTTGTGGTGGTTTTTATTGATGATATCTTGATTTATTCCCATAGTGAAGAAGAACATATGGATCACTTGAAATGGATTTGCTAGGTCCGGATTTGGTCATGGAAGCCTTGGAGAAGGTGAAGTTTATTAGGGAGAGATTGAAATAGCCAAAAGTAGATAAAAGTCCTACTCCGATGTGAGGAGAAGAGATCTTGAGTTTAAGATGGGTGATTGGGTTTACTTGAAAGTCTCACCTATGAAGGATGTGGTTCAGTTTGGCAAAAAAGGGAAGCTAAGCCCAAGGTTTATGGGTCCTTATAGTGTTTTTAGGAGTATTGGGAAGGTTGCTTATGAGTTGGAGTTGCCTAGGGAGATGAATATGGTTCATCCAGTCTTCCTTGTATCCTTGTTGAGAATCTGTGTGGGTGACCCAAGTCCTATAGTGCCTTTGGATGTTGTGGATGTTGTAGAAGATAATTTAACTTATGAAGAGGTCTCAGTGGAGATTTTGGACAGACAAGTGAAGAGGTTGAGAAACAAAGATATAGCTCCATCAAGGTCCTTTAGAGGAACCAACAAGTTGAAAGTGCCACACAGGAAGCTGAGGCAGACATGAGAAAGCGATATCTGTGTCTCTTCCACTATACTCAAGCCAAAGGTACTAATTTAAGTCCCCTAACTGATTTCAAGTCTTAAGTATCAGCCCTTATGTCATTTTGAATGCATTCATCTTTATGTTGACAAGTTTATGGTGATTTTTGACATTCATGTTGAGATTTTCTGAAAATGATGTTTAGATGCATATGTTGCATTGTTGTCGGGATGAAATCTTCATGATTACTTCTCTCATATACATTTCTTTGACATTCGGGGACGAATGTTCCCAAATGGGGATACTGAAACGTCCCAAAAATGTACTTGGAAATGTCCATAATCGTAATTTCTATATATTTCAAAATCTGTATGTGATATCAAAAATCCGACTTCATATTCGTGATCATGGGAAAAATTGAATGGGACATTACTATAACCCCAATTTTAGAGGACCCATAGCGAAAAATATTTTTCGCAAAAATTTGAATTCGAGTAGCCATCCGCGCCTTGGTCGCGGCGGATCAATGTTAATTTGCTATCCATTTTGGGTTTGCATCACGGACTAGACATAGACCAATTGATGTTTTTCTTCAGTTTTTATTTCGACCAAAGGGCCTTGGGGTCATTGCCCCATGCCCACTTATGCGTGAAAACACGTATACTTAGCCATTTTTCAACTCTATACCACTCAAGACACTCTCAAAATCCTCTCTAACACTAACCAAATATTTCATCCGAATTCAAGTGTCCCAAGCTTAATTCCGGATCTCAAGAACTCCATTCAAGCTTCAAGTCTCTTTCAATGCTACATCAAGAAAATCCAAGATTGAGGTATGTGGGTTTCATCCATTGGGTCCTTGTACCCATGGAGCCCAATCACCCTTTTAATGAAAATTGCATGTTTCTAAGTTGTATCTTCTATGGGTATCTTTTATAAGAGATTTTGATTACAAATTATGATGGGGTTTTCTGAAATGTTGATTGAATATGCATGCTTATTTGTTTCAAGCTTATACTATGAATTGGTTTTGTCTATTGAGACTACGCATGTTTTGAGCTATGAAATTATGATCTATTATGAGATTTGATGATGGATTTCAAGGTATCTTACATGAGGGTTTTACTATATGTTGGTGGGTTGATTCACATTGAGTTTTCTCATATTATTTCACTCTTGAATTGCATGAGGTGAAACTACCATTACACACCCACCAAGTGTTCGATAAAATGTCTTGACAAGGATTCTCAAGTTATTGATGAACTGATATATGGCTTATAAGTCAAGTGACTTTATGATGACTTAAGGGATTGTATATATGTATTGTGTCAGGACCCAAGCCTAGGGCCTAGACATATCACGACGAATGTGGAACCCAAAGGGACCCAAAACAAGCCTCTTAGCATATCATTTATACATCCTTGGTCGCAGAAGCAATTAAACAACAATAAGAGAATAGAAAAAAGGATAAAGGGACTAAGGGAAGTCTTTAATAGCATAGATCATCAAAAGAGTCAAACTCAAGTATAATTACACAATTTGTCCAACAACACCTCTGGCATAGATTGGGCAGGGGCCAAGACACTATCCGAGATCACCCTTTTAGTGTGAAAGTTCAACATAAGAGATAACAAAGGCAAGAGTAAGCAAAGCTAGTGACTCCGAACTTGAGGACTACCAATAGTTATTCTTCAAGATATCACAACTGGCCATGAGGAGGATGATCATAAGGGGCTCCGTTTCCTACATTGTAACATTATCTAGGTATAGAGCATGCGTTGGTATATTTGAATGTACTAATTATGTAGGATACAATGCAAAAAGAGACAGGTAACATAATCAAAATGTATAAACATAGGAAAGGAATAATAGATTAGCATAATGCCATGCGTGATAAACACTTGAAGTAAAAACATGCTTATATAGAACATAATTGTCATGACCCAAAATAGGGTCCACAAGTGACATGACGAATAGGGAGCCCGAAGGGTCCCCAAACAAGCCTCTTGACTTATCGTTATACATCATTGGTTACAGAAGCATTTAAATGACATAAAAGAGTAAACATAGGGGAAATAGAAGTAAGTGGAAAACTTGCACAACATCATAACCAAGGGACAAGAGTCAAGGCTCATATTATAGATACATAGCATGTCCAACAACACCTTTATTACATAGATAAGAGCGGGGGACAAGACAAAGCAATTGGTCTCACCCTCATAGTCTAAATAGAAAGTAAAGAAGAATGTTCAATACATAATAAGAGAAACATATACTAAAGTCCCCAAAGTGGAGGACTCACTAACTAGCTTGAGTAATACTGAACTAGCCACGTGGAGGAGAAGGATGATCAACTTGGGCTTCGATCCCTATATGGTGATATCATGTAGGAAAGAATATGTGTTAATGCGTTTGAATGTACTAATTATATAGGATGCAATGCAACAATAGATAGGCATCATAATCAAAATGCATAATATTAAGCAATAGGCATACTATACATTATGACATGTATGATCAATGCTTAAGTAAAACATTCTTAAGTAATCTCATGCTCATATAGGATATCATATGTGTAGAAGAAACTAAGCTAGCTATTCAAGGTATAAACTCCTTGGTGGTAGTATGGTATAAACCCCTCACATGGTTGATGGTAATCACACCTTACCAACACGGTGACAAAGTATAACCCCTCACATGGTTGATGAGTGTAAACCCCCAATATGGTTACCCGAGCTTTTGTCCCCGCGGATCAGGTATGGTCTAATGCAACACTTTATATAGAGTATGTTATATTCATAAGCTCATTTCATCATCATATAGTCATATCATATCTCATGCTTTGGACCTTCAACTACCATAGAAACCACATTCGTACATTTTATCAAACACTTAGAGGGTGTGAAGTGGTAGTACAAAACCATGCACATTAGAGATAAAATCGTGCAAGAAAACCCATTGTAAAACCATCAATCAATACCTTGAAACACCCTCATATCATACACATCAAAACCCTTTCACAAATCTTACAATAGATCAAAGATTTATAGATCAAAACATGGCAAAACAGTCACAACTGTACATAATTTTAACATAGTGTCCAGTGAATGTCATAATGATCAAAACTCATTTGTGCTATCAACTTTAAATCATGCAATTTATATAAAAAGAGGCTTGGATATCATGGGTGAAAGGAACCCATGATAGAAACCCACATACCTTAGGTTTGGAAAACCCTTGAACGAGATTGGAGATGGAGACTTGAAACTTGAAGAGGATCCTTGAAGGAGAACCTTAGCTTGGGCTGAGGGTTTGAGACTTGAATTTGAGAGAATTATAAAACTAAGGGTTTGAGTGAGTATTGGGGATTGTTTAGGATGATATAAGGGTGAAATAAGGCTAGGTATAGGAAAAAACACACTTGGGAACAATTAGGCCCAAGACCTAAAAGTCTTGGACCGAGTACAAAAAAGACAAACAGTCTCCAAAATACACACTTCCGCGACGCGCCTTACACAATGTTTTCAGCATTTATTGGAAATTCATAATTCATTTTGGTTGCTTAAAAATCGGGGTTAGACCCATTCCCTACTCAATTAGACCCCCTGAACAGGAATATGAAGTTGGATTTTTGAATTAACGAATGTATTTTTAGATATATGAAAATTATGATTCCGCGCACTTCCGAGGCACATTTTTGTGCTCTTTTTGGGGTCGTTACATTATCTCCCCCGTGGGAATATTCGTCCCCGAATGTAAAATAGACGTACAAGATAAGAGTGATCATCAACAAATCAGCCCCAACAAGAATGTAACACAACATGTAAAACACCATTTTCAGATTCTCAACATTAGTGTAAAATCATAATAAGGTTGCCAATTTAAACGTGAATGCATATGAATGACGTAGGGGCTGAAGCATAAGACTTGGAACCATATGAAAAACTAAGTCGTTATCTTAGCCTTGATTACAGTGAGTGGGGTATGAATATCGCTCCCATAAGATCACTTTGGCTTCCTTGGAGACACCTTTGACTCGATGATCCTTTTAAGAGGGCCTTAATGAACGTTGCATCCTCATTAATCAACTTCTCCATTCATCCATCTAACACCTCCACCGGGACCTTCTTCCAAATCAAACTTATCCTTCACATCACCCACCATCTCAAAGAGTTCCATAGCACTAGAGACACCAACACATCTCCTCAACCTAGAAACGTGAAGAACCAAACAAACCATAATCATATCCCTAGGCAAATCCCATCCACATGCAACCTTACCAACTTTCTCTACATTTTAAAAGGTCTAACAACCATAAACTCATTTGTCAACCTTAACCACACCTATTCCACTTGTCGCAACGAACTACCATCTCCCCTTTAGGAGACTACTTTCACTCTATCATCATTCCACCCAAAACTTCCAACTCGAATAAGGTGAATTCAAGGCCTTGCTTAATCTAGACGTCTTAACCAAGGAAGATTTGGAACCATCAAGAATGCTATACTACCATGCTCAACTTTCCTTAACCTAACTTCCAATCTAACTAATCGATGGACCCCACTAGTCTCCTCCTTGCCACCATCAACAACACATGCTAGGCTACCTAGAGCACCGACCACAACATTAGTCTTACCGGGGAAAAAACAATGCACACCCATTTCATAACCCTTAAGAATTCTTACCACCTTCTTTCTATCCGCAATGCACACCTATCATATTTAGCAAACAACCTTACATTTCCCCAAGGCTTACAATACTACTCCCAAATGATTCACAAGCTCTAAAAAAATCAATACCTCATGAGTAGAGACCATCACAAACATATCAAGGTAGGGTTTTAAGACCCTATAATGAAGCCCAATAGACACAACCGGTGCACAATCCCACCATACAACTTCACCAATAATCAAAATGCTCATTCCTAGTTAAAAAGGGCACTTAGGGATATCACCTATCCTCCTCCACACTTGATAGCAAAACCCGAACCTCAAATCAACCTTAGGGAAGTGACTACGCCATTGGAGTTAACCAAATAGGTGATCCATCCTTAACCATCATATTACAATCTTACCGGTTCTACACTCATAGGAACCATGCTATGCAAGTAGCCCAAACTACCAAAGGACCTCCAACCTATCAAGCTAAGGTCAACCAAGATCACAAGACAAGACTCTATGCAACAAGAACATGGGCAACCCTTATAGACCCCCCTCTCAAACCATTGGTACTAAGCCGTTATCCCACAAGAATACTTTTAACATACATATACATACTTTCAAAGAGACAATAGTCATTTTTTTCAAATCATTTCAATGCATAGTTGGGCTTAAAAGCCAAACACCCTTCATAATAATTCATACTTGGGCTCAAATGTCAAAATCATAATTTCATAGTCATAATATTCATGAATAAGAATAGCCCGTTCATACACAAAATGGTGTAAGAACCCCAAATGATCAATGAGCCAAAAACCAAAGACATATGTGTGATCACAATATTGTCATAACCAACATTTTGTCAAATTCATACCATAAAACAAAATTTGGCTTAACCCATAATATAATTTCTCAAAATAATCCATGTACATGAATGCATATGCTATCATCAATGAGAGAATGACATGGGTAATTAAGACTCAATCTAAAATCAATATTCGTAATATGAATTTGAAGTGAAAACATAATTAATTCCACATTTAAATCTATAGTGTAATCTCTCATGCATAAGTAATTCAAAAGGGGACATGCATACTCATAATTTCATAAACCCAAAGTAAATCCTCATATAATGGTTTAAACCACATTAAAATCATCAAATGAACACTATCCATGCATCAATAGAATTCTAGGAATTATAATATTCAAAAATCCAAATTAAAGTAAGCAAAATCCATGTAGGTTTTCTTGAAAATAATTTTGGGTCTCCTCGATTAGAAAGGATCAAGGATCAACCCTCATAACATGAATACAACTAGCACTAAAGAATAACACAAGAAACATCAACTCCCAGACCTATTTTCCACTCAAAATGTTAGTCACAATATTGGCCTTACTTAGGGGTCAACTAACTTATAGAGGAAACAATAGAAGAGAACTTATTTATGAACTCCGGAAATAGCCTATTGAGTCCTATGAAGCTCCTAACCCAAGGAAGTCAGGATCTAGACTAATCCTTAATCACTTTCGCCTTACTAGAATTCACGTTAATAACATCACCCGGCATCACATGACATAGGAAGGCAACCTCTTACCACTAAAATCCCCATTCCTCCTATTTAGCATCCAACCTTTTTCCTTAAACCTTGTTGTGCTACCCTCAAAAGACTCATATGCACTACCTCATTAGGGAACACAAGCCATCATATCATCACCAAAACCACCATAAGCCTATTAGAGTATGGGCTAAAAAGTCCTATTCATGAGACTTGTAGGCATAACTGGCGCACTAGTCAAACCAAAAGACACTACTCCAATTTCAAAATAACGGAAAGGGATATTTAAAGCCTCATCTACCACCACCAATAACTCAATAACAAAACAACTTAGGTTCTACACCTCCATTTATCACAAGATGACAAATGCAACCCCTTAGGACCCAGTCATACCTTAAGACATGAAATGAACCTACCTTCCATGCTATCACTTAACAACCTTTCTCTTAAAGATGAGTTCATTATGAGATCGGGGCCTAACTCTACGAGTCCTACTACCTATGAAGACACAACACATGCGACCATTCCATTCCCATAATGACATCAAAATCCACTATTCTAACTCCAACAAGCCACAAAGAAAGGCCTAATGCAATGCAAACCCGAATCAACACCTATGAACCTCCTAGCAACAATATACCCAACAAAAGGATAGACAAAAAAGATCCATACAACATCTTGGGCACACAAAAAGCCCCACTAGCAACCAAAAGAATAGAGAAGAAAATAGTGGCACACTACGCCTAACAATACATGCCAACAAAGCCAAGAAAACTTCAACTTACCAGTAATAGCATCAGGCATCTCATCCCCTCCTTGAGTCACTTGACCAACACGACAACCTTGATCTAAAGGTCGATCATATGGGCAAATCGAAATTTTGTGGCCTATCTCACCACACCCAAAGAATACACCCGTGTTCCTCCAACATGTGCCACCATGAGTCCTCGCACATTTTCGGCATCTAAGATGATTCATCCCTTCATCACTCTCCTTACTCTTATTGTGTTTCCAAGGACAATCCCTCGTCTTATGTCCCACTTTGCCGCAATCAAAACAAGCATTGGTGCCCTTGAAACATGGGCCCCTATGAGGCTTATCACATATAGGACACACAACATCACCCCTATCCTTGTGACTTTGGAACTTTCCTTCAACACAGGCCCTCTTGGCCTCACTATCTCTCCTCTTACCATCTAAAGTCCTGGAAGCACCCACTTGTTATTCGAGGTGAGTTGTCGATTTTGCTGCTGCTTTGGCCACTTTCTATAGAGCATAGCAAATCTCCGCATTCGTCTTATCACTGTCCTGAGTAGCTCGAGACATATCATAGATTGTAATGGTTAGGGGTTAGCAATAAATCCTAGGGGATCTAACTCTATCGCACGTCATGGATCATGAAGAAGTGGAACATTTCCTAGAATGCCTCATAGTCTCCTACATAAAGTTGTGGTGCACAACACAACCATGAATAAGACCCTAATCAACGTGGTGTGTTGGTTTCTGACGATCTATCAAGTTAGTGCTTTGATACCAAGTTTGTCATGACCCAAAATAACGCCTAGATATGACATGATGAATGGGGAGCCCGAAGGGTCCCCTAATAAGCCTCTTGACTTATTATTACACATCATTGGCTGTAGAAGCATTTAAATGACATAAAAGAGTAGAAACAGGGGCAATGGGACTAAGGGGAAAGGTTGCACAACATTGTAATCAACGGACAAGAGTCAAGACTCATATCATAGATACATAACATGTCCAACAATACCTCTACTATATAGATAAGAGCAAGGGCCAAGACAAAGAAACTGGGCTCACCCTCATATTCTAAAATAGAAAGTAAAGAAGAGTGTTCAATACATAATAGGAGAAATATATACTAAGGTCCCCAAAGTGGAGGACTCACCAATTATTAAGTAGTACCGAACTAGCCACGTGGACGAGAAGGATGATCAACTTGGGCTTCGATCCCTACATGGTGATATCATGTAGGCAGTGTATGCATTAGTATATTTGAATGTACTAAGTACGTAGGATCCAATGCAATAATAGATAGGCATCATAATAAAAATGCATAATATTAAGCAATAGGCATAATATACAATATGACATGTATGATCTTTGCTTAAATAAAACATGCTTAAGTAATCTCATGCTCATATAGTATATCATATGTGTAGAAGAAACCAAGCTAGCTATTCAAGGTATAAACCCCTTGGTGGTTATGTGGTATAAACCCCTGGTAATCACACCTTACAAACACAGTGAGGAAGTATAAACTCCTTGCATGGTTGATGAGTATAAATCCCCAATCTAATTACCCAGGCTCTTGTACCTCGGATCAGGTATGGTCTAATGCAACACTTTATATAGAGTATATTATATATACAAGCTCATTTCATCATCATATAGTCATATCATATCTCATGCTTTGGACCTTCAACTACTATAGAAACCACATCTGGACATTTTATCAAACACTTAGAGGGTGTGAAGTGGTAGTGTAAAATCATGCAAATTAGAGATGAAATCATGCAATAAAACCCATTGTAAAATCATCAATTAACACTTTGAAACACCCTCATGACATATACATCAAAACGCCTTCTTAAATCTTACTCAAAACATGGAAAAAACAGTCACAACTGTACATAGTTTTAACATAGTGTGCAGTGAATTTCATAATGATCAAAACCCATTTATAAATCAAGCTCTTGACTCATATGGCACTGAAATTGGATAGGTTCACGCTTAGGCCTGGTTATGGAAACTCTTTAAGCATAGGA
>JAABOM020000075.1:9737138-9774636 GCA_011800125.2 Solanum clarkiae
GATGAGTTGAAATTTCAATGAAATTAATTTATTTTATCATTTACTTTTTGATTGTTTTTTTTAATTTTATAGACGGGGGTTCATGGAACCGCCCAGGAACCGGACCGGACCGACGGTACGGTACTTGGGTGGATTAATGAAAATAATGGGTGATCCGCGGTTCAAATTTTTCAGAACCGGTATATAGCGGGTGGTTCCTGGGTTTGATAGAAAAACCACCCACCCGGACTATGCTCACCCCTAGTAATTAGGAAATGTGGGGTTATTTTATTAGTAAAGACAGGACATCAGATAGTTAATGGACCTGATATGGGCTTAATGTTATATCCTGTAATGCTTTGGATAGTTACTTGAATAAAAGGCCCACTGGGCATATTTATTTTTTTAAAAAAAGATAGCTTGAGTCATGATGGTACATGTCATGTCTCACCAATAGGTAAGTTAGCTCGTCATCCAAAACTACTAGTAATGGGCGTGAGGGCAAAAAACTAACTAGAAATTATAATTTAAGGAAACTAATAACAATAACAAGGAAACTAGAAACAATCGATAACATACAACAAAAGAATCCCTCCTTGAACTGAAAGTCACATGTACAAAGCTACTAGGATAATAAATATATCTCCTAACTGGGCCAAAAAAAAGGTATATATTAATATATATACATATACAAGTCTAGTCTCAAAAATGCAAAAGACGGGCCATAAGTGCAGATTGAGATAAAAATAATCCAAGAATGCTCAATGCTCACCCTAGTCTCTAGGAATGACCACTACTAGCTGGATAGAGCAGCGTCGGTGGCTCGTGCTCGGATCTGCATCACGGAGTAGATGTAGAGTGTAATATGAGTACTAAATAAAAGTTACTCAGTTGGCATCATAGGCCGACTAAATAATAATAGTAAATATGGACAAAGAGGCTAGAATATAGTACAACAAAGGCCAAATAGAAGCAGTGAAGGTATGTATACGAGTCTAAAATGCAAATAAAACCTAATTGCTATACGCCAACCAGGATCTCAAAGGCCTAGAAAGTACACCTACACACAATGTTAAAGTAGAAATAGGCACATTAAAGCACTCTTAAGGAATGGTAAACCTCTGGTAGATCCGAGATGCAATTGGTGTGTGAGCAATCTCAAGCTCTAATGGTGGACCCTGGACCTCTAATCCGTGAAGGTGGAAGGTGTGGCACAGAACCTGAGCCTCTGACCACAATGTATCCCAGACCACTAATCCAGGGGTGTACAACCTGTGGCACAAACCTCAGGCCTCTAGCCACGAGTGTACTAGTCATAGACATCATGATGAAAAATTTTAAACTGTGGTGAACAACAGGCGCGATGCAGACCTGCTCGACTAGATTTATTTCTCGTGAAGTTCAATTTTTCCTATTTTGACCCAAGAATGAGTTTAGGTCGCTTTTGTACTGCAATAGATCCTCTCCATGACACAGAGTGGCTGCACACTTTTCTAAAAATGCAAAATGTTATGAAAAATTATTTTTCAATATAGTTGCTTTAAAAATTGAAAGAAACTATTTTCTCACATAATTTTGCCTCCTGAACAAGAATCCGGCCTTGAATTTGCCAAAAAGAATACTAATAATGTGTTATGCAATACATCTTTCATAAGGTCATAAGAAGACATTTTGAGAGGTATTACATTACATATACCGTTTGGTTTGATAAAGCAAATAATAGTTGACACTTCTTCAAATGATGTAGATATAATAGTTATTTACGATGTCAGCCAAGAATGCATATTATAGATCAATGACTTGACATATATTGCAATTAAGTGGTCATTCTGTGCCAATATATATATATATATATATATATATGTAAATAATATTACTTGCATAGCTCAAATTGAAGGAAGAATATATTAAATGAAAGCAAACAAAGTATATTTCACATGAATTCTTTTTCATAATAATCTTTAACAAAATAAGAATATAGATGTACAACAGATATGTTCAAGTGATATTCTTGTAGATTCATTCACTAATGTATTTCCAACATCAATATTTGAGAAACTAAGATATAAGATTAAAATGTGTAGTCTTCGAGATATCAATTAAAGCTTTCATTAGGAGAGGTAACATATACGTTGTACTCATTTTCTCTTAAATATGATTTTGTCCCATTAGATTCTCGTGATAAAATTTTTAGTGAGCCCACATATGACAAGATACTAAGGACAACTTAGAGGTAGAGTCCTCCATTGCACCCCGATCATCACCATATACATATTGGATGTCTCTATTAGCTGATAGTGCATCGAGGGAATGGAGGAGATTTATAGAGAGGGCATATAGTCAAAAGAGCAGGGCAAGCAAGCCCGCTCCATCCATGAGGAGCTTCGAGTTATATCAGACAAACTCAGCAGCGTCCTCGATCTCCAGGACACGTTGACTCAGTATGGGATTGAGTGGCTCACACATGCACTAAGGCAATACTCCTCAACCATGGTGAGGGAGTTTCATGCCTCTTATGTAGCCACCATCCAGATTTCTCTTCCTAAGGAGAAGAAAGCCGTTGACTGATAGAGACGAGAGTGAGGGACAACGGGTGAATATGTTATAGGCCACCATCCACTGGGTATTATTTGGTCCTGAGTTTCACTCCCCCAGATTCACACTAGAGTTTGAATATAGGGTGGGGCATATGAGGGACTCACTAGTAATGAAGGATCCTGAGTGACGAGCCATGTTGATGAGTTGGGTGGCTGGGTATATTACTAAGTAGGGTTTGGAACCTGCTTGTGTCGCCACTCACTCGGAGCTAATTGTCAAGGCTTCACTCAGTTTCCCCTCCAAATTTTATATGGGCTATTGTTTGTTCACGCTTACACTTGCTGAGAATACTCTAACACCAGAGCGTGCGGTTTTAGATGCCAGCATCTTAGCTGGCAGGGTTCAGGGTTCAGGGTTCAGGATTCAGGTTCAGGGTTCAGGGTTCTGGTATTAACTGGACCTACCTTATCGCTGAGCAGATTCATGAAGCCGCACTGAAGAGATCCACCTCTATCCCATTCTTATGCTTGATCTACAGGCTCTTTTTAGAGTCGAGGGTGGAGATATTACACCAGCTGGACCGGATAATTGAGGCCCAACGCACTTTGGATCCCATCTTGATCACGAATGAAAAGAACCTGGTGGCACTTAGGCGAGCACATATGCTCGAGATGTTTACCCCAGCGCTACTACCTAAGGGTTTCGCAACAGCCACTATTACTGCTATTGCTATTGAGGAGAGACCCTTGCAATATGAGGAAGTTGAGGAAAGGGGGCCCACTATTGATATTCTTGCACCACAGGTCACGAATTCATATACTACTACTGCAGGCATGATCTATGTGTCTGCGCATCCATGCAGGCCTTGACATAGATATTATCACATGCTGAGTGACTTTTGACTCAGCTTATTTAGTATATCAGGCCATGGGTCTGCTAGGCTATTGCAAACTCAGATGGTCGGAGTCAGGTAATCGCAGTTGCTACTATTCAGGATCATATTTCTATCATGGATGTCTGCATTGACGCCTTCAAGGAGAGGGTACAATGGAGAACGGGCTAGGCTCGACTTTTAGACTTGTTAGCTCTAAGATGGAGATCTAGCAACTTCACGCTGACATGAAAGAAGCTCTTGCGACACCGGTTGCACTACCAGCGACTATACCTCCATTGCCAATGGTGTGGATTTATTTTCTTTTGAGGAGTGTACCCAACATTCCCATGGCAAGAGACCCCTCACGAAAGAAGAAGAACCAAATCAGAGATGCATGCATGCGAAGATCAGAGAAGGAAGAGCTCGAGCTTGTCTTACCTAGATCAAAAGAGGAGGAGGATATACGACAAACACGAGAGCGTGAGAGCCTGAAAGGTGTTGGCCCCTCTGAACAGATCATACTGCTAGCTGACCACCCCGCAGGAGGAGGATGGCCAGACTCAGCCACACACTGACGCTTAGGCTCCCAAGTATGTTGTTTTTTTGACACTTTATATGTTCTATTTTGTTTAATTTTATGCATTAAAGACAATGCACATCTTTTTCAATGGGGTATGGGTAGTTATTGAGTAGCTTGAGTCCATAACTACCCCAAATTTGTATCTCGGGGTTTTCTTGCCTATGTTCTTTTTCCCTGTGAATTTTTACTTTCTATTGGATCGACACGTTTAGGATGTTTATATAATATTCATATTATATAGTACCAATACTTGTGGCACATAATATGTTTTTTTTGTTTTGATTGAAAAGTGATACCCACTAAAAATTTGATTAGTAGTTAGATAGAAACCATGCATGTTTAGGTGTGTGACAATATCTGTTTTGATAAGTGATAAAAAGCATGACCTGAGAGTCTTTTTTTGATAATGTATACAGTGCCATGTTAGTGTGAGCTTTATTTGCTAGATTCATGTGTTTTGCGTCAATTCCAAACTTTCCCTGTTACTCTATGTTAGATTGTAGATTAATCGGATTAAGAGAGGATCTTAGGCCATTTGTTCTTAAGTAGTCCACTTTGCCCTAAAATGACCAACCAAAATGATGATATAATCCCTTGTTCCTAATATTTGAGCCTAACATGTACCTATTCTTTGAAAACACCTGATTAACCTTGCCTTGTTAGTGATAAAATCCTGAAATTGGTCCTAGTCCTTCCTTGAGCATTGTGCACCTTGACTGAGGCAAAAAGCATAAGTTGAGGGTGGCTACAAAGAGTGACCCTGGTTTGGAGTATGGATATTGTGCACCTCAACACAGGCCAAAAGCCTAAGTTGAGGATGGCTAGTGTAAGGGTAAAACACAAAATAAGGAGGTGAGTTAGGAATACAGTGAAAAAAAAGGAAAAATCATGTACTGGGTGCAAGAAAACAAGTGATGCCTTAATAGTTAGCTCAAAAGAATAACGAAGTGTAAAAACAAGGCAAAAAGCTAAAAAAATGAAAAGAAAGCACCCAAAAAAGCTTAAAATAGAAAAAAGGGAGAATAAGGTGAAAATAATTGAGTTGGTAGGCCAAAAGTGTAGAAAACATAGTGTCAAGAAGGGCATTTAGTCATTATTTTCCCAAAATGACATACCAAAGCTCCCTGAGTCTACGTTACAAGCCTAGAAAGTCATAAATTTATCCTAGTCCAGTTAGTTGTAAGTCTGAGTCACGAGTAGAGGGGCAAGCCTATGGTATTAGGCATTATGCTTGAATATCTTTTATGAGAGTGAGTAAGTTTGCAAAGTCCCAAGGTTAAACATAGAAACATCATTGAGTGTCATGTATGGGACTTCTTTCTGTGAGGGCACTTGCATAACATTGTTAGCATTAGACTTGTTTAGTGATTGTATACTATTGACAATACCTTACTTGTCATAGTTATGTTGTCACATGCACCAGTTTGTGTTGGTCTGCTAAAGATCTATCTGATCCTATTTTGAAAAGTTGGTATGGGTATCTGAGTTTGAGATGTATTTTATGTATGCCATTAAGTTGAGATTTGTGTTTTACTATATTATCTATTTAGATTGAGTCGATTACTTGAGGACAAGCAACAATTTTATATTGAGTGTGTTGATGTGTTGTCCAAATACAACATTGTTAATGCTTAAAACTTGGAATTTTGTGTGTTCTCAATGCGATATTTATGAGTTTTATGTATTTTTGTATTTATATTTGCAGGATTACAGGTCGACCGTGATTTTGAGGAAAATTACAAAAGTTGCTGACTTGTGCTGTCATATGACTCTCTATGAGTCGTAGACCGTTCTACGGGTCGTAGGAAGGTTTTGTGATGATCTCTAATGAGGGGTTGATTTTTGAAGTTGATTTCTATGAATATGCAGATGAGTCGTAGAGGAGTTTATGAGTCGTAGAAGAAGATTCGTGCACTGAAAATAAGAGAAGCGGACTTGTAGGAATGTCATCAGATGAAACCCTCTTTATGAGTCATAAATCACTTTACGAATCGTAAAGAGGTGTCATAGAAGTAAAGTCCAAAATTTCAGCAGCTGGATATGAGACCTCGATTAAGGGTTGTAGACTTCAATACTGGTCGTAGAGTACCTTTCGTATGGCGTGCCGACTAATTTTTCTATTTTATTTAGGACTTGATTTTAATTGTTATAAATAAGTTTTTAGGTTATTTTTCAGAATTTTTGCCTATTACTCAGAGAACTCAATATTTAGAGAGAGAAAATTATAAGAGAGTCTTTGAGAAAACTTGTGATTTAATTCAATCTTTAAGTTTGTGATTTTTATTGAAGTTGGATTGATTTTTCTTAAATCTATTGTGTAAGTGTTTAATTATGTCTTCTAAATTCATAATTCTTTCATCTACACATAGCATGAGTGGCTAAATCCACAACTAGGGTTATGGGAACCATGAAGAACTAACAAAGTAAAATCAGATAATTCATAATTATTGGAAGGTGTATATGCATGTATTAATTCTCTCTTTATTTTGTATGTTTTCTAGTGGTCGCCAACATTAGAACCTGCCTAGAGTTACTGACTGGAGCAAGGTAGTAATGAATAGGAAAAAAGATTAATTAGTAGGATTCGATTGATGTGTTCTCGTCTAATCAACTAAACTAGGACAAGGGGAGGCTGTACTAGGACTAATAGGTAATGATTAATAATGCACATTATGAAGATGAGCCAAGTCACATAGTGAAATTCACCTCTCACCTTTGACCAAAGGTCTTGGTGAACTTAAATTACCATCCTGCATGCCATACACCAGACAAAAATTAGGTTATTCGGTGATACTGAGTTGGGAATCATGGAGAACAGAATACCATAGTTTCTCTCCATACTGACTTTTCTCTTATAATAGTTAGCCTAGTTTCTTATTGATTATTGCAAAACCCCACTTTGGGGAATTAAGTTGGTTAACTACTCTAACTGCATATTGTTGAATTTTCTTGAGTTTATGTATTCTCTGTGGGTTTGATCCTAACCTTGGTTAGGTTCTATATCTTGAAAGTGACCGCTTTATCCTCTAGAAAGGAGGTGTAACTTGGGTGAAATTAATTTTTATAACCTAAACACTGAATTTTCTGCATTCACTTTGAGTTTTCATGATTATGAACTGAATAATTTATGCATTACACTGTTGTTGATATGATATTGAGGTATAAATTTTGTGCATTGACATTATGAACCCACATTGAATGATTTTTATAAAATCTATACATGGATTGAGTTAAGGTCTGAGTTTGATTGTACGAGTCAAGTATATTGAGTATAACTGAGAGTGAAGAGCACATTGTACTATAATTGCATGCCCATCGCTACATTCTTCTTGCATTCCATAATGAGTCTAATTGATTAGTTCGAATGACCATTTGAGTCTGAGTTGAGTCTGATTAATTTCTCTTGACTAATTGATTGATGAGACACTGAGATGAGCTGAGTTGAGACAACCTAATAAGGTTGAGATTTGAGTTGATTGATTGAGTATTATTGAGGTTTGAGTTGATTGATGAGTTGAGTATGTTTTAGTCTTAGGAAGAGTATTGAGCATCGAGTTGGGATTGAGTAAATAACCAATCTAACCCATAGAACTGTGTTACAGTGTAGGATAGTCATACAACACGTTCTGGTGACTCTTGTCCCAAAAGATGGACATTTATCATGGATCCATGAGACAGTTGATCGTCCTTTACCTTTGCAAGTTTAGGATGGGCATGGTAATAATGTCGCCTTCATTGTGCATCACCAAACTAAAACTAGTGGGATTAGATGTCGACTAAGAGAAAATCCTAAGCAAACGCTGATTGAGCATGACATTTTTTAACTAAGTTTAATACTATTGAGTCAATTTTCAAAAGCATGATTTATATTAATACTTGCAGATTTATGGGGTTGAGTTGAGTCGTTCGAGTTGAGGTGAGTGAGTAGAGTTTTACTTTCTTGAGCTATTTTATGTACCACTATATTACATGTATTGACGTTTATTAAGACCTGCATTGTTTGATGATGCAGATACAGGTGACAAAGGACTTCAACCCGTATGTCATTGAGGCACAATTCAATGCATTTCTAGAGTAGGTGAGAGCTCCTTGCCTTCTGGAAGAGCCCTTTTTTCTAATTTTGAATGAGTAGTCTATTTCTTTGATTTGGGTATCCATGGCCTGTCATGGTACCATCTAGATTATTGATTAGAGGCTTTATAGGCATAGAGTAGAGGATTTTTGTTAAGGATTGTTATTTGCAAACTTATTAATTGGAAACTATGCTTTAGTGAAGTTATATCTATCCATATGATGTCTTTATTTGAGTATTTCTTTCGCTGTTGAGTTGATGTGACAATGAGGCCAGGTAGTTCTCTTGGGGAATCAACAATGGTTCTTCAAGTGCCAACCATGCCAAGAGTACCCTTCCAGGTCGTGATAATATTTTAGAAAATTGCTTACGGTCTCCTAAGTACCTTTGAATCTTTATTTAGGTTCTAAATTTATGTATTGGTGTTAATGTATCTTGTTGTTTTTTTCTTCCGTTCATTCCTTTTCATTTTGTTTTGTTTTTATCTTACCAGAAAGTCCCGTATTAAGGTCTTTGTTATGAATTATGGGAACTTGCAATTTTGATCCAAAGCCAAGATCAACTTAATTAGGTCTGGGAGATAGCATGTAATTTGTTTGTTGATACTATATAAGCTCTTAGTTTCACCTTTGGTCTTGTAATAAGAGCACAAATCGTGATGTACGCGTTAGACACATGTCATGTTTCCAACTGTTCCACAAACATAAGCTTGGTATGTTTAAATGGAATAGGGTACAGTGACAGTGTGTACTATGCCACTGATGCTTGGAGATTTCTCATTTAACAGAAAAAAACTGTATTGCTGTGATTCCTAAACTTCGAGTCAATACTGCCAGAGGTGTCAATAAATTACAGATGTCTAGATTAGAGAACGTCAAGTTTTAGCTTCTCCTTTTTCTGGATTAGGACTTTGAATATGTTGATTCCAAGAAATTCCATTTACTGTGTTGTATAAAATCAAAATTGCTCGATAATTCATTCTATCTGTGTAGATACAGAGCCTGAAACACGATGTCTGCTTGCACGATTTCAGAGAACATTAAAAGTATCACACATAACATAATTATTTCTATTTTTGTTCTTCTTTTCTCCATGGCATTTATTGATTCATTCAATCAAATCAGACGTCAGTTGCTGACTCTTATGTTTTTTAAGGAAACATTTACCATTAAATGGAGTCCAACTGGCGCTAGTACAAAAAATCTGAATAAATAGTTGTTGTTGGACTGTTGGCAAGGTATTCTATTTTTTCAGACACAATTTTCACTATTTATAAGAAAATACTCGCACCATTCTATTTTATGGGACACTATTTTTGCTGTCCTTTCATGGTGCCCGCTAGTTGGTAGTAACATTTTTATAGGCAAATTTATCTAGTTACTCTGTCCACTAAGGTTTAGGCAAATAGAAAGAAATCACCTAAAACTTTTTGTCCTTTTTAGAATTTAAACTCTAGTCTCTACGTTCAAAGGAACGCTTAAGACTTGAACCAATGCTTAAAACATAGTGAGTGCTTCACTTTGCTTAACTTGTAATTCTAGTTTCACTTTAACCAGCAAATGGAATCTTGGTGTGTGCCAACTCCAAAAAGAGATCTAATGTATTGGATCTAACCATACAGTTCTTTGAGCTTATTAGTTTTCTTTTATTTTCTCTCTGTTTAGTGCTTCAAATGACTCGACCATGAAGCTATGGGACATTGAACTAGGGCGTCCTTTTCATAGCATGAACAGTCATAGGCAATGAATGTGAACTCGTTATATCTACTTGGAACCGACACAAAAGATATTTCACTCTTAATAGAATTACACTTTTTTATTGTCAAATGAGTCTAGAGTATTATAGGATTTGTTTACTAATGCTCAATTGAACGAACAATACCTATATACCTATTTTTTTTATTTGGGTGGGGATGTGGGGGGATGGGAGAGAGTGGAACGCGAATGAGGTAACTATTTATCTTTATTCTTGTTGAGATATTTGTTGTTTATTGAGTAGGTTCTCTTTCATTTTGAATCCAGGGAACCTGTTTACACTATTGCATTCAGTTCGAATGGTGAATACTTTGCAAGTGGGTCATTGGATAAATGCATGAATACATGGCCAGTGAAGATGGCGAAGATTGTAAAAACGTACAATGATAATAGTGGTATTTTTTTATGTTAGCTGGATGAAAGAAGGCAACAAGGTTGTGGCTTATTTTGCAAACAAGAAGGTTAGTGTGTTTGATATTCGAATGTAAAGGTTGAGGAGCACAAAGATGCAGAAACTTTACAATTCAAGAAACTCTACCTTGTAGTGAAGATTTTTTGGTTTCTCATCTGGTGTTCGGTTATCCTATAACTATTTTGTTATTCTTCTTTTTGTTGGTTGTGAGGAAACTGACTTGCCTGTTATTATTCTGATTTGATATAATTTAGCCACATTGTCATTTCTTTGCTCGAAATTGAACGAAAAAAAATATAATAACCCCGAAGGTCATTTTTAGCATTTTTGATTAAATTACTAATTTTCCCTCTCGAAAGTTGCCTTGGATCATTTTTTGATATGTCTAAAAGTCAAATTTTGAAAATATTGTAAAAAATTAGAGTTTTGCAAAAGAAAGAGTTTTAAAAGGCTTAAAGTTAGAAATTTTGAGTTTTGTGGTCATTTTGAGTTTCGAGTGTCGAATATTGGTCACGTGATTCCATTAGTTTCGGGATGCCGAACCTGGTCTAGGAGAATTTTCAGAACTAAATTCAGAGTTAGAATGGAGAGTTTAGGTCCAAAGTTGCATTTTTAGTTCATTTTGGATCATTGGTTTGACTTTAGTCAACATTCAGAGTTCTGGAGCTCATATCGAAATTCCACTAGTTCCAGTGGTTTCAAGTGATGGAACTAACTCTAGAAATTCAATCACTGTAATTTTGAGAGGTTTTGAGAATATTTTGAGTTTTTAGGTCTGAGTCTAGTTTAAATGATCTTTCTCGGGTTCGGGGCCGCGAAGGTTCAGAATTCAAATTCTGATGACTCAATTGAGTCGAAATGGTCTTTTCTGGTAGAGTTCTACAATTAGTTTATGTTCAAGGCTTCCGGGCCAGTTTTCGAGGTCTAGCTGAGGAATTTTGATTGTTGAGTGTTATTGGTGCATTGTTGTTTTTGGTGCATCTAGCACTAGTACTCCACGTTAGTGCCTCATAAACCGCGTTTGTGGAGACTCAACAACAAAATCTCCATGTTTGTGGATGACTACCTTCGTTCACGGAGGGTTATTCCCCTCTAGCTTCTGCCTTTCGCGGAGCATTGCATGCATGTGCCTATCCTATGAACAATTTTAAAAGACGTGATTTAAACTCTTTCCACCATTTTTGACATTCCAAGATTCATTCTAAGATACAATTTTCAAGGTTTTAAAGGCAAATTGATTGAGTAACTATTTTCTAACCTCTTTCAACTATTTCCATTGATTAATTTGTATTTTAACTTCTAACTTTGGGGATTTAATAATGGAATTTAGGGATTTTCGAAATTGAGTTTCGTAAACTTTAATCATTGATTTCTCCCTCATCTTAGCTCCATTTTTGAAACTATCTTCACCATTGAATTCCTTATTGCATGGGAACATTTTCATACATAAATTTTCAATTTTCAGCTACGTTTTCTGGCATAAGATTTTTGACCATTTTACCTTTACTCTCCAAATTAATTGATTTTAATGTTATTAAATTCGTTATATGACTGGGATTTCATATTTGAATAGATTGTGGTGATTTAGAGTACTATAGAAGAGCGAAAGCAGCGATATCAACTTGATTCGAGACCTTATTTGAGGCAAGTGGTGTTCTAACCTTTTGTTAAGTATGAGTGAACCTTGTATGCTCCTATATGTGTTTAATTTAGTACTTTGGGGTAGAATAGTATCATTTTAGGTTTGATAATGACTTCTCGTATCATATGCTTATTCATATGGAAATACATTGAGTTATAAATTAATTATAAATTTGTAATTGGTGAGATCTTATGAATCATTTGATGTTAATAGTAAAATGGTACTTATATTGTGTTATTATTGATACATTCAGGTTATGGCCATATTGGAACACTGATGAAATAGAGATATTAATGATATGATACATTGATAACAATGAGACTCTGATGATATTGAGACATTGATGATATTGAAATAATGATAATACTGAGATATTGATGGTAATGAGACATTATGATCCTTGTGATATTGATATTATGATATAATTGTGATCATGCATATTACATATGTTATTATCTATGCATTGACACTTGTGATGGCTATGGCTGAGACGTGATTAAGGTAACATGTAGATTGATGGCCCAAGATCTTTAATAGTTGAGCTGAGGTATTATACCAGTGGTCCAAGGTCATTTCCGGATGAGTCTGAGTTCTTTTCTGGATGGGTAAGCATTAATCGAGATCTTTGCTAAAAATATTCACGAATACATGATCTATGTGTAGCCCCATGGGTGCCAACAATGTTTACCAATACATGGTTCATGTGTGGCCCCCATGGTTTCAAACTAAGGCAGTCATCCGGTCAGCAGATGTGTATCGTAGGATAGACATATATCATGATTATGTAGCTGAAAAACCCCTACACGTAGCTCGAAAAGATCTTATGATGCATTTTTTTATTATCTTAAATTTCGTGCAGAATTTTGCAAATCTAACTTCATATTCTTGTTCAGAGGGAATAATTGTAAGGAAAAATAGGTACCTATAAGGTATACTTTTTCCATGCCCCAAAAAAATATTTTTTTGGGTGAAACTTCGCAAAACAGTAGTTGTCCACGACCAGGCCGTGACGCGGACCTGGCAAGACTAGTTCAAAAATTCTGAATAATTCTCTTTGTCACTCAAGGGAAATTAGGTAATAACCCAATACCTATATATACAAAAATCTCTCATTCTTCAGCCATTTTTTGCCCTAAAAACTCATCAAAACCCTCTCAAATTCCTCTCTGATCTTCACCAAATTCTCCATCCATTCTCAAGATTTTCAAGAAGTTTTGTTGGAGTCAAGAAAACCAAGTCAAGCCCCAAGTCCTCCTCAAGATTTTCTTCAAGAAACTCCAAGATTAGTGTATGTGGATTTTCATCCATGTGTCCTTTCACCCATGGAGCCCAAAAATTATTTTTATCAAATTTCTTGGTTCTAATGACTAATTCTTTATTAGTATTTTCTATTATCACTCAATTACATGAAATATGTTGAAAATTTGTTGGCTATTGATTTATTGATGCATGAGCTCCTACTAATGATTGAGATTATGATATGTAATAATATTAAAGCTTTGTAAGCTATGACATCTTGAAAGTCTCTAAAATATTATGAATGATTTTCATGACATCCAAATTGGGGTTTTAAAGTATGTTGTTGGGTTATTTGAATGGCTTCTTAAATGACTTTAATTTACCTCTCTCATGTTCCTTACTCTTGAATTCTATAATTTTAAGCTTAAATACATATACCCACTATGTTTTGGCTAAGCTACGTGGCAAATCTCTTATGTGATGAAGGCTTATGGTAGGACATGTGATTTATAAATGTTGTTGATGTTGAAGGGAAACTAAGTATGCTATGAGTTCATAAGAATGTTATGAATGATATGAAACTCTCTTTTTTGATATTATGATGTGACGGTTTGATGAGCTAGTTTATGATATTCAAGGCTATAAATGTTGTGATACTATGAGACACTATGGAATTGAGGATTATATGAGATGAATTTCACGTTTCCATGTCCATGTTTTGAAAGATGATATGTACGATTGCGATGGATTTTTTATGAATGATATAAATTGATAATATTCATTATATGTCTTGAAGTATGATGTCTAAATAATGAGAAATGAAGAATTATGAGATATTCTATGTTTATTCTGGACTTATGAAAAGTATCTTATGAATAATGACAAAGTTTCACTATATGTGTACTAGTTCATAAATGCGATAGAGGATGAGGTGTATCAAGTATGATGTGAATTTTTTGAAATATTATGAAAGATATGCGTTATTGTAAAGCCCTCCTTATGATGTCATGTTATACAAGTTGTGTATGTCATGACTACCCTCATGTTTGTATGTCCAATGAGACTAGTTTTATGAAATTTAGCATGAAAGAATAAAAGAAATGTGAGTCCCCACCTAGGTATGATCATGAGACTATGATGACCCATTAATAGAGGGATATGATAATCATGCTAGTCTATAATAGAGGCTTAGCAAAGATTATAATGCTAGTAGAGGCTTAGCAAAGGTATAGAAGCTATCTTTATGATGATGATTAATGTTCAAAATGTTTATGGGACCGGTTAGTAGAATTCCCCTCCATTGTTTTACAGGGCTCATGGGATGGGTTAGTAGAATATCTCTCCACTAATGAATTTCATGATTTCTCCCTATGATTATTGCATGAGAGTTTACGTAGCATCGAGTGAACCTTGGTATGGATGCAAAAGCTCCCCATTAGAAAAGGCAATAGCCCATTAGTAGAATCCCATTGTTCCATAACTACATGCCACTGTAGGCAATAGGAATCACCCGTTAGTAAAGGTTGATTTCTATACCAACTGATAGTAGAGGTTGCTCAATAGCAAAGCCTTTGTGGATTCACTTAGGCATCTTAAGAGGTCACCTTGGCAAGTGAATTCCCCCTTTCTTATGGTGTAGGAAAAAATTGGGATTCCATGGCGTAACTCACATGGTTTATGTCTGTTAAAGATTGCTCTCATACATGTTCAATTTCTCCTTATATCTCTAAGTTGTCCCTCTTATGATGATTAAGCGGTTCCTTTATGTTATGTCCAAAGGTGATTTAAAATTCCTATGATTTATTTTTTCACAAGTTCAAATGGTATTTCCCCTAAAGGTACATGATGATGTCTACAAGTATGTAAAGTGGTCTCCATTATGATTGCGAATGTTCCTCGCATAATAAAAATAATCTTTTATGTAAAGTGATATATTGTTCACCCAAGAATATTAATACTTTAATTATATATGACATCGTGTATTTCTCACTAATTTAAGTTTATGTGACCTATCATTCATTCAAGTAAGGGTAAGTTCTTTGTTTCTTATGTGCATTATTCCATATTCTATAGTGAGAGTAAAATGTCTAAATGATCGCCCATATGTATATTTCAAATTTATATAATTTTCTTATTCTCGATTATGTTCATCTATGCATCCTACTATGTTCTCTCTAAAGTTTTTCTTTATGTTTAAATTATATTATCTCGATTACGACTTACTAATGCCTTTATAAATGTATCATTTTTATCACAAGACTTAGTATGAATCATTTTATTATTTATTTCCATGTTATGCATTACATACCTACATACCAGTACATTCCACTAGTGACATATACTTCTATGCCTACATGATTTCACCATGTAGGAAACGGTGCTCCTCAACATTCTCCACGTGATTAGCTTTGGATCATTGAAAGAAGAGAGTGGTGAATCCTATAGTTCGGGGACAATATCTGGTTTCTATCTTACTTATGTTGAGACTTTATTCCACTTTACTTTCTAGTTTGAGGGTAAGCCTTGAACATATCTTGGCCCCCATCCTATTTATGCTTAATAATTTGTTGTTGAGATTTTATGGAGACTTATACCTTAGAACCTATCCCTTATGTGATGCTAAATTATGCTACTGATCATGGTGGAAAGTAACAAAAGTCCCAAGTCCCTAAATGCCCCCATAGCATAAGTTATACTTACCTGCCCCTTAGACTTATTTGCTATGTGCTTCATGTTCAACCTCTTCCCTATACATCCCTATAGCATAAGTCCAAAGCCCTTCTTGTGCTTATTTATCTTTTATTATTTCTGCGAAACCAAGGATGTGCAAACGATATGCTAAGAGGCTTGTTTGGGCTGTCTTCGGGTTTCCCATTCCCCGTGTCACGTCTAGGCCCTAGGCTTTTGGGTCGCGATAGTGGAATTGCATCACATTATTCATATTTCATATACACACCATCTTATATCATATTTGATTGATATAATTATATATTGTTTATGAGATTATGTACCTATTTTGTCCCTGATCTTGATGTAAGTATTGGATCTATTTATACACTTATGTATTGAGATACTATGGTAGATGATGAGTATATCTAAATTACAATGATCTGCATATTATATTGTGTAAGGACTTTCCTAAGTGTAAGGTTGTAGTTTGGCAGATTGTGGTTGAGATTTAAAGAGTTACTTGTGTTCTTCATTGCTTTACTTTAGGTTAGTTCCATATGCTGACTACCTTGTTGTTTGGTGCTCACCTTTGCTACATTTTGTAGGTTGTGAGACCGGTCCATGTTGCTAGACTTCTTTCTTGTTGGATCGAGCTTCTGGATTTCCTGTGAGGTAGCTGCCTATGTCTATAGAAGGCCTTGATAATTCCCTTTTATGTTCTCGTTCTATTTGAGGACTAGACATTATGACTTGTATTTTATTTGAGTAATCAATATTTAGAAGCTTTTACATGTGACACCAGCTCTTGGGATGGTTGTAGCTGATTTTTCTTCTGCTTATTTATATTATTAGACTATTTTCTTCCACTTTTATCTTTATTGTTAAGTTTTTGGGGTTTGAGAAGACTCGCGTTGGTGGGTTAGGTGAGTGCCATCACACCTGGATTTTGGGTCGTGACAAAAACCTAAGGGATTGTTTAGTTTGTAAACACATTATGCTAGACTATAATATAGTTGCTTTGCTTTTCTTCTTTTTGAATGTATTGAAGTTCTTAATTTAAGTGTGGTGAGTTAACAAACTATTGCATTGCCACACAAAATAACAAATTTAAAGGATGAAGGGGAAAACAAGATTTTATAACAATTCCATCATTTAGATCGTACATGTAAATATTCTTTTTTTCAAAAGTAGAAAAGTTTGCCCCTTCAAGCTAATATTCTAACATTGTTTTTTTTTTTAAAAAAAAATTTCCAATGCAAAACCATTTTAGTTGATTTATTTGTTTATTTCATTGTAACAATGTCACCACCCGCACCTAGGGCCTAGGAGTGACACGACGAATGGGAACCCGAGAGCTCCCAAATAAGCTTCAAAGTATCCACATTCACATTACTAGTTCGGAAGCGTATTCAAATTGTAAACACATAATTCCAAAGGATAGGAGAGCAGAACTAACACTATGGGGACGTCATAAAGAAAAGGAATAACATGGATCCACATAATACATAGCAGATAAATATTAAGGGGCGGGTAAGTATGACTTACTATATGGGGGAAAATCGGGACTTATGATCTTTCACATTATACAGATAACCATATCATAAGCTCATAACCAATTCACATAAAGTATCCAAGAGGTAGCAAAAGCCATAAGCATAATCTCTAATCACAACACTTACCATATAATAAAGGAGTTTACAAGACGTCCAACAATGCCTCTAACATAAGGTAGGTCGGGGGCCAAGGCATACGCCAACTCACCCTCAAAGTTTAAAATAAGTAAAGCACCATAGGTAGAGGAACGGTGGTTTATCATTAGAAGATAGGACTTACCATAATAAATACACTTGAGATCCAAGCTAGACGTCGTACGGTGGATGAATATACTTCTCGGTCCCTACATGGTGAGATCATGTAGGCAAAAGTATGCGTTAGTACATTTGAATGTACTAAGTATACGAGATGCAATGCATATGACATACCAAACATGCATTCAATGTTAGATGACAAGGGCACATAATATAGAAAGAATCATTTATCAAAACGAGAGTAATATACAATATGCCATGAAATTGATGATGTATGATATGCATAATGCTCATATGTAGTGAGGATGTGACCTCAACCGACATAAGTAAGAACAAGTGAGCTATTACCTGGAATCCCGATGAAATCCCCTCACTGGTAAAGAGGTGGTCTACTTGCCAAAGGCAAACCACATTTCACCTTACGGGCACGCCCATTTCGTATGAAGCAACCTTCCTTATGGTCACCCCTATTTCAGATAGAATTTTCACATAATATTACCATATTATACTTCACCTTACGATCGTCCCCATTTTGTATGAAGCAATCTTCCTTACGGGCACCCCCATTTTGGATAGGATTTTCACATAAGGTATGCTAGGCACATAGTTCAAGGAAAGAGAGGGAGCCCTTAATCCATCAGTGTTAAGTCGTCATCCCACATGAATACTTATATATATACATGCTTCCAAAAGAGGAAATACTTCATTAAAATCATTTGTATGCACATTTAGGTTGAAAAAAACCGATCATATTTCTCTTATCTTCATAATTGGGATCAAAAGCCAAATCATAGTTCAAAATCACAATAGTCACGCGTAGGAATACCTCATTCATATATACGAGATGGTGCAAGCACCCAAAATGCCCAAAGAGCCATAATCATAGATATTTATATGATCACAATCTTGTCATGACCATAATCTTATCAAAATTATTTACATAAACATGATTAGGCTTAACCTACTCCGTGATTTTCATAAAAAATTCAATGTTCATGAATGCATATGTCATGAATAATGTGAGAATAGTATGGGTAATTGAGATTCAATCTAAAATCAATAATATAATATAAAATTAAAGTAAATCCATAACTGAATCCACATTTAAACCATTATATAAATCACCCATGCTTAGATCAAACTTTAAAGGGATAATGCATATTCAAACATTCATAAAAATATTGTAATTCAACATATTATGGCTCAAATCAACTTAAAATCATCAAATAAGCATAACCCGTACTTTAATTGAATTCAATTGACAATACTAATAAACTCATATTTAAAGTAAGCATAATTTCATAAAAATCAAGTAAAAGAGTTTTGGGTCTTCTTGGTTGAAAGGAACCCAGAATCAAACCCCACATGCCTTGACAAATGAAGAAGTTTCAAGAGAATATTGAAGAAGGAATGAGCTTGCCTTGAATCCCAAGTTTACAATTCACAAGAGTTCTTTGAGAGAGCTTGAGAGAGTTTTCAAATGTGAGGAATGAATTTGTATATTAGGAATAGAGTTTATGTCATTAGGAAGTCTTTAGGCAGCATAGGAAGTCCCAAAAGGCTATTAGAAATAACCATATTTATGAAAATATCATTAATTAAACGAGTTGAAAAATTGGACGTCACCACTTCAAAGGAGGGTATACGGTCCGTGTGGCAGTCACAAATCGTGTACTTGCCCGTGAATCAACACTTCGACAAAATTTCACTTGATGAAGGTCCGGAACGGTAATCCTATACTTAGAATTTTTTTTGACAAAAATCAACCACACGAAAGGGATGCACGGGCCGTGTAGGTGCCCGTACAACCTCCCTTAGAAAAAAAAATTTCCCACAACCAATGGTAATTCGATACTTAGAAAAATTTCACTCTGGAGGCCATACGAATGGCCTCACAGCCCATGAGACACCACACGATCCATGTGGATGGTTGTGTCCCTTCACTGAGCCCCAAACGGTGGGATTATAAGTTTAAGGCCACCACACTGCCCTCCACGTGTCTGTGAAGTGTCACACGACCCGTGTGGGGTCCAAGTGTGGCTTGCCTTAGCTTGAAACTCCACGCTAGGGACCATCACCCAATTTTGAGGCCAAGGGTCACCCCAAGAAGGCCCTACACGGGTCATGTGACCTCACACAGACCGTGAGGGCATCCATGGAGAGTCATGTTGGTTTATAACTTCCCGAAACCGAAATTACAAAGCTCCAATGAGGTCATACAACATCCAAGTATCATCTCCTCCTCAGGAACATTCGTCCCCGAATGTGCAAGAACAAGGTTTGAAAGGCTTGACTTATAACATGAAACTTCCAACATAAGATACAATGCATAATTCATCATATGGAAATCATATAGTCATTTAAACCCATATCAAAACATATCCAAATCATTTGAAAATGACATAAAAAAATCATTTTCGTGCACATGTATGCATGCCCTGTCATGAGACTCAAGAATGGAAGAGATAAGACCACTTAGAAGAGGAAGGACCAAAACATTAGGCTTGAGTAGATTGGAAAAGATGGGGATATCATTTCATCATGTCTAACTCCCCCTCCCACGTAGAACTCTCCACATATTGATTTCTCCATAGCACTTTAACTAAAGCCACATCCTTATTACGAAGCCATTTCACTTGCCTATCCAACATTTCCACCTGAATTTCCTCATAAGACAAGTTCTCCGCAACCTCTACATCTTCCAAAGGAAAAATAGTACTAGGACCACCAACTAATTTTCTCAACATGGACACATGTAAGACCGGGTGAATAGAGCTCAAATCTGGAGGCAACTCCAACCTATAAGCCATATTCTCAATTCGCTCCACAATCTTATAAAGGCCTACATACTGGGGACTCAATTTTAACTTCTTTCCAAAATGCATCATGCTCATCATAGGTGAGACCTTCACATACACCCAATCCCCAACATAAAAATCAAATCTCTCTTCCTAACATCCGAATAGGACTTTTTACGACTTTGGGCCGTCTTCAATCTCTCCCTAGTCAACTTCACTTTCTCCATAGTATCCAACACAAAGTCCAGGCCAATCAACACCGTCTCCCAAAACTCAAACCACCCTACTAGTGATCTACGTCTTCTCCCATACAAGTCCTCAAATGGTGCCATACCAGTGCTAGCATGGAAGCTATTATAATAGGCCAATTCAATGAGTGGAAGATGGTCATATCAATTACCTTTGAACCCTAACACATAAGTCCTCAACATGCCCTCGAAAGTGTGAATAGTCCTCTCGGCTTGCCCATCAGTTTGAGCATGAAAGGCGGTGTTCAACTTAACCTTAGTACCAAGCCTCCTTTGAAACGACCTTCAAAAGTGAGAAATAAATTGGGTACCACGATCCGATATGATAAACCTAGGCACACCATGCAACTTTATCAATCTTGGATGTATAACCTTGCATAATCTTTAGCACCAAAATTACTCTTGACGGGTAAGAAGTGAGCCGACTTAGTCATCCGATCAACGATAACCCAAATGGAGTCAAATTGCGTTCCATCCAAGGTAACCCTACCAGAAAATCCATGTTCACATCCTCCCACTTCCAAGTGGGAATCTTAATGTCTTGAGTTAACCCGCTGGGCCTGTGGTGATCTACCTTCACTTGTTGACAATTAGGGCATTTGGATACAAATTTGGCTATATACTTCTTCATAATGTGCCACCAATACACCTCTCTCAAATCTTGATATATCTTAGTAGACCCCGGATGAATGGAATTGTGAGAGTTATGGGCTTCACTCATGATCACGATCACCTTTCTAAGATCATCCACATTCGAAACACATAACTGGTCTTAATACTGAAGTATATTATCTCCCCCTTGGGAGAACACCTCTATTTTATTTTTGGCCACTATCTTCTTCAACTCAACCAATAATGGATCTAGATCTTATTTAGACTTTACATCAATAACAATTGAAGATTCGACCCTATTTTGAACATGAATACCACCATCATTAAAGTCGGCCAACCTAACACCTAACCTAGCTAGCCGATGAACATCCCTTGCCAATTCCTTTTTCTCCTTCTCAATATGAGCCACACTACCCATAGATAGCCTACAAAGAGCATCGACTCCAACATTGGCCTTGTGGGGATGATATTGAACACTTATGTCGTAGTCCTTTAGGAGTTCCAACCATCTCCTTTGCCTCAAGTTAAGACCCTTTTGAGTGAACACATATTACAAACTGTTGTGATCAGTGAAAACATCAACATGCACCCCATATAAATAGTGTCTCCAAATTTACAAAGAAAATACCACCACTACTAACTCAAGATCATGAGTCGGGTAATTACGCTCATGCACTTTCAATTTCCTTGATGCGCATGCTATTACCTTACCATGTTGCATAAGTACACAACCCAACCTAATCTGGGAAGCATCATATTACACCACAAACCTATCTAAGCCATATGGTAGAGTCAAAATGAGCCGATGTAAGCTGATCCTTCAAAAAACTCTTCTCGCATTCATCCGACCACACAAACTTAACTTTCTTTTGGGTTAATTAAGTCAACGTAGATTCAATACATGGGAACCCTTCAACAAACCTCCTGTAGTAGCCAGCTAATCCAAAAGAACTTCAAATGTTCAAAGGAGTCAACGGTCTAGGCCAATTCTTCATGGCCTCAATCTTCTTCGGGTCAACCTTAGTACCATCACCTGACACCACATAACCCAGAAAAGCTACTTAACCTAACCAAAACTAACATTTTCTAAACTTGGCATACAATTTCTTCTCCCTTAAGATTTTAAGAAACAATCTCAAATGATCCATATGCTCCCGCTCACTTTGGAAATAAATGAGAATATCATCAATCAAGACAACCATAAAACTATCAAGGAATGGCTTGAACACACGATTCATAAGATCTATAAACATGACTGGGGCATGAGTTAGGCCAAACGACATTGCCACAAATTCAAAGTGCCAATACCTAGTTTGAAAAGCCGTCTTAGGAATATCATACTCTCTAACTTTCAACTAATGGTACCCAAAATGGAGGTCAACCTTAGAGAAGTGGCTAGCCCCTTGAAGTTGGTAGAATAAGTCACCGATCCTAGACAATGGATGCTTATTCTTGATGGTCACTTTATTTAATTACCTATAATCAAATGCACATCCAAATAGATCCATATTTCTTTCTTACAAATAGATACTATGTTTTAGTAGAGTTATGTCTATCCATATGATGCCTTTTTATTTGAGTTTTTTCTTCTGCTGTTAAGCTGATGTGACGATGAGGCCAGGTGGTTCTCTTGGGGAATCAACAATGGTTCTTCAAGTGCCGGCCACACTAAGGGTACACTCTCTGGGCGTGACAATTATATACCAATACATTCCTTTAACTTTGTTGTACTATTTAAGGGGCAGACTCTACAATCAATATTTCCATATATCAACACCCAAGGATGTGACTTTGGCGGTAATGTGAACCTTGAAGACAACAATCTCACATTGTTGTAATCCAATAAACTTGTTCGGCTAGGTAGTATTGTAGAAACTCAAACTGCAAATCGAAGTTCTATAAAAAGCCAAGAGAATATAAAGTAAGCATCTACTTAACAGAAGCACAATTGAACAGAAAATCATAGTGTTTATTTTCCTTCTGATGCACTTACGTAACTACTTCTTGAGCAACTCTTGTAAATCATCTACATAAAAAGGAGAAAAAACAATAGATATATCAGTCATTGAACCTTAATTGTTCTTTAACAAATGCACATTTACTTATTCTTGAAAGAATGAGACCTACCAGTGAAACGTCTTGGTTGTGGGACTACCAATTTAAAATTTGAGAGATCATAACACATACAATACCATCGGAATAAAATTAGTTCTTTGATCCAATAAATATATAATAGTTATTTGAATTTTATGTCAGATAATGATGAGAAAGTCTAATTTAATATAACGATCAATTTGGTGTGTTTGTGTCAACCATCATTATCTTTTTCTCTCATTTTGTCTTTACTTCAAATTTGATAATTGAAACTTTTATTGTGACACCTCATAATTCTATCCTCACATGCACCTACATTTCAAGCCTTATTCATATATCTGGGAAGTGCATTAGGGTCATAGGAGACCTCTAGTGCTTCGTCGAGTTAAAAACTTCCCTATAAATTGAGTTTCTAGTGTTGGATTATATGCGGGTCAAATTTAAATGATCATAAATTTTAACACATAGAGAATTAGCTGTCCCATGACCTATCAAATGAAAGCCCTTTGAATCATATTTCCAACGTAACTAGTTCCACCTCATTTGAAGTTCGGAGTCAAAAGTTATGACCATTTTATCGAAGACTGCCAGAGTAGAGTTGAATCACGAAACCTCTTTACGGGTCTTGAATTAAAGTATGGCCCATCTACTAATTTGTGGTAAACACTCCTAAAACTTCAATTTTTGGTCTCAGACTTTACGAACCTATCTACAGGCTGTAGAATGGGCTCGCGAAAGTGATCCAAAGACCCCAAAATTGGACTAAAACTTTACGAAAGTGTCCCTACGGGCTGTCGAACTTTTTATGGGCCATATATGGGCCGTAGATGACTTTTGTCAACTTTCTAAGAAAGGTTATTTTGATCTATTCCTACCCTTTCAAATCCTAGAATTGACATTTTTACACCTAGATAAAGCCTTAAACATGTCAGTTTAATACTTTTATGCTAAATCACTCTCTCAAAACGTAGAAGTAAGGTTTCAAGAGAGAAAAAAGTCTAGGGTTTGGAGAAAAACTTGAGAATTCGTCCAAGCTACTTCAAGGTTCAAAACAACCAAGTATGTAAGGCTAACCAAAACATGGATTTTGTTCTTCCATGTTCCCCATAATCGGATTGGTGGTGATGTGAGTAAATTGAGTCTCCCATGAATGTTTCTTGAATATTTTTCTTAAAATATAATGTATTCCTACATAATCTTGAATGAATTACTATTTTTATGATGTAATTACTTGAATTTGATGATTTTGCTTTACTATATAAACCCTAACATGAATTCTTTTTGTTTTCACATATTTCACTTAAATAGACATGCATGAGTATAATTTGAGCCTAAAGAGTACATAGAATCCCTAAATATTTTAATTATAAATTTTTCTCCTAAATGCTATGAGTTAGAATGATGTATGATTGAGTCCTGATGAGTCAAGAACTGAACCTAAAAATGATGTAACCAAAAGGGTTGATAGTTGATGTGATGAGTAGAGTTGATAAATATCCAATGAGACTAGATGAATGAGTTAACCATAGGGTTGATGTCTTATGATTATATTGAGTCATAGGAGGAGTATTGAACACCAAATTGAGTAAGAGTAAGTCCAACTTGAACTCAATAACTATGTAGCCGACGTAGGAGATGATTGAACCATAAAATTAGATATTTCCTATTATCCCAAATGAGAACTTAATGTTACTAAGTTTGGATGTATTAATGGGATATCCTATACCCCCGGTAGGGTATTGGATGGATGTGGCAATGATATTACTTTGCTGTATCATCACCGACTCATAGCTGATGATTGTCGATTAGAGAAACTTCCAAATAGTCCTTGATAGTACTCTGAGTGGATGGGATGTAGATGATAGATGAGTATTCATTATCTAAATTACATTCTTACTTTAGACTTTTGACATGATGATTGAGTTTCGTATTTCTTGAGTTGGGCTATTTTAGATGATGTTATTCTTCTTTTACATATTTCTTTCTGTTATTTTACATACTCATACATTTAACATACTAACGTCCATTTGGGTCTGCATCTTTTTATGATGCAGAGACAGGTACTAAAGGTCATCAACAAACGCCTCGTTAAGAACCTATTTGTTTCTAGTTAATTGGTGATCCCTCCCCTCCTCTCAAAGGACATTATGTTTTCATTTTAGCTTGAGTTAGACTTATCTTATTCTATTTAGAGGTAGTCAAAGGTCTGTCATTAGAACTATTATTTAGATATTTTAGAGGCGTCATAGACTAGACAATTGAATTGTGATTAAATGTTATATTAGCTAGTTTTCTTTCATACTAGTTTTGCTTAGTTTTTGGATGAGATGTTTGGCCTTTGCCTTTTATTTATCATTTGTCATTTCCTTCTTTACTTATTCTTATACACTAATGTCTTCCGCTATTAGAATGTGATTGAATAAATGTGATGAGGCTGGGTAGTTTGCTTGTGGGTTACCAATAGTCTCTGAGTGTCGGCCATGCCAAGGGTACCCTCCTGGGGCGTGAAAAACTTGGCATCAGAGCACAAAGTTCCAGAGTCCTAGAGAGTCTATGAAATCATATCTAGTAGAGTCTTGTTTACAGGTGTATTGTGCACCATACTTCATAAGCCGGAGGCTATAAGACAATAGGACATTCCTAATCCTCTTCTACACTAATTCTAACCCCTCATTCAAGACTAACACTTAGTTTCTAGAATCAACTCTCAAAATTCACTCATTGTCTCATCTTCAAGATTCAAGCTAGGATTCCTTTTGGGTTTCAACTTCAAGCTAGTTTCTTCTCAAATTCATCTTCCTATGAAATATACGTAGGTATGATTCTAGGGCCCTCTCAACCAAGAAGACCCAAACTCTTTTCGCTTGAATTTCATGGAATTTTAGCTACTTTAAATATGGGTTTTCAATATTATGATATATTAAATTCAAGTGATGTATGGGTTGTGCTTTATTGATAATTTTAAGTTGACTAAACCCCTGTTATGATGATTTACATTGAAGTTATGAAGTTATGAATGTGCATGTACCCTTTAAAACTTGATTTGTGCATGTGTAATCTATATTATGTTCTAAATGAGAATTTTGCTTATGTTTTGACTTAAATTTCATAATGTATTATTGATTTGAGTTTGAATATCTATTACCCATGTTATTCTCATGTCATTCATAGCATATGCATTATGAGCATTGAATTTATGAAATTATCGGTGGGTTAAGCTCACATATGTTTTTATGAAATATTTTAGGTGAGTTAAGCTCACATATTGGTTATGACAAAAATGTGATCACGTAAATGTCTATTATTAATGGCTCTTTGAGAATTTTGGGCGTTTACACTATATTATCATGAGCATGAGCTATTCCTGTGCAAATGTATCATGGTTATGAATTATAATTTGACTTTTGAGCCCAAATATGAATGATTATGTAACATATTTGGTTTTTAAACTCAATTGAGCATTGAAAATGATTTTAAATGACTATGTCCTATTTTAAAAGAATGTATATATATATGTATTCTCGTGGGATGTTTTGACTTTGTACTGATGACTTAGGGGCATTAGGGTCCCCAAGGGTCCTCTCCCTTTCCTCGAACTATGTGTTAACATAGGAATAGAAGCCATTACCGAAAAGACCAAGTTATAAGGAATGGTTATTCATTTATTGATATGATATGATAATGAAAATGCTTCTGAAAAGACTGGGTCGTAAGAAAGGTGTCCATCCACCGAAGAGATTGGGTCGTAAGGTGTGATGTAGATTACCCTTGGCAAGTAATCTTCTCCTATAGACAAGAGGTTTTTATCAGACTAATTCATGTTACTGCTTACATGAGTTTGATTTGACGGTTATAGTCCATGCCTACTATATATTAGAATATATTGCATTTCATGCATCATGAATTTCATGGCATATTATTCTACTATTCTTCTTTGGATATATACTTCTATATTATTTTCCTTTGTCATCTAACATTGATATGCATTTTTGATAAGTCATATGCATAACATACCTGTATACTTACTACATTCAAATGTACTAACACATACTTTTTGCCTACTTGATTTAACCATGTAGGAGCCAGAGATTACCTTCATCTACCATTTGATGACTGGATCATATTTGAGACATTTTTTGTGGTGAGTCCTATCTTCTAATGACCAGCCACCATCCCTCTACCTATGAAGTCTTGTTTATGTTATTTACTTTGAGGGTAAGCTCGGGACATTTCTTGGCCCCCGACCCATCTTATGTCTAGAGGAATTGTTGGATATCTTGTAGACTCTTATCAGATCTATATGTTACGTGTTGCATTTGGAGCTCATGGCTATGGTTATTTATTGGATATGACTATTATGGATTAATTATGGGAATAATGATATGTATATATGTTTGATGTGGAAATGTGAAAGATCCTAAGTCCCATATTGCCCCCATAGAGTGAGTTATACTTACTCGCCCCTTTGTTCTTATGCGCTATGTGAATCCATGTTAACCCTATCCCTATGACATCCCCATAGCGTGAGTCCTATGTTCCCATCCCTTAGAACAATGTGCTTACTATTTCTTGTATGCTTCTAAACTGAAGATATGAATATGTATACTTTGAGGCTTTTTTGGGGACTCTCGAGTTTTCATTCACCATTTCACTCTTAAACTCTTGGTCCATGTCGTGATAGAGATAGTATCAGAGAAATAGGTTTATAAATGGTCCTCAGAGTCCAATATACTGCTTCAAGTAGAGTCTTACTCATGGGTGTGAAGCGCGCCATGTATATGGGTAGGAGGATCCAGGTGTTATAGGAAATGTTTTACTCATTCATGATTCTTATCGTGCAATGGGATGTGTCTTAAGATTTCCTATCTCCATCACTCCCTACTGAATGGGGAAAATTACTATAGGCTCATAACGCAATCTAGGCAAGGAAGATGTTGTAGCTGATCCTATAAATGAGGTCAAAAGGGAGTTGGTGAAGGGTGTTTATTGTTTGACAAGCTTGCTCCTTCGGGTATTCAAAGTTTTCTTGAGTTGGCTGGTTATTATATAAAGTTTGTTGAAATTTTCTCATCTATTTCATCTCTATTAAGCAAATTGACTCAATAGAAGGTTAAGTTTGTGTGGTCGGATGAATGTGAGAAGAGTTTTTAGACTTTGAAAGATCAACTCACATCGGCTCCTGTTTTGACTTTACCAGATGGCTTAGATTGGTTGTTGTCGTATTATGATGCATCTTGAATTAGGTAGGGTTGTGCACTTCTGCAGCATGTTAAGGTGATAGCTTATGTGTCAAGGAAATTGAAGGTGCATGAGCGTAATTACTTGACTCATGATCTTGAGTTAGCGGTGGTGATGTTTTCCATGAAGATTTGGAGACACTATTTGTATGGGGTGTATGTTGATGATTTTATCGACCACAAGAGTTTGCAATATGTGTTCACTCAAAAGGATCTTAACTTGAGACAAAGTAGATAGTTGAAACTCCTCAAGGACTATGATAGGAGTGTATAATAACATCCCGATAAGCAAATGTTGTAGTCAATGCTCTTAGTAGGCTATCTATGGGAAGTGTGGCTTTGTTGATGAAGGAAATAAAGAGTTGGCAAAAGATGTTTACTGTTTCGCTAGATTAGGTGTTAGGTTGGCTAGCTCTAATGATGAGGGTATTCATGTTCGGAATGGGACATAATCTTCTGTGGTTGTTGATGTTAAGGCTAAGCAATACTTAGACCTATCATTGGTTGCGTTGAAGAGGTTGGTTGCTAGAAATAAGATACAGGTTTTCTCCCAAGGGAGAGGTGGTGTACTTTGATACCAAGATGGGTAGTATGTTTCGGATGTTGATGGTCTTAGGGAGATGATCATGCATAAAGCCCATAAATCTCATTATTGTGTTCACACAGGATCTACTTAGATGTATCAGGATTTTAGGGAAGTGTATTGGTGACATAGTATGAAAAAGGATATAGCCAAGCTTGTATCCGAATGCCCTAATTGTCAACAAGTGAAGGTAGAACACCCAAAGGCTCGATGGTTTGACTCAAGACATTGAGATTTCTACTTAGAAGTGGGAAGATGTGAACATGGATTTTGTGGTTGGTTTGCCTCGAAACTGAAGGCAATATGACTCAATTTGGATTATTATTGACCAGTTCGCTAAGTCAGCTCATTTCCTATCGGTCAAGATACCTCTAGTGCCAAAGGCTATGCAAGGTTGTATGTCTGAGAGTTGGTGAGATTGCATGGTGTACCTAGGTGTATTATATCAGATCATGACACCCAATTTACTTCCTACTTTTGGAGGTCATTTCAAAGAGAACTTAGTACTAAGGTGAAGTTGATTAGGGCGAGGTTGAAGATGGCCCAAAATCACCAAAGTTGTATTCAAATGTTAGGAAGAAGGATCTTTAGTTTCATGTTGGTGAATGGGTGTATGTGAAAGTCTCACCTATGAAGGGTGTAATGCGTTTTGGAAACAAGGTCAAGTTAAGTCCTTGGTATGTATGTGCATATGATATTGTTGAAGCAGATTGGGAATGTATCTTATAGGTTGGATTTGCCTCCGTAAATGAGCTCTTGTCATTCGATTTTTCATATGTCTATATTGAGGAAGTTAGTTGGTGATAACAGTGCTATTGTGCCTTTGGAAGGAATTGAGGTTGAGGAGAACTTATCTTATGAGGAAGTTCCGATTGAGATTTTGGATAAGAAAAGTGAAGTAGCTTCGCAACAAGGATGTGGATTCAGTTAAGGTACTTTAGAGAAGTCAACATGTGGAAAGTGCTACGTGAGGAGTGGAATCAAACATGATGTGACGATACCTCTATCCGTTCCAATCTACTCAAGCCTATGGTATTAGGTTCTTCCTATTCCCAATGGTCCTAATTCTTCCACTCTTGAGTTTCATAACATGACATGCATACATATACATGAAAATGATTTTTCTGATGTTTTGAATGATTTAAATACGTTTTGATATGAGTTTTAAAGGCTATATGATTTTCAAATGGTGAACTATGCATTGTACCTTTTGTTTGAATGTTTCATGTTCTAATTCAAGCCTTGTTTATACACATTTGAGGATGAATGTTCCTAAGGAGCAGATGATGTAAGGACCCGGGCTTTGTACGACCTTAATAGAACTCAAAAATTTGGTTTAGAAAAGTTTTGGACTAAAGTGATATTCCATGGGAGCCTTCTTGGTCGTGTGAGGTCACACAACCTGTGTGGAGATCCTATGAAGTGGCCTTTGGCCTATGGAGGAGTGTTGGCCCTTAGAAGTGGAGTTTTAATCTAAGGCACACCATACTTTAACCCCTCACGGTCCATGTGACGCTTCACGGAGTGTTGGCCCTTAGCGGAGGAGTTTTAATCTAAGGCACACCATAGTTGGAGCCGTCACGGTCCATGTGACGGTTCACGAACTGTGTAGTGGGTCATATGGTGGCCTTGGCTTGAAATCTCACAATTTTGGGACTAAGTGTAGTGCCATGGCCAAGTACACGCCCGTGTGGCCATTCGTATGGTCTTCGGAGTGAAATATTTTCTTTGGATCATTGTCTCGGAACTTTGTCGTGAAGAATAGTGAAGTGGTAATAAGGACCAGACGGTCCGTATAGAGTTATACACGACGTGAAGTCGGCTGTGTGGATGCTTTTTCTAATTTTTTCTAAGTATGGAATTTTCAATCTCAAGCTAAGCTCATTTTCAGGCGTTCAATTCAAGCTTATTTATGTTGTTTAATGCCATCATGAATCTCCTACATCAAGCCAAGTTCAAAGGAATTCCATTGACTAAACTTTTCACAAGAACTGATGGAAGAGTCAACTTTAAATGGTCATATCTCTTAGCATAAAATGAATTGGGTGGCCCACGACCTATAAAATTGAAGCTCTTTGAATTAGATTTCTAAAGCATCTAGTTTCATCTCATTCCGAGTTTGGAGTAAGAAGTTATGCTTTTTTTCGTAGAACCTATATGGGCAAGGACAGTGTGCCTTCACGGACCGTCAAGAGATTCACGACTTGTGAAGCTAGTTGTGACAAGTTCCGGATGAAATTTAAAGAGATATTTTATTGAAGTATTTTTGATATTTTGGCCCATCGCCAAGGTTTTTGAAGACCTTTAAACCCCACATTACATTTCTAAACCTCTCGTACACTAATTTTAACCCCACATTCAAGACTAACACAATTTCTAGAATCAAACTCTTACAATTCTATCCAAGTCTCATCTTCAAGATTTAATCTAGGGTTCAATTTGGTTTCAACTTCAAGATAAATTCTTCTCAAATTCATCTTCCTAACCAAGGTATGTGGGTTTGATTCTTGGCCCCTTTCAACCAAGAAGGTCAAACTCTATTCACTTGAATTGCATGGAATTTTATGTACATTAAATACCCATTTTTAATATTATAATTTATTAAATTCTATTGATATATGTATTGTGCTTTATTGATTATTTTAAGTTGACTAAAGCCATATTATGATGATTTACATTGAAGTTATGAAGGTATAAATGTGCATGTCCCCTTTAAAGCTTGATTTGTGCATGGATAATCTATATTAAATTTTAAATGTGAATTTTGCTGATGTTTTGACTTAAATTTCATAATGTAATATTGATTTGGGTTTGAATCTCTATTACCCATGTCATTCTCATATCATTCATAACATATGCATTCATGAGCATTGGATTTATGAAATTATTGGTGGGTTAAGCTCACGTATGTTTTTATGAAATATTTTTGGTGAATTAAGTTCAAATATTGGCTATCATAAAAAAGTGATCACATAAATATCTATTGTTAATGGCTTTTTGAGCATTGTTGGTGTTTGCACTATATTGCCATGAGCATGAGCTATTCCTATGCATGAGCATCATGGTTATGAATTATGATTTGGTTTTTGATCCCAAGTATGAATATTCATTAAATGTGTTTGGCTTTTAAGTCCAACTAAGCATTGAAAATGATTTGAAATGACTATGTCCTCTTTGGAAAGCATGTATATGTATAATAATACTCGTAGAATGTTTTGACTTAGCACTGATAGATTGAAGGTATCAGGGTTATCCCCAAGGATCCTCTTCTTTTCCTCGAACTATGTGCTAGCATAGGAATGGAATCCATTACCGAAAAGACCGGGTCATAAGGAATATTCATTCATTTATTGATATGATATGATAATGGAAATCCTTCTGAAAGACTGGGCCATAAGGAAGGTGGCCATCCACCAAAAAGACTTGGTCGTAAGGTGTGACGTAGATTACCCTTGGTAAGTAATCTTCTCTTGCCGTTGTGATGTATTTATCGGACAAATTCATGTTACAGCTCACATGAGTTTGATTTATCGGTTATAGTCCATCACCACTATATATGAGCATTATTGCAGTTCATGCATCATGAATTTCATGGCTATTGTTATACTACTCTTCTTTGGATATATACTTCTTTCTATACTATCTGCCCTTGTCATCTAACCTAGAAATGCAGGTTTGACAAGTCATGTGCATTGCATGCCACATACTTCATACATTCAAACATACTAATGCCTATTTTTTGCCTATATGATCTAACCATATATGGACCGGAGATTACCTTCATCCACCATTTGACGGCTAGATCGGATTCGAGACATTTGTTATGGTGAGTCCTACATTCTAAGGACAAGCCACTATCCCTCTACATATGAAGTCTTGTTTATGTTATTTACTTTGAGGGTGAGCCGGGGAAATGTCTTGTCCCCCATCCCATCTTATGTCTAGAGGTATTGTTGGATATCTTGTAGACTCTTGTTGGATCTATATATGATATGTTGTATTTGGAGCTTCTGGTGATGGTTATCTATTGGATATGGCTATTATGGATTAATTATGGGAATAATGATATGTATGTATGTTTGATGTGGAAATGTGGAAGATCCTAAGCCCCATATTGCCCCCATAGAGAGTGTCATACTTACCCGCCCTTTAGTTCTTAACAACTATGTGCTATTTGAATCCACGTTAATTCCTATTCCTATGACATCCCCATAGCATGAGTCTTATTTTCCCATTCCTTAAAATTATATGTTTACTATTTTATGTACGCTTCTGAACCTAAAATATGAATATGGATACTTTGAGGCTTGTTTGTGGACTCTTGGGTTTCCACTAGCCATGTCACTCGTGGACCCTTAGTCCAGGTCATGACATTGTACCTGATCCAAGACTGAAAGTGTTGCTTGATGTGCTTTCTATCATCCCCCGAGCATGCCCAATCACTATCGGTATAGCCTAGCAATCTAAAATTTGAAACATGAGCGTAATATATACCATGTTCTAGTGTCCCAAAATATAGTGTAGAATCCTTTCTGATTCAGCAATTCTAAATCCAGAAGATTCGACAGAACCTTGAGCTTTATATTCAATATTTGAACTTTTTTCTTGTCATTTTTCCCTCTTTGCATAATGCTTCTCATGCTGCTAGGATGAAGATGGAACTTCTTTCTCATTCTACATTTTTGTTTAGGTTATCTTCTTCATCTTGCATCTTTTTCTACTATGCCCCATCTGAACCTCTAATTTCTCCTTCCATCTTCATTTTGTGTAATTCACTTGTTTCTCCTTGAGCAAGAAATCTGTTTGCACATGTCTGAACTTCAATGAGCAAAGAGGCAATAGAAGAAGCAAACAATGTCATCATTGCTAGAAGTTCGGACATGTGCAAGTAGATTACTGGTATAAGGAGAAACAAGTGAATTATGCAAAATGAAGATGATAAGGAGCAATGAGAGGTTCGGATAGGGCATAGTAGAAAAAGAGGCAGAATAAAGAAGATAATTTAAACAAAATATCAAATGAGAAAGCAGTTCAGTTTTAGTCCCAGCAACATGAGAAGCATTATGTGAATAGGAAAAAACAACAAGAAAAAGTTTAAATATTGAATCTAAAGCTCAAGGTTTTGTTGATTCTTCTGGAATTGGAATTGCTCAAAAATGATGCTTTATGGATTACTCATAAACGTTGAAACGACACCAATAGAGTATGAAATATCTGGATGAGTATGAAACAAATAAATCAAGCCTCTAACCAAGCTTCTAAAACTTCCTGCATTGGCTTGCCCAGTACTATCTTCTTGCTGCAGATTTACAATTGACTTGACCAAATGTTTTAAGATGGTCTAATGGATATCTCTTTTGAGAAACAAATACATCACCTTCTCCTTGTTTCACCTCAAGCCCAAGAAAGTAATGCAACAAACCTAAATCTGTCATCTCAAATCTACTCACCAACTAGATTTATATTTAGCTACAATAGAGTGTGATGAACCCATATAAATTATATCATCAACATAAAGGCATACAATAAGAAGATCACTATTACCTTGCTTCCTTAAGCATAGAGTAGGATCACTTTCACTCCTTTCAAACACATTTTGAACAAAATAAGAATTGATTTTGCTATATCAAGTGCGTGGCGCTTGTTTCAATCCACAAAGTGCCTTCCTTAGCTTATGCCTTTCTCTCTTGGCCAGTGATTTCGAAATCTTAAGGTTGAGTAACATAACTTACTCTTCCAGTTCACATTCAAGAATGTTGACTTAACATCAAGTTGATAAAATGTCCATTTCAATTGAGAAACCAAAGCAAAAATTAATCTTATCGTTTCAAATCGAGCAACATGGGAAAATGTCTCTTCATAATCAATGCCCTGCTACTGCTCGATCAAAATGGCCACTTTATCAACTTGATGTTCAGTCGATGTTCTTGAATGCTGAACTAGAAAAGGAGCTTTATGTTGCTCAATCTCAAGGTTTCAAAATCAGTGGCCAAGAGGGAAAGGCATTGCAGCTAAGGAAGGAACTTTATGGGTTGAAACAAGTACCACACGCTTGGTATAGCAAAATAAATTCCAATTTTTTCCAAAAGAGGTTTAAAAAGAGTGAAGGTGAGCCTACTCTATAATTAAGGAAGCAAGATAACAATGATCTTCTTATCGTATGCCTCTATGTTGATGATATAATTTATATGGGTTCATTCACTCTATTATAACTGAATTTAAATCTAGTATGATGAGTAGATTTGGGATGACAAATTTGGGTTTGTTCCATTACTTTGTTGGGCTTGAGGTAAAACAAAGAGAAGGTGATGTATTTGTTTCTCAAAAGAGAAATGCATTAGATCTTCTCAAAAGATTTGGCCTGGTCAATTGTAAATCTGCAGCAACATCCATGAATATGAATGAAAAATTGCAGTAAGAGGATTGTACTAGACAGGACAATGCAAGAAGTTTTAGAAGTTTGATTGGGGGCTTGATTTATTTGTCTTATATTAATCAAGATATTTCATATTAGCTGGTGTCATTTCAAGATTTATGAGCAATCCATCAAAGCGTCATTTGGAGCTGCAAAAGGATTCTACACTATTGTTAGAATACTAAAACATGGTATTTGGTATGCACATATTTCAAATTTCAGATTGGTAGGATATACTGACAGTGATTGGAGAGGCTTGTGGATGATAGGAAAAATACACTAGGCAACACTTTCAGTCTTGGATCAGGTGAAATCACATGGAGTCTATGAAATAAGCCACGACGACATTGTCAACTTTAGAGGCAAAGTATATCACAGTAACTTCGTCGGCTTGCCAATGCATTTGGCTTAGGAGAATTTTGGTTGATCTTGACCAAAAGCAAAGTCAATGTGCATTCTTCTTCCATAAAATGCAAGATTCTTAATCATTGTAATTGTGGTTTTATGGTCGCAATAAATTTGTATTCCTTTCTTGGCTACTGTAATTCGAGAAAACATTGTCTCATGGAATGATTATTGAAAGAAGAACAATACCCTTGCATCCTTCTTTCTGTTTTCCTTCAGCTGTTGGTTTTCATCAATATCTGCATACCTAATTTCTATCAAGTCCAAAGATCTTAAGGCTTAAATAAAGTCTTCATCTTAATGCTCTAGAAATGATAGCTTGGTCCTGTGAAAATAGGGATGGTTGGATGATATATGTTAAGAGAACTTCCATTGGAAGCTATGGAGAATTTTGCAAACTGAATTTCAAGATTAAACAAAGGTAATAGTTGTAAAATTGTAAACTCTTCGGCATGAGTTTGAAACTTTGATCACGAAAGGAAATGAATATGTGCAAGATTTCTTGTCTAGAACAATGACTATCATTAGTCAAATGCGGTCATATAGAGACCAAATGACTAATCAATCAATCGTTGAAATTTTTTTAAGGAGTTTAACTTCTAAGTTTGATCATATTGTGGCTGCAATTTAGGAGTACAAAGATTTGTCAAAATTTTCATTTGAAGAATTGATGGGTTCTGTACGAGACCATGAAGCAAGAATAAACAGGACAAGGGAAAAACAAGAAGAAAAAGCATTTCAATCTAATGTGGAGGCACCCAATTTAAGAGATAATGATAAAGCAACAACAGGAAGCAGATGAGGCACAGGTGCATTTGAGGAAATAGTTGAGGTCGAGGCAGAGGTTCTGATACCATAAATGTTGGAGAAAAGATCTCATGAACAAAATATTAGAAAGGAAAGAAGAAATTAGCAAGGAAGTAAAGTTGAAGGTTGTAGAAATTTTTCTAGAATTGCAAGACTGTTTTTCTCCATCATTCATCTATGATAATACCTTATAAATAGGCTTACAACTCAACTAAGAATGCAGAATTAAAAGGGCACAAACTCAGTAGTGCTTTCAACTAAAATAAGAAACTTAAGGACCAAATAATGACTATCCTAGACTAAGTCAAGATGCGGTAAAATACTAAAGTAGAGCAACAATAACTTTTCTTCTTTTTTGAATCACTTATTCAACGATGTGAATCTACTGGGTCCTATAAAGCTAAACAATATGAATAATAAATTATGAATTAAGTAAATTGAATGTGTAGTGAGAAATTATCAAATCTAAACATCTCATTTAAATTCTAAGTCAATCTTTTCATTTTTGTGTAAGACTTAATAAATCTAATTTTTCAACTCTTGCTCATGAGGAAGTAATATGTGGAGTTGGAGGGTACGTTAATCATTCAACAGGCGAGACTTCATCCGATATACCTTATGGAACAAAAATATTTATAATGCTAACATTTCATTTATTAATATCTTGTCTCCCAAAATTCCATCTTATATATATATATATATATATATATATATATATAGTGAGTGAGTAG
>JAABOM020000075.1:9791290-9805423 GCA_011800125.2 Solanum clarkiae
CTGTCTAAAAAAATAAAATAAAGTAAAATAAATTTATATTTTAATTCAATATCAATATAAACTTATTATTTAAGTAAATTTATATACACAATTTAAGATGAAACTTTTGTAGTACCCAATTTTTTAAACAAGATGAAAAGATGGACTAGTAGCAATTTTGCAGTAAAAACTAATGAAAAAATAAAAGAAATAGTAACACTTACATTAATGGTAGCGGAGGAAGAGAATCCAAGCTTTGTCAAGAGAGAGCGCGACGAGAAGAGTGCTGAGCTGTGGGTTGAATTGAAATAATGAGAAAGGAAAGAGTAGTTCAAGTTACTTTTGTTGAGGATATTTTTGGGAATATGAAAAAAATATTTAGGGTAAAAAAGTAATTTTTTTGGTCAAACTATAACCTTTTAAGCTAAAAAATAAAAAGTTGGGGGGGGGGTTGCTGTTTTTAACTTTTAACTTATTTTAAGCAAATTTTAACTTTTTTAAGCTGTTTTGAGAATTGCCAAACACTTTTATAAGCTAAAAAGAGCTTAAAGCAGGTTTGACCAGCTTTTAAGCTAAGCCAAACGGGCTCTTATTTCCCCAAACAATTCTTTTCACTTCAGCATACGTGGATGCTTTGAATTTTGGCTCAAATTTAGCCTTAGTTTCACTTGTTCAAATAAATTTGGCTGTGTTAACTTAATCATACGTATGTTGAAAGGTATAGGGAATTATAATTATTCTCTTCCTTTCGATATTCGAATATCAGAATATTTTCAGAATCTACTCAACTCTAGGAGATTTATACACTGAAGAACTCCTGAAAGACCCCATAATACATTCAAACAGAATCATTTGTATCCAAAACAGATCTACTGAGCTGTTGATCCTCCTTGTCTTCTCAATTCCTTTGTGAAGTACATTCTTTTAAAATCGTTCATCTCTTTTATATGCTTCGTTAGAGTTTACAGTTATATATTACTCCCTCCGTCCCAATTTATGTGACACCGGTTGACTTGATACAAAGTTTAAGAAAAAAAGAAGATATTGAAACTTGTGTTCTAAAATAAATCTTAGATATTTGTGTGGCTATAAATCATTTCATTAAGGTAAATGAGGAATTTTAAAGTTGAATTGTTTCTAATTATGGAAAGAGGACATTTATTTTGGGACAGACTAAAAAGAAAAAGGTGTGATATAAATTGGAATGCATAGAGTATGTTTTAAGTTAAATGGAAATTGGTTTTTTGCTTGCAGAGCATAGGCATGTTGGTTCCACAAACTTCAATCTACTCAGTAGCAGAAGTCATACAATATTTACACTGGTATCTTATGTTTTTACCAATTAACTATAAATCCGTGATTCGTTATGCTATTTGATCTTACTTGCATAGAGAGTTTCACAGAAACAATGTGTATATAGTAATTTTATTCCTTTTGACAGACAATAGAAAGTAGCCCCTGCGGTGAATCTAGCGAAGGAGGGTCAGTTACCTTGTCACAACTGGTAAACAGCTGCTTTAAACTTGTTAGACTTCAACCTAATTACTTTGAACAACTCATACATTCCTTATATCTTGTTTGGATGTTTGTTTACTTGTTGTATTATTACTTTAAATACAATGTTTGTTTTAATTGTTACTTAAATTTTATTATTTGCTTAATTCGTTGTTATGTAACAATTAAAAGTGCCATTCTATGTAACGATCAATTTGGTGTGATGTGGTGTTATCTTTTTTTCATGCTCTCATTTTATCCTTATTTTAATAATTCTATTTACTCTTGACCCATCCCTATTTATAATAATTTTTACTCATGCCCAACTTCTCTTTTTAATATTGTCAGTTTATTATTCGTATTGCTGGTACGTGGTATTATGAAATGGCAGAAACGATACAATCTATCATTGTTATATGTATCAAAACAATTTTTTTTCTGAAACTGAACATTGTATCAAAATAATATAATATGATAGGTGAAACGATGCGTAACAGCCATCCAACAAGCTGTTGCTGGCACAAGTAGTCCTCACTTCCTAACAACTAATTATTGGGTCTAGTTTCGTTATTTGTTTGAAAGAGTTGATCTTCATTTTTTGATTGAGAACTTCTAACTCTCCATTTCCCACTTTTCTGTTTCTTGATTAAAAAAAAATGCTTGCAGCACCTTATTGATTTGGCAGGTTCTGAGAGCTCAAAGGCTGAAACCACCGGTGTGCGCCGAAAGGAGGGATCTTACATCAACAAAAGCCTACTGACTCTTGGAACTGTAAGGACCCAAATGACTTGATTGTATCATGAGTAGAAATTTTTCTGAACTAATATCATCTTTTTTGACATTTCAGTAATAATGTAGCTTAGTTGTTTAAGAGAAACTTATATACAGAAAGTACCTGTTTTTGTGATCAGTCATCAAGTATATTGACTTGACATTGTTGTTAGAATAGGAATAGGAACATGAATAATATATCCTACTTGGATAAGAATTGTAATGTAGTGTCTATAAATAGGGCTTATTGTGATAATGTAGGTACACAATTCAATACTATTTTGCTCTTGTGTTTCTCAAATGGCATCAGAGCCAAGTTGAGAAGCATTCGGGGTAGAGAAAGTAGTTACCGTGCATCTTTATGGTGACTCTTCAGATTTGATTTGTGTAATTCCACTTTTCTTTTTTGTTGTGCAAAAAACTAACGCCCTAAGGGGGTCTAGTGTCTCCCTCCGACCAAACCCCAACTAGCGCCCATGCAAACTGAAGTAACCCCGTGTCACCTAGAAGGTTGTCTCCTCTAGTGAGATTTGACCATGCGCCAGCGCATGAGCCTATTTAAGTAAGTTTTTTGACGACTTTATTGTTCAAAATGTACTCGTGTCTTGATTTCAGGACTACTGATACATTTGCACAATTTTGAGCACTTCTCAGTGAGGAAATCACTACTGAAGTTACTTGTGGAGGTGCTTGCTTACTTGCTTGATACTAAAGGAATTCATTATATTACATCTGTGCTATATAAGCCTTATTGAATGGTTGACCGTGCAATGTATCACATATGTCATGAGTGTGTCCAAGCCTATGACAATAACTACTTGGGTCGAGATCTTCTAAAGTGACTTCCTCGTCGATTCTCCATAGATTGAGAGGTTTGATTTTCTATGGTTTGGGATGCAGGGGAGTCAATAATGGGTGATGAAACCACTTTTTGACTAGAGGCGCAACAAGGGGAAGTGAACGGGAGAATAGTTCATCAATTATACTAATAATAGGACTAGCTAAAATTTGATCACACCAAATCATGGCCAGTATGACGTCTAGCTAGTGTAAGAACTAGAAACATCTGTTTGTGCTCTTGTTGTTCTTCCACATTCGTAGTGAATGATTGACATCAATTTTTCAATTCCTCGATGAGTGCTTGCACTTGTCCCAAGTAAGTAGACATATCAGATTTTTGTTTCTTTAAGTGGGTCATCTAAGATATCACATCATAAAAATGAGATATGTCATTAGTGTATAAAACATGATCATTTTCCCAAACATGAATAACATGTATGGAATGGCGAAACAAAGGCATCAGCTTCGAATCAATAGATTGCCATTGCAGACTACATAATTGAGTGTCAAATTTAGGATTTCATTATTCAAGATGTACTTGGATTTTCTTAATGAAATATTGTTCTAGGCTATTTTCTATATTCAAAACTTTTTGTGCTCAAGTACAAAATCAATTTAGTGTTTATACGTACTTCTCGTAGTGATAATGCCTAAGAAGACTTATCCTTATAGTTTTAGAAGTTTATGACTAACCAAGGAACTACAAACATCTTGTTTGTACACCCTTCAACAAAATTGGTAGCGGAAGGGAAAAATAGGCATCTTATTGAGACTATTTTTACTCTCCTCATTGAATCCTATTATCCGTTGCGTTATTCAGGCGATGTAGTCGTCACATCTTGCTATTTAGTTAATAGAATGTCCTCATCTTTTTTTCAGAATCAAATTCCCTATTCCATATTGGTTCCTCAGTCACATCTTTACTCTCTTCCCCTTTGTGTCTTTGAGAGTATATGCTTTGTTCATAACTTAGTCCATGAAAAGAGAAATTAGCCTCTCGTCTCTCAAATGTGTCTTTCTTTGTTACTCTTGAGTCCAAAAAGGGAATTGTTGCTACTCATTTTGATCTTTATCGATATCTTATGTTAACCGATATCACATACTTTACATCTCAACCTTACAATTCATACATCCTAATATTAAACCTTAGATCTTACCTATACAAACTTTTGAGGAATCTATGGGTTATTTCTACATCTATATCCACATTGCTATAACTCCTGATTATCAATGTTGTCTGCATCTAGCATTAGGCTAAATGATTCATGTAATGCATCGGATCCTATACCTGGCATGATGCATTAGGCCAGATGATTCATGTAATGCATTGGATCCTGTACCTACAATGGACATGCCTCCTCCTACTCAATTGATTGCACTTCAAAAAGGTATACATTCTACTCGTAATGCTAACACTCATTAAAATTGAGTTATCACTGTCTATCATCACTCCATTTTGCCTTTTTATCATCATTGTCCTCTATTTCTACTCACATATGAAGCACTTTCTCATCCAAGATGGAAGCAGGCTATGATTGATGAGATGTAAGCTTTTTTGCTTTGCATACAAGTGGTATTTGGGAGCTTATCTTTTGGTAGGTAAATCCATTATTGGTTGCCTTGGGGTTTTATGCAATCAAAGTTGGTCTTGATAGTCAGGCTGATCGGCTTAAGGCTCACCTTGTCACCAAAGGGTATACTCAAAATATTTGGGCTGGACTACATTGATATTTTCTCTCTCGTGGCTAATATAGCATTTGTTTGCCTTCTTCTATCTATAGTTGTTCATCTCCATTGGCCCCTTCTTTAGTTTGGCATTAAGAATACTTCTCTACATTGATATTGAGGAAGAAGTTTATAGGGAGTAACTGCCTGCTTTTGTTGCATAGGGGGAGTCTAGTAGCCTTATATGTCAATTATGCAAGTCACTCTATGGTTTGAAACAATCTCCTTGAGCCTGGTTTGGGAAGTTCAATACAATAATTGATGAATTTGGCATGAATTGTAGCGGAGATGATCGCTGTGTTTTATCAGCATTCTGCCCCAAATCTGTGTAATATTTGGTCATTTACATTGATGATATTGCTATCATTGGTAATGATCAGAATGGTATCACTAATTTGAAGCAACGCCCTTTCAGCATTTCTATTCTAAAGACCTTGGTAGACTGAAGTATTTTCTAGGTATTAAGGTTGCTCAGTCCAGATTAGATATTGTTATTTGCAATGCAAATACGCCTTAGACTTTTTTGAGGAGATAGGAATGATGGAATATAGACCCATTGACACTCCTATGGATCTGAATATTAAATTCCCGCAGGACATGGGGAAGCTATCAACAATCCTGGAAGGTATAGGAGACTAGTTGAAAAGTTGAATTATCTCACAATGACTAGGCCTGACATCTCTTTTCCTATTTGAGTGTTGTCTGACTTCCTCTGGTGATAGTCATTGGGATATAGTTATTTGTATTCTACAATATATAAAGTCAGCTCCCGGTAAAGGGCTACTTTTCTAAGATCGAGACTATGAGCATATCATTGGATATATAGATAGTGATTGGGCCGGATTACCCTTTGATAGATGTTCTACATCTGGATATTTTGTATTAGTAGGAGGTAGTTTGGTGTCTTGAATAGTGTGGCTGCTCGAGGCAGTGCAAAAGCAGAATATCAAGCAATCGCTATTGCAGCTTGTTGTGCAAGTTTTGATTAAACTGTTGCTAACAGAACTAAAATTTAGAGAAATTGGTTAGATGTAACTTGCGTGTGATAATCAAGCAACCCTTCATATCGCTGGACTAAGTACATTGAGATTGACTGTCAGTGACAAAATATTCTCCGGATATATAGTTACAAATTTTGTGAGATCGGGTGATCCGCTTGCAGATATCTTCTTCAAATCTCTCACCAGTCCTCGTATTAGTTACTTTTGTAAAAAGCTCGATACGTATGACTCGTATGAATTGGCTTGATGGGGAGTGTTAGAATAGGAATAGGAATAGGAATAGGAACAAGAACATGAATAGGATATAGAATCCTACTTGGACAAAAATTGTAATGTAGTGTCTATAAATAGCGCTTAGTGTAATAATGTAGATTCAAAACTCAGTAATCCCTATATCCCATTTTGTGTGGAACCTTTTCCTTTTTCGTCCCAAGAAGGTCATATAACTATAATTAGAAACATTAAAATTTTCCTTTTACCCTTAATGAAATAATTTTCTTTTTACTCTTAATGAAATAATTTACAATTGTTTTAGACTACAAGTTTCAAAAACCTTCTTTTTTTTTCCTTAAATATCGTGCCAAGTCAAATGGTGCCACATAAAATGGGATGGAGGGAAGAATATTTTTCTCTTATATTTCTCACAAGTATAATGTGCAAAAAGGACAGAAGATTTTAAAAGTCCAGGACTTTTTGATTATTTATTTTTGAAGTACCAAACAGTAGCTATGCCATTTCAAGTATTTGATGAACACGGTCAAGTTAAAAGAGGAATGTAGTGTATATTGGTGAATGATGACTTTATGAAAAGGGTTTAGAAAATGTTTGTGTGAACGTTGTATGATACATGAGTGCTTTGCAGATGCTTTTATTCTTGGTTGTAACTAATGGAAAGTTTATTTAAAAGGTTTCATTTCTTCACAAAACAACTAGACAACTGAGGCTTGTGATTAGAAGAACAAAAGAAGGAAGAAAGGGAAAAGGGTTCCTATCTTTGGGTTTCATTTATTTTGGGGTAATATTGACTTGTTCTCCTTGCAGGTTATTTCTAAATTAACTGATGGGAAAGCTACTCATATACCATATAGAGATTCAAAATTGACCAGGCTTCTTCAATCCTCATTAAGTGGTCAAGGACGTGTATCTGTAAGTAGTTCATTTTTTATGTGTTGGTGTTGCCAGCATAATGGTTTCTGGTGAAACCATGACTATCATACAAATGATCCATACTAAACAGATGTTTGGGTTATAGGGAATACCTTACTGATCTGTTTCTTCACCTCTAATAGCTAATCTGCACTGTGACTCCTTCGTCAAGCAATTCTGAAGAGACACATAACACATTGAAGTTTGCTCACCGTGCTAAACACATTGAGATTCAAGCAGCACAAAACAAGGTCAGACAAGTCCAGATACATATCACCTTGGGTTGTGGATTATTTATAGTGCTTGAAATGGAAACTGTCAATTTGCAGATAATTGATGAAAAATCACTTATCAAGAAATATCAAAATGAAATTTGTCGTCTAAAAGAAGAGTTAGAACAACTGAAGAGAGGCATTGTTACAGTTCCACAAATGAAAGATAGTGGAGAAGATCTTGTGCTCCTGAAACAAAAGGTAACCTTGGACGACATTGCTTTCTCCTCTGGCCTCTACATGTTGTCCCTTCCATCAGTCAGCTATATTAACTGGGAAAGGTCATACTTCTGTTTCATTCAACTTTATAAAAGATTACAGCTAGTCAGCTACTTTTTAGTGAGATGAGTTGACGCCGTTTCTCTGCTATCAATTTGCATATGAATTTCAGACTGATTTTCTTGACGAGGGTCTTCAATGAAGTGATGACAGGAAGGGGGGTGGGTACCTTCTGCTAAGCTAATGTGAATGAATAGGTCAAGCATTCCAACTGAAAATAAAAATGAATATGGCAAACATAATTAGTTTACAAATAAAAATGCCTAGTGCAATCATAACTAGTTAAGATATCAATTCATGGGTGGTCAATAGTGGTAGCTTTGTCATTATTTGTCATCTTTCTCTTTGTTCGACATTTATTAGAAATATTTTATAGATTTTAGGGACCTCAACAAGTTCAGGATTGAGGCATATGCTATATGGTTTATACCTTTCTGGTTTTCCTAATGGGCTTGTAATGTTTTATAGGGTGCTATGTTCGGAAGCCCTCTTTGAACTATTCACTGATCCTTTCAATAGAAATTTAGCTTCCAAACAGTTGCTGGATTTAAATCCTATGCCTTGGTATATTTGATGTTATTCTAATGTTTGTTCCTTCCCTGTAGTTCCTTTTTTTTTTTAAATAAAAAAGATTTTATGTGAGCTTGTTGTTTGATTGAATCTTCATATAGTAAGGAATACAAAGATTTACCAGCTTTCCTGTTTTCTGGCTGAATCTTCGAATCATTGTTGGCCATCTCAGACATCTGACTCTCACCGAAGGATCTTTGCAGAATATGTTGCTTTTTTCTACAGATCATCAACAGTGTTTGGTTTAGAGTAAATTGGAAGTTTTTGTTTAACATATTGTGTTAGGAGTGTACAATGGTTTGTGACTATTGTGTAATGCATTATCTAACTAAAGTCCATCTACTTTGACATACTTTGTAAAGCTAGAAGATGGTCAAGTCAGATTGCAGTCGAGGCTGGAACAAGAAGAGGAAGCTAAAGCGGCTTTGCTTGGTAGAATACAGCGTCTAACAAAGCTAATTCTAGTATCCACTAAAACTTCACAGTCCTCAAGATTTCCTCATCGGGCTGGTCCTAGAAGAAGACATTCTTTTGGGGAAGAAGAGGTGCTGTTACTTGTAATGATTCCCTTGTTTTGATACTTGCCTTTTGCAGTATGTGCATTTAGTTATAGTACTTAGTAGCTTTTCCAAAGGTAACCGGTAATAATATGATGTTACATTTAACAGATGGGAGGAACCTGCCTTTACATACTTCAGTACTGTTTTTACAATGTCTTAACTGCCTTTTTTCCTTTCCTTTGTTGCTATTATAGCTTGCATATCTTCCGCATCGAAGACGAGATCTCACCTTGGAAGCTGAAAATGTTGATTTGTATGTTTCGGTTGATGGCAATGTGGAAGCTTCTGATGATACATTCAAAGAGGAAAAGAAGACACGGAAAAATGGATTGTTAAACTGGTTTAAGCCACGGGTATTTGGAATCTATCTACTCTATTGTAATTTCAATTGCTTCACTTCTGACATTTCTATTTCATGTTTCTGCAATTATGTTAGTGGCATGAACATGAGAATTGTGCTTATTTATCAAGTAACAAGCTCATTACACTTAACAATGACAAGTGTTATCAAAAGCGTGCTTAAGCCCTGATCAAAGCATCTTTGAGCGCTTCGCCTCGCTTAATATGCGCTTCAGTTCCGTCATCAAGGTTCTAAGGCATAATTTTCCTTTCCAATGAGCCTTTCTTGAAGAGGGAACACTAAACAATTGATTTTTCACTTTTATCATAATTTTTTTCTGTTTATTTGTTCATATATTTGTCATTCATGCTTATAATTATTAATCTTGGACTAAACATATATATTTATAAGTTTTTCTCCCTTTCCGCCTTTTTTTTAATTAAAACCCATGCTTTCCTTGCGCTTAAAGGCCCAACGGACCTTAGAGCTTTTTTTGCTTTTTGATGTTGATAACACCTGACAATCTAAGACTCTTCTGTATGACTGTGTGACATGATTTTTCCAGCTTATGACATATCAAAAGATTCGTAAGTGTTTTTTATCTCCGTGGCTATTCAAAATCTCATTTTACACTCAGATGACAGTATACACAGAGTGTAATATGGATTGACTCTGAACCATGCCGTTTATATCAAATGAGGAAAATATTCATTTTATGGAATCAATGAAGGGACAGCTTATTATGTTCCAGGTTGCACTTGCTTTTTCGCCTTTTTTCTGTAATTGTTCTCAATTTTCACTTAAAAAGTTGTAACATATACATGTGGAACCACCGAGAAAATGACAATTGGTCCTTTAAGTTTACCACCACCTTGTCACAACCTGGTCCCATTCCTGATGGCGCCTGCTGGTCCCACCTAAAGGCAAGCCAATTCCCAACCCAAGGGTACTTGTCCAAGCTCTGTAGTCCAAACCAAATCGATACAACAATAATATATACGCTGAAACCTACCCAGAATCTGGAAGTCAACTGTACAGAGCTACAATAGATACAAGGACCTATCGTATACATATATCAATAACCACAATAATATGCAAAACCAGAAGTGTACCTAAAAATACCAAACTCTACTGTACGAGGCCGATGTCTGGACGCAAATGATGGCTATCAACAGTAAGGAGACTGTGGAGAAGCCAGAGTTGCCGGTGCTCACCAAAAGTCTCCTGAGCGCTCTCGAAGTTCCCTTACTCAGCTATCACAGCCCGTACCTGGACCTGCACCATGGAAAGATGCAAAAGTAGGGGTGAGTACCAGAAAAGGCACCCAGTAAGCATCATCGGCCGACCAAATGAAATAGTGAATATAAATAAAGTCCAAATATATATAACTGCAGCAGTGTAGCAAAACGAATTCAGATCAAGGTATAGGCATGTCTGGGAATCCTCAAACCACAACTGAACCAATCAAAGTGAAGAACAATGATAAGTTGAACCAGCCTAAGTATTGAACATCGATACCGACTAACAAAGACTACACACACCAATACCACAACTGCCCCCAACTGAGGCATAGTGCTGTACGCGGGTGCAAGGCCCTAGTATCTATGCCTGTACGCCAACTGGGCCCCTAAGAAGCCCAGAAGGTACACCCGCGTATAGCTAACCCTTGTTCTGATGATGTGGAGAGCTGGGCTCTATGATGGTTCTGAGGGATTCTGTGATTATCTATTTAAGAAAAATGTTCCTTTTTTTTTTTTGAGGAACGGGTAACAGTATATTCATATAATTCCATCATCCAAACAAAGATGAGGGTGATCACTTACATCACATAGGATAAAAAACATAAGGCCATAAGAACTAGTCTGTGGAGCTTTACAATTTCCCTATAAAGTCAACAAAAAGTTCTATATCCCCCACCATATCCTGGTTACAGCAAAAATATAGAAGACTAAGGCAATTCATTCTAATTTTTTGAATGTTGTTTCTTTTATCTTCAAGGCCTCTTGCATTTCTTTCCTTCCACAATATCCACCAGATGCTCACAGGGATCAATGCCCACCAGTCCTCTTCTGACTCTCTTCTTCCAATCTCTTTCCAGCAGTCCATCATACTTTTATTAGTTTTGGGAACCACCCTACTCACTCCAAGTATACACAAGAACATGTTCCACAAATCTGCAGCTATTTTACAGTGTAGAAATAGATGGCTATTTATTTCAGCATCCTGGTCACACATAAAACATCTTGAGCAAATTTGTCTACCTCTTCTCTGTAGTACATTTGTGTCAGACAAGCTTTTCTGCAAACTAACCACATAAAACAAGAAACTTTTAGGGGGACTTTGGCTATCCATATTAGCTTCCAAGGCCATTCCCTGATTTGTTGTTGGCTGGTATTTCTTCTCCAATAGCATGACTTCACAGTGAAAACACCTTTGTTGTGAAGTTTCCACACTGGTCTGTCAGGTGCATTGGTAGTTCCGTTGAAATCAGTTATCACCATAAGCAAATTTGCAACTCTTTGAACCTCCCAATCATTTAAGGCCCTTCTAACGTTGAAATTCAAACCTTGTATGCTCCACATCTGAGCAATAGTGGCCCTAGTCTGTTGACTGAGGAGGAACAGATCGGGGAAGAGAGATTTCAAGCTCCTTTCACGTATCCACAGTTCATTCCAGAACTCAATCTTCAAGCCATTACCCACCTTGAGATGAATATTTTCTTGAAACTGGGGCCAAAGTCTCCGTATAGTCTTCCAGACACTACAACCAAAAGTTCCAAGGACATCTTCAGTGATCCAGTGACCTTGACGCCCATATTTCTCAATGATGATTCTTTTCCATAAAGGCATATCCTCAGCACAGAACCTCCATAGCCATTTTTACAGAAGACAAGAATTTTGGAGACACAGATTCTTAATACCTAATCCCCCTTGCTTCTTGTGAAGTGTTACAGCATCCCATTTTACGAGGTTGTAACCTTTTTGCTCCTTGTTTCCATTCCACAAAAAAGTTCTTCTAAGCAAATTGATTCTCTTCACCATACTCTTTGGTATAGGAAATAAGTTCATCATATAAGAAGGAAGGGAATCCAAGACAGATTTGACCAGCGTTAATCTCCCTCCAAAGGACAAATATTGACTCTTCCATCTTGCCAATCTCCTGTCACATCTCTGTAGCACTTCTCCCTAGACCTCCATCTCTTTGTTCTTTGCACCCAGGGGCATCCCTAAGAAAAATGTTCAAGTATGCACTTAATAGTTTTGTCCTTTAAGTTTGTCAAAAGTTAATACTTCTAGTCTCTGCAAAATATTTATTGAACTCTATAAATTTGACGGCTGTTGGTTTTTTTTAAAAGGATGAATGGGGCAGCAAAAAAGGATTGAAAAGTCTCTCAATGTATTGAAGCTTTCAATAGCTTTCAATACTTTTATTAAGCACTGAAGGGCATTAAATAGCCAACATAAAAACAAAAAATTTGCATAATTTAAAATTTAAAATAACCTAAAAAATCTCAACAACTTAATTAAAATTCAAAATTCAAATTTATCTTAAACTAAATAGCTTATTTTGCTAAAAATTATTGCGGTAACTAAAAGCAAATTTCAACATTCCAAATTTTCTTTTGTTACTGCAATTGTAAAAACTGCTCCTCCTCAATTTCTGCTTTGGTGGTTGGTTCTAAATTATTTTGATTGTTTTGAACTTGTAAAATTTCTTCTTCTTTCTTTTTCTTTTGGTTTTTGTCACGACCCGAACCTAGGTCCTAGGTGTGACACGACGAATGAGAACTCGAAGGCCCCCAAACAAGCCTCTTAGATCATAATTGCATATTATGGGTTTAAATAGTGAATGGTAAATAAATGACAATGAAATATAAGGAATGAGACTAAGGGACAACTTGTAATCATAAGCAGAAGCACAAGTTAAATAGTTTAAAACATACCAAGTATAGCTATGGTCCAGACACACCTCTAAACAAGGACAATAAATAGAGCCAAGTATACCAGTCTGCACCCCTCAATACAAAGTCCAAATGAAAATCCATCGAATATGTGAATAACAAGGGTAAAGCTTGAAGATTAAGGTTCTGTTCCCGGTGAATAGGAACTCACCAAAGCTCAAAGTCTTTACGAACAACCTAACCACGCGGAGGAGGATAAGGTAAATCACCTGTCCCTACATGATTATATGTAGGCAAAATGTGGTTAATACTTTGGACTATACTAAGTATGCGGGTATGCAATGCAAATTATAATGACAAGAAATACTTACCTGATATTACCAATTCCAAGTTTAAACAATATATTCAATTCCAAAGTGTAGTGTAAATTAATGCCGTTAAAATGCATAGAGAAGCACATAAGCAAATAAATGTGGGAGTAAGACCATAACCGACAAAACCATATGATCTATAATATGGAATATCGATGTCATACTCCACACCGTCCAAAGAGTGAGTCAACTTGCTAAGGTATAACTCCGAAAATGGAAATACTAGATGTATCCACTGGTCGAAAGCCTAAAAATGCATTATCAAAATATCCTACGGTGGCATGTAGTTATGAGTTTAGAAGCTTTGTATAAGGCCCCTTAAGTCGAGTCCCACTCCTAACTCATTCGGTGCTAAGTCAAAATCCCACGGAAACGAACAATGCGTAATCGAAATAATTAAAACTTAATTTAATTAGTAAAATCTAAAAAAATCATCTTCAAACTTGTACTTATAATAGCTCCTTAACAAAGATTCAAAATGAAACGGAATGGATCTTGAGTCACCTAATATCGATTCATACTTGTATTCACTTATTCTTGTCCAAAATCATAAGTTGATGTTATGCCATGAAAGCCAAATATTCAAAATTCATAATTCAATTTAAATCACGTTGGGGACTGGCTCAATAAACTTAAAATTATGAATTTGATATTTAAACGAAGTTACAATACTCGTAGGAACAATTTAGTATAAAAATCGTAACAACTCAATCGTGGATCTAAGACTTGAAAATGTAGATTAACAAATCATGCAAATCTGAAATGCTTGAATTAAATTATGTAAAACCTTGATAAATATTCCTAAATAATCATAAAATGTATAAATAACCATAATTTAAGCAAATATCAATTAGTATGCAATTACCCATAAATCAAAGATTGAA
>JAABOM020000075.1:9811909-9851352 GCA_011800125.2 Solanum clarkiae
GCGTACATCCGACCCCCCCTTACCCCGCAATTGGCGGGAGCCTTTGAGGCATTGGGGTAATGTTGTTGTTGTTGTTGATAGTAAACAAAGTTACAGTACTCGTAGGAACAATTTAGGATAAAAATATAAGAACTTATTCGTGGATCTTAGACTTGAAAATGTAGATTCTTAAATTATGCAAATCTGAAATGCTTGAATTAAATTATGTAAAACCTTGATAAATATTCCTGAATAATCATAAAATGTATGAATAATCATAATTTAAGCAAATATCAATTAGTATGCAATTACCCATAAATCAAAGATTGAAAATTCATAATTCAAAATTTAGTTTCCGAAGAGGACTTCTTATTGAGGAGAGAAGGATTTTTGGAGGTTTTAGTTGATAGATTATATATTTATATTCCACGGATAGAATTACATTTTAAGAAGTTTGTGTTGATCAATTTTCTCGAAGAGCTCTGCAGAATTTTAAGAAACAATTGTCCTTAAGAACTTGCGGAACTTAAAAAGTTCTCTCCAAGATAGTAATGCTCTCAGATGCATATCCCAAGAGCTGAACTATCTTTTGATACTATGTTTTTGGTGTAATCAATTATACTCTAATGATACTATCTCTATTATTGTCGTTCTACAATCAATCTAGGATAAAGATAATAGGATTTTGAAGTAAATTTTGTAAATATGATTTCAGTACATCGTATGTGCTATTTGCACAGAATGAGATATATACGAAGTTACCAGTTAAAAAAAAATTAGTAGTTTGTGTTGATCAATGATAGCATGGTCTGTTTAATTCTATGCATACCTTGATTTTATTTTTACTACAGTTTTTATTGCAACAATTTCAAGTGTTGTATGCTTTCACGCCCAAGGTTCAATCAAGACATTGGAGCTAGTGAAAATAATTGTCATAATCCGAGTTACTACTTTCAACGAGACTTTCTTTGCTCATGACTTTTGCTGCTTCAAATTCTTCTTCTCTTATTTGCAGAGACGAGACAGTGGGTCAGGTACCTTGGCTAGCACTAGTGACAGATCCAGTGGACTCAAGTCAACTAGTACACCATCCACTCCTCAAGCTGAAAATCACATGGAATCGAGAAACTCACACTCTGTACCCACAGAAAGTACGCCATCAGCAGAGCGATTATCTGATGTTATATTGGATAAAGAAGTTCCAGAGGATAACCTTTTGGACCAGGAGACTCCTCTGGTATGGAAGTTAATATTTTTGCAATGTTGATAGAGAATGAACATTTATATATCTATTGAACGTCTCGTATCAAACTCCAATATATGGTTAGTAGAATTAAGCTAAATATAGTGTTGATCTGGAAAAGATGCTCTTGAATTCTTCCATTTCTAGGATGTGTCAAGTTTCTCTGAGAAGTACCCGATGAGGAAACTAGTGATTGGATCCAAATTTTTACCTCATGAAATAAATACTAGAAAGCTCCCACATGCAATCACTGTCAGTTTTGTGCTAAAAGCATAAGTAGACAATTTCATGTTGAAAATGCTTTTTCATGGTCTTGTTACTCATATATTTACTTCTGTGTAATAGACTAGCATGCAAACAATTGATCATATTGACCTCCTGAGAGAGCAGCAAAAGATTTTGTCTGGTGAAGTGGCACTGCATATAAGTGTTTTAAAACGGTTGTCAGAGGAAGCTACACACAGTCCAAATAAAGACCAAGTGCAAGTATAAGTCATCAAGCAATATCTTCTGCATCTAATTTTTCTTTTTAAATTAAACTGTTATATTTTCCGGCTGTTAACTTTTTGATTGCCTAAGATGGAGATTAGGACATTGAAGGATGACATAAGAATGAAGAATGAACAAATAACTTCATTGGAAAAGCAAATTGCTGAGTCCATTATTAGCCCTTGTGAAAAGATGGAGAACCAGGAAGAAACTGTTGTAAGTTTGGCTTTTTCTACATCAATAAACTTATTAATTTATCAGTAAAAGAGTCTAGTTTCCTTCATCAAAAGATAGAGCAGTCTGGTTTCTTCTACTATTTAGTGGTAGCAGATATGTTGAAAGTATATTTCTCTGATTAAACTCTTTTTTCTTTTGTCTGCACTCTGCAGTCTGTTGCTGAGCTCTTGGTACAGTTGAATGAAAAGTCTTTTGAACTTGAGGTAGTATGAGTTGCATGCCTTCACTAAGACTACTATGTCTTCCATTTCTTTTTGTAGTTCGAGTTTATGCATATCCTTTCTATTGTAGCAAACATCATCCAGTTATATTGCTCTTTCCAGGTTAGAGCTGCCGATAATCGAATAATTCAGGACCAACTAAATCAAAAGGTGGACTGCCTCTTTCAGCTGTTTCCTCATGAAAGTTTGATTGATCCATGGAATCCGTGCTAATAAGATTTCTTATTTTGATAGACCCATGAATGCGAGAATCTACAAGAAGCAATTGTGTCCTTAAAGCAACAGCTTTCTGATGCCCTAGACCAGAAAAACCAGAGTCCATCAGTTGCCCATTCACAACGTCTATCAGAGACCAAAAGTTTACTTGTGGAACTAAGAGCTGAAAAGGAGAGTGTTGCCTTAAAGGATGCAAAAGAAGCATTACTTCTACAGGCCCAGGTTCTTCTCTGTTTTTCTCTGTTGAGTAGAAACTGTTGGATATCGCCTCCTGTCTAGTTGGCCACCTTTCTCCACCTACATGCCCCCCAAAATCAGATTGGCTTGAACCACATTTTCTAAACGAACCAGAGCCAATCCGAATTTGACCTGTATACCTTGGGATATCTGTTGCAACAGAAAAGAAAATTATTTGCTAGAATGAGAACGATAAAACAAAAAGAATCTTACTACTGGGATAAAATCAGCCCGAAGCTTAAGATCATATTCTCTTCACATGATACATTGTGTCCCCATTTTGATTTGCAAAGCATTTCTCGACATCTAGAAAACCTTCTGCAAATGACTTTAGGATCTCTTATTGCTTTTGCTACCTACTGTTAAATACGAAACCTGGGAATCATATTTCCTTTTGATGCTACATCCCCTGATAATCATATTACTGTTGTTTAAATGTAAGTGTATGCATGCAACTTTTGACCTGTTTTCTTTTTCTCCTTGAAATACCTAATCTAAGAGGCTAAGCTATTTTTATTTTCTGAGTGAAAGGGGCTGCCTGTACCCAGTTTCCAGCTTATTTCACAAGTATATACCCTATGGAATAGCTTATTTTTGTGATATATTCATATTCATTAGGTCTCTTATCTTTAATAGTTATGCAAACTTAGTGCTCTAGTTGATGATTCTGTTGTGTCATTCTCTACTTAAGATGGAGCTCCATTACTGGTGTAGGTAAAAGTGTCTTTTTCTTAGTTTTGGATAAATACTACTGTATTTGGTTTTTCAGACAACATTAGAAGGATAAGTCTGGTTGGTTTAGAACATTTGGTTTTCGGTCAAGATCCAAAGTAGAGAGTTTCTGAAATTAGAGGGATGGATGTATTAGGATTAGATTTTGATCCCTCAAGTTGTTTTCAGAAAATGTCTTGCAATAACTTATATGTGTAATCCCAAAAAGAGTGACATGTTCTATGTGCATATTCAAAGTAAGTTCTATTTTAGAAGTAGAGATGCTCAAGGAAGGTTTTCGAGGGGGAGAGTTTCTTTTTCTCTGGTGATCTCTGTTTATTTCTGGTGTTCTTCTACCATTTGTTTATTAATCAATCATCACTTTATGATTAATCAATAAACTGGTGTACTTTCATTGGGAAAAACAGAATCTACTTTGTAGTACGTTTTAAGTCTTACGACATTTCTAGACTAGCAGCCAGAGCCGAGGTTTGGTATGAGTTGGTTCAAAGAAGTAGAAATTTGATGATATGACGCATCTTTAGGTTACCGAAGACACGAGCTCAGAAAGGAAGGTGTGGAGGACACATTAGGATAGCAGGTTAGTAGGTGTCTTGCTTAGGGTGGTTGGTGTTTGCTATTATACGAGTTGTTTTATTGTAGTTCTTTTTGATATATAGCATTGTGTATCCATGTTTTCAATAATCTGTCCCAATGTGTTATTTATTGATTGTCACACTATTTTGTTGTCTTTTCTCCTTTTTGTAAACTTTGCACCATTTTCTTGTTACTATATTTTGTTCACTATCTCCTCCTTCTTGTTCACTTGAGCCAAGGATTTTCTGAAAACAGTCTCTCTACCTCCACGAGGTAGTGGTAAGGTCTGCTTACATTTAACCCCCCTGACCCCACTTGTGGGATTTCACTGGGTATGTTGTTGCTGTGTTGGATTGGCACTGCAACTATAATCCAAAGAAAATCGATATTCAAAGTATATATGGGAAAATAGATAAAGATAGTGGAAACAAAACTACAATCTACATAAATCAATTTAATCCATAATGGATTCTATTAAGGCAAGTGAGATAAACAAACTTGATTTCTGTTTTAGGTTTAGTTGATTTCCGATGAAAAATGAAAAACTAGCCAATTATAGGAAATCTTGAATTTATGATTTAGTGAATCAACAAAATAAGAAGCTTAGTTGGACCGAAACAGAATACTTGGAGTGTAAATTCAGTGTTGCAAGAGATGAAGCAGACACTGAAGTGGCGGTTGCCACTCAACCTATTCTAAAGAGAGAGAACTTTAAGTATCTTGGGTCCATCATCTAGAGTAGTGGCGATATCGACGATGATGTCACACGTCATATTGGGACAGTATTTGACGAAATGGGGGCTTGCCTCTGGAGTATTGTGTGATAAAAAGATACCACCTAAACTTAAAAGAAAAATTTTACAGAATGGTGGTTAGACCGTCTCTACTGTATGGGGTGGAGTGTCGGCCAATTAAAAACTCACATGTTCAGAAGATGCGTGTCACAGAGATAGGATGTTGAGATGGATGTGTGGACATACCAGGAGTAATAAGATTAGGAATGAGACCATCAGGGAGAAGTTAAAGGTGACCCATGTGGCTGACAAGATGAGAGAAGCGAGATTGCGATGGTTTGGACATGTGCAGAGAAGAGGTACCGATGCTCCTATTGGGAGTTGTGAAAGGTTGGATTTAGGGGTTACACGGAGGGATAAAGGTAAATCGAAGAAGTGTTGGGGGGAGGTGATTAGACAAGATATGGCGAAATTTTATCTCACCGAGGACATGACCTTAGATAGAAAGGAGTGGAGTTCGCGTATTAAGGTAGAAGGCTAATAGGCTAGCAGGGGTAGGTTGATGTATGACCTTGTGATATAGTAGGTTAGTTGGAGTAGTCGTGTCTTTATATTATGTATTGTCATTATTCATTTTCTATTTGTTACTTTTATCGTATTTACATGCTATCATTTGCTTTTCATTATTATCCATTTTTCTTTTTCTTTTTCCCTCTATTTCTTTCTTTTCCTTCCATATCTGGTATCTTCTGCTTATGGGGCTTGATTTTTTTAGATGAGGATTTCCCGAAAATAGCCTCTCTATCTCTATGAGGTAGTGGTAAGGTCTGCGCACACTTTACCCTCCCCCGACCCCACTTGTGGGGTTCCACTGGGTATGTTGTTTAACAAAATAAGAAGTTTTGCCGTTATAGAACCTGAAATTCAGTGGAAGCAATGATAATTGAATACAAATAGAAAGAAAAGAGAATACAAAAAAATAAAAGAGAAAAGTCTTACCAAAGTTATATACAACTCGCTACTCCTTTTCTGGTATATCCTTGATTGAATTTCGGTTGGTTGTGATGAATTTACTTAAAAGCCTCTCCCTTTAAAATAACATGAAAATTTCAGTATGTTTTGCCCCTTTTTTCTAGGAAATATAAAATAGCAGGAACTTATGTGTTGTCTAGAAAGAGGACTCAACGATTTCTCGTTCGCCGAAATCGCCTCTGTTATGAGTTGTCAGAATTACTGATGATAAGATATTGTCTACAATTGAGAAGGTCTTATCAATAAAGTTTCCATTTAAGCATAGTAGCAATTCATTCTAGAATTCTTCTCATTGCCTTTTGGTTGAAGAAGATTTCACAAAGAATTGTATGGTACAAATAACATGACTTTTTTTTTTCTTTCAAAAAAGAGCCAAAAGATATGAACAACAATTCACTGCTGGGGTATTGTCCCATTATGTCATATGGAGATGATTACAGATTTATGTCTATGCATATATGTTTATATTACACACAAAATGTTCAAAATACTTGTGGTATGAGCAAGTACCATACGTATTAAGTTGTAGTTAGCAGGCTTGTATTATGAATCCACTATCCTCATCTATAACAATGTCAACTGAATTGTTGCTTTTGCTCCTGTTAGGCAAGAGAGATTGAAGAACTCCACAAGAAAGTGACAGAACTGGTTGAGACGAAGGAGCAACTGGAGCTCCGGAACCAGAAATTGGCAGAAGAGAGTACGTATGCCAAAGGACTAGCGTCTGCAGCAGCAGTTGAATTAAAAGCACTTTCTGAAGAAGTTGCAAAGCTAATGAATCATAATGAGAAATTAGCTGCTGAGCTAGCCGCCCAGAAGTCCTCTACCCAGCGTAAACCAAGTGTTGCCATGCGAAATGGAAGAAGAGATGCTCATCTGAGACGAAATGAGCAAAATGTGTTGAGTGCAGATATGAAAAGAGAACTGGCTTTGAGCCGTGAAAGGGAGCTTTCATATGAAGCTGCTCTAGTGGAAAGGGATCAGAGAGAGGCTGAATTACAGAGTAAGGTTGAAGAATCCAAACAAAGAGAAGCCTATCTTGAAAACGAACTGGCAAATATGTGGGTTCTTGTTGCAAAATTAAAGAAGTCTCAGGGAGTTGAATCTGATCCTTCTGAATCAACCATATCAGAAAGCCAGAGAGTTGATGGTTTTGAGGTTTGGGATAGTGTTGTGCAGTCTAGAGCGCGTTAGTAAGGGATGTTTGTACTTAGAAGTAAGAGTGAGTTGTGATTGTCTGTATGATAGTTTAGTGGGATTGTTACAAATTACGAGTGTCATTCTGTTTATTCTGTTTTTCCCCTAATGCTACTGTAGGTAAATCAATCGTGAGGGGCTCTCTGAATTGTTCTGTGCATGTTGAACTTGCTGCTCTTGTACAGTGCTTGATGTTTGCAATTTTTATAGCTGGAATGTTGGATGATAGGCATGCATTTTGCGCACTAATTATGGGAAATTGGTTTGTACCCTTTACCAGTTGTCTCGTCAAGGCAATAAGTATTGTATGGAAGAAATAAACATTGTTTTTGCCTCTTTAAGTTGGACGTTTCACTTTGAGTCTTTCCAAAGTGTTGTCCCTTCTCTCAAAACAGGAATGTCTTCATTGATGAATTGTTATAGACTAAGGGAGTTGATTGAATTGATTTTTTTTACCTCAAGTAGTTTATAAGTTAAAAATCTAAAATTCATAAGCTGGTCATACTTAGCTTTTTGATTTTAGCTGATTTTATACTTTTTTGGCTTAAAAATAGGTGCAGTAGTCATTGCTGGGGAAGCTATCGTCCGTCTTGATGAAGCAATGCTTGTAATGACAGCACCATTTATAGTAGAAACATTTTGTTGTTTTTTCAGTTTATTTTTTAGGTTAAAATGACATATACAAAATTTTAGTGAATCGGTGAAAGTTTATATATTATCCAGACCGAATACAAATGAATGAGTTTACTTGATTAAATGTTTATATTCTTCAAATCGAGTAATAAATGAAGTCAGTCAGAAAAACGTTAGTATAAATAAGGGAGTAGAAAGTCCGAAAAACTTTAGTATAAATAAGGGAGTAGAAAGCCAAAGGATAATCCTCTAATCTAAGTGTCGAAAACATTTTCGTAGTCTCTGTTCAAATTAGAAAACCTAAAAAGATATATATTAATTGAAAAAAAAATAAAACTAAAAAAACTTTTATGAAAAGAAAAATATTCGAGATCACTCAATTTAGTATGGGTCCTTAAGAATTTAATCCTCTCACTAAAATAGATTTACTTAACACTAAAATGACAATAGATTATACTTTTATTACTTTGTAGAACTAAAAGTCAGCAACAGATCAGACAAAAACTCTATATTTGTTTGTAAGAAAATATGTGTAGAAGAAATAGAATTCAAATAAAGTCGAGCAACAACGACAGTGTGAGGAAAGACCCTCTTTTCATCTCTTCAATTGCTAGAAGAAGTGTTTCTATTTAAAAGTACAAAAAATCTCCCCTCTTCACGGCCATCCCCCTTCCCCATCAAGAAGGGAGAAATGAATTCTATTTTTCCTTCTTATTTTCTTCCATTTTTCAATTCACATTACAATCTCTTCTTTTATGGATTTTCATTAAAGAAACTCACCAACTTATTATAGATTGGTTAAGTCATAAAAATTAAGTTGAAAGGAGTTGAGGGAACATATATTTAAATAAAAAATGTAAATAGTTGGGATTTGTTTTGTAACCCATAAGAGATGATTAGATATAAAAGAGTTTTTGTCAAGTTGCTACAAGAATTTGTTTTTTTTTTGTTTGATAGGTCTTTTTCTGGCAAAAAGTTCGAGTCTATAGAAATTGAATTCTTGGTATTGGACTTGATAGTTTTTTTCCTCTGAAGAATTTTCTCTTTCTTTAATTTTTCAAATCCAATTTTCACCATTGTTGTTGGACCTTTGAGCTTCCTTCCTTTTTCCTTGTCATAATTCAGGCTAGGCCCAACGTAACATGATGAATGAAAACTCCGAGAGATTCTCACCTTTGAGCTTCCTTCCTCTTATTATTCGTCCAAGCATTTCATAGAAAATACACAAAATAAATATAAGTGAAAACTAAAGGGAAGCGGGACTAAGGGAAACATAGCACAAACAACCTTGTAAAGGAGCTAAAGTAGCAACATCGATCCATACATCGTCTATTCCAACAACACCTCTAATACTAGAATAGACAGGGGCTAAGACATGTCCAAAGCTCATCCTCAAACGAAATACAAAACAAGAGTCTCCAAGTCTAAAGGCATAACAAGCTAGAAAGTAAGTAGGCTTGCCTGTAAGGATCTGGATCTCGTGAGACCTCATTGATGCTTAAAATCAAGGGTTCGAGGAGTTTTTGACTAAGGTGATGCTCCACGGTCACCTCCACAAGTCGTCAAGGCTACCTAGGGTTGGCCCTTTGCCTTGTGTGTGATGTATTTTGGCTTATGGTGGAGTTTAAGATCAAACGACCCTCCACTGAACCCTTCACAGCTCGTGGTGCTCACTACTGGTCATGAAAGTGGCTCGTGGTAGATGCCCTTGGCTTGAAAGCCACTGTATGGCTAAGGCACCCACCAAGGACCCTTGTATGGGTTGTAAAATTTCAACAGATTGTGGTGGGATCCCATGATGGTGTAGTCCAGAAATTTTCTAAGTATCAAATCACCATATCGGAACTTGTACCTTTGTATGGGAGCTCGTACGGACTGTGGAGCTTTGTACGAACCGTGAAGCCTTCAGTGAAACGTCCTTGATTTTGAAATTTGGCAAAGTGTCTGAAGACCCTTACCATGGACCCTTGTACTGTCCGTGGTCCTGTGCACGAGACGTGGTGCTCTTCACAAGCCACCTAGCACGTTTTAATGCTCATTTCATTAATGGCTTTCTCGTAATTTTGCTGATTTTTAAGGGTCATTTGTGACTTTCTAACCTATCCTAAAACCCTGAAAAGCTCCTTCACTCTTATTCAAATTCATTCATTATACTTAGAATATTCAAAGTCTCTCTTCTAAGAACTCCTCTCAAGTGTGACATTGAAGATTCAACTTGGAAATTCAAAAAGGGCTTTCTTCTCAAATCAATTTCTTCTTAATTCTTCTAAATTATCTAAGATATGTGAGATTGATTTATGGTTCCTTTTAACCATGAAAACCCCTAACACTTTTTACTCCTTAATTTATGAACATGCTCCCTTTCAACCATGAAAACCCCTAAAACTTTTTATTCCTTGATTTATGAATTTCAAGCTTACTTTGAATATGGATCTTTTAAATTAATGTTGTTTTAATTCAATTGAGATGTGGGCTGTATTTAATTGATGTTTTAAAAGTGATTTAAGCCTAATATGTAGAATAGCATTGATATTATGAAGGTTTGAATATGCATGTCCCTTTTTAATGTTGAACTTAGGCATGTCTAATCTCAAGTATGCTTTAAATTTGAATTTCTTCATGGATTTACTTAATTTCATCTTATATTGTTATTTAACGTATGAATCTCTAATGCCCATGCTATTCTCTCATAATTCATGACATATGCATACATGAACATTAATTTTCATGAAGATTATGATGTGGGTTAAGACCCAATTATGTTGATGAATATAATTTTAAGGAAAGTATTGTTATTGTGATCACATAATGTCTATGATATGACTCTTTGAGAAACTATGGGTGTTTACACCAACACAAGTATGAATGAGCTATTCCTATGTGCGAAACTATGAATTGAAGTATGATTTGACTTTTTAGCCCAATATGCATGATTATGAAGTATGTTTGACTTTTAAGCCTAAGTATGCATAAAAATGGTTTTAAAGACTTATGCCTCTTTTCAAGCATGTATATGTACATGTATTCTCGTGGGATGATGACTTAGCACCGAGCGGGCTTGTGTTAGGGGTGCTATTCCCAGGGGCTCTTATATAAATCCTCAAGTCTCATAATTATGTGCCAAACATAAATTCAAGTTTATGCCCCTTTGTAGATGATTATGTTATGTTCATGAAAAATCCTTACTGAAATGGGAGGCCCGTAAGCTAAGGTTACTTCTCCAAAATGAGAGGCTCGTAAAGAGAAGTATGGTCTACCTTTGGCAAGTAGATCACCATTTCTTCGATGTAGGGTGTACATCTCGAAATTCCAAATAATAGCTCGCTTGGTCTATATATGTCGGTTGAGGTCTCATCCCCGTATGTGAAGTATTATGACATTCATGTATCATGGATTTCATGGCATATTGGTATTGTACCTTTTCCTATATACTTCCTTTTATATATATGTATCCTTGTCTTCTAATATTGATTGTAGGTTTAATAAGTTCATATGCATTGCATGCCCGCATACTTAGTACATTCAAACAAACTAACACATATTCTTTGCCTATATGATCTAACTATATAGGGACAGAAGACTATCTTTATCCACCTCTTGATGGTTATCTTAGATTGTGAGAGTTGCTTGTGGTGAGTCCAATCATCCAAGGACAAACCACCTTCTATCTATCCATTATGCTATTTTCACTTATGTATTTACTTTGAGGATGAGCTCGGAACATGTCTTGGCCCCCATCCTATTCTATAACTTAGAGAGATTGTTGGACATTATGTAAATTCTATGTACGGGCTTGTATGTGATGCTATTTGCTAAGAGATTATGATTATGGCTATCTTTTTGATGTTGATGATATGATGATATGCCCATGATGAGACATGGAAATGTGGAAAGTCCTAAGTCCCTTTTATTCCCATAGAGTGAGTCATGCTTACCCGCCCTTAGTTCTTATGTGCTATGTGCTATGTGAATCATGTAAATCCTTATCCCTATGACATCCTCATAGCGTGAGTCATGCTTTTCCATCTCTTAGAACCTTGTGTTTATTGTCTTATTATGTACTTCCGAACCGATGATATGTATGTGGATGCTATGAGGCTTGATTGGGGACTCTTGGGTTCCCATTCTCCATGTCACTCCTAGTCCCTGGGTCCTGGTTGTGACATTGTCCCCAAAGCATGAGGATCACCAATTGATCTTCAAATACAACTCTGGATTAGCCATGAGTGCGAGAGGAGAAGTGTAACATATTTTAAAATACACTCTTATGACCTTATGAAAGATGTCTTGCATAATTTATCATCTGCATTCTTTTCGACAAATTCGAGGCCAGATTCTTAATTAAGAGATAAAATTATGTGAAAAATGGTCTCTTTTGATTTTTAGATCAAAATCGTATCAAAAAATTATTTTTTTGTAGAATTTTGCATTCCCAGAAGAGTATGCGACCTCTTTGCATCGCCGAAGAGGGTTTATTTGAGTACAAAAGTGACCTAAACTCATTCTTGGATTAAAACAAAGAAAAATTGAACTTTGCACGAAAATGATCTACGCGGGAGCAAGTTTGCGTTGCTTCTTTCTTCTTGAGCTAAGGGAAGTGAAAGTAATAGAGTTTATGAATTTGAAACAAGTTACTATGAGTATGAGGGAGTATGCCCTCAAATTTACAAAGTTATCTAAGTATGGTCCCTCTCTTGTAGTCCATCCTAGAGCCCGTATGAACAAGCTTATTTTGGGTGTGTCCAATTTGGTAAAGATGGAATGTAAAACGACAATGCTTGTTAATGAGATGGATATTTCTCGACTTATGACTCATGGAGAACAAATAGAGAGTGAGAAGCTTCAAAGGATGAGGGTAAGGGAGTCCAAGAGGACTTGTTTTGATGGTGGTTTTTCTCATGCTAAGTCCGATGATGGTCGTTTCCAACAAGGCCAAAGGTCATCTAAGGGTGTTAATAAATGGTTTAGGGTGCCCACCCCTAAGGTACAAGTTATTATAGAATACAAAATATGCATATGACTTATATGTTCATGGTGTGAATTGGAGCCTACAGGTACGCCTGCATTCGTACGCGGATGAAAGTCTTATTAGTGAGGGATGTTGTCATGACCGTATAGGCCATTTCTATGGTATTGCTGATATTATGTTTATTTAAGTATGTGCATAGTGACCTTGGGACTATTTGGATGATTATTGGTCAGGTTATTTGGGAATTTGGTGGATTTTTTGAGTTTATCGGGAAGATATACTCGTAAAATAAGGTTTTGGATAAAGTCCTAGTAAACAACTTAGGAATGGAATTATGATGATTTCATTAGCTCTAGAATGGTCGAATAACGCTAGGAGCATAACGGGTGCAATTATCTCATGGATTGCAAATTTGGCCATCAAAATCGATTAATAATTGACCCAGTCATCATCCTTCGAAACTGTGCCACAAATGAGAATTTTGGTATTGTAATTAGCTCTGAAACATTGATTTTGGACTACTATAACCCTTCTTTTTATACTGGGGACGTTCGGATGTGATTTGATTCTCGGGTGCTTTTCATTAAAAGTTGCGTATGAAGAAGTGGAGCCCTCAATTGATGCTTGGAATCTCCGTTTGAAATTTTGACCACATAATTGGGTTCAGAACATTCAAATCCATATGTTTACTTATTTTTTTTTACAAAAATCGGAGTCCAAACGAGCCCGAAACGTTGAAATAGAGAATGAGGGATAAATGGAAGGAGAAGGGCTAAAGTGGCATATTTTACTTCTGCAATGTGGCTTGATCTGTTGGGTGACATGGCAAGTTTTGTTATTACCATGTGGCAGCGAGCTGTTAGTTGTACATTATATGTATATATAAGGCTCCTATAAATGTATATATATATATATATTCTCCAACTTCGCACTATGATTTCAAGCACATTTTTCATTTAATTTGAGTGAATCAAAAAGCTACATGACAGCTTAAAGCAAAAAGCACCTTGGTGGTGTCAGAATTCAATTTTGGCACATATTTTGAGGTAAAATCCATATTTCTTCCGTTAACCATATATCAAAATTGGTGAAAATTTTACGTTGTGATATGTCATTCATTCCTCAATGGAATTAAGTGAAATTTGTGTCTAAGCTATTCTATTTTCTGAGAGGAGCATTGTGGTATGCTTGGATCTAATTAACTTACCTATATTTTTGCGGAATTTGAGCGATGTGTTATGTAAGAAATGTTTTCGATAAGAACTGCAACTTTGTTTTCGAGTTGTTTCTCTTTCTTCTGAGATCTATTTAGGATCAACTTCTAGCTATGGACTCGTGCTGATGTAAGGAGCGTTTTATGGAGATTGGTTTGGCATTTCAGGCATGGGCCCCAGTTTTCCCCATTTTAGTCTTAATTGATGTAATTTCACCCATTTCCTTAGATTTCTTAGTCAAATCAGTCGTAATGATGTTGTGACTTATCTTTTTAAAGCTGAGCAACATCAGAAACTGATTCAGAGGGAAAGGCTAAATTGGATCGAGTCAGAGCATGAAATCCGATTACCAGGTAGGCTAGGCTTTCTCTAAAGCCTAGACTGAGCTGAAACATTTGCATATTTGAGTTGGAATGTGTAGAAATATATCATTTACGGACTGAGTTATGGCATATATGTTGTATATGGTTAGATGTAATCTGTGTTTTGTGTATATATAATATTATGGGATGTTGTATTGAGGATTGAGTTAGCTATAACTACTATATTACCTGAGTTCTTACATGATATGACTACGAAAGGGCTTGAAAGGGGTTAGTTAGAGATGTGAACATGTGAAAGGTATGTACAAAAAGGTTGACTCTTTCTTGTACGTGTGTGTGGTATGAGGTACCAAAATTTAATAGTTATTGAGGTTGACCATGATGACATGCTACTTTGTTAGCTGAATATAGTATGTATATCTTGTTGGCATATATATGCATGATATGGCTGCAGTTATCTATATCTTTACTGAGTACTTTTGGTAGAATTTCCTGATTAAACATGATTCTATGTTGCCTTGTGGTTTATATGGTTCAACATACTGTTGCTATCTATTATGTACTTGTGGCACTAGTTTGTGACTAGAGATACACCATATTTTGGGGACAGTCATAGCTATACCCTTAATGGACCCTTGTGATCCACAATACGAGATGCATTGAGCCACTGGCAGGTTAGAAATGGGAGTGGGACCCTATTAGCATTGTGTAGGTAGTATCTAGACTGTGATATGATTCAGGTAAGTGGCATCCTTATGATTGTCTAGCTTCATGGGCCTTAGCTTAGATTATACTGATGCTTCCTTATGAGTGGCTTTGCACAGAAGAAGGGCTTGGTAAGGGCTGAATATGAGTTGGTGCCTAGGATAGGCATGCGTGCTGACTCGACTTATACCTGTATGAGTTTGTATAGCTTGTTACTATAGAGATGCTGACCAGGAGACTATGTATTGATTATATGCCATACGGTGTCTTAATTCTGGTACAGATATTACTTTGCAGGGTTTGGTCGTCCTGGGTACTTATGATACATTGTAGTTGTCTATGTTTTCTCTGGGCATTGGGGATTGATATGGTTATGGTATACTTTTCCATCGTTGGGCATTATTCTACAGTGATATGTCATATGTGTATATATATATATATATATATATATATATATATATATATCCCAATGTACTGTTGATAGTTGTTGTAAACTAGTTCTCTTCATTTGATGTCGAGTTATCTGTTGTACCTAAGAGAGGTGGTAGTTACCGTTTTGTGGGTTGGATTGAGGTTATGGGATACCTAAGTGTTGAAATCATTGCCTACATTCATTGTGGGCACGATACGCATTTTGTTGCCTACATTTACTCAAGGCATGACATGACTTTGGAGTTTTGGATCCAAATATACTGGTTGAGTGAGTGACTATTTGACATCTCATCCAAGATGATGCTCCCCATCGCCATTAAGCACCGGTGGTCATGTTTGAGTTGATTCCTGGGTGACGCTCATGAAGGTCCGAGTCCAGGTGGTTGCAACTGAACTGCCAGGCGGCAGATGCAGATTTTGAGGACCATACATCATCTGAGTTATGAGGGACCTTATCGGTTACATTCTGAGTTTGAGAAACTAGTATTTGTTTAGAGAGAGATATGCACACTGATTGTCTTGGGTATGAGACTTGGCTGAATATAGGTCGTGGACCTCATTGATTACATTTGGAAGAAAGGTCCCGTGATTGATATTCTAAATTGAGACACACTTGCTTATATGAGTAGGATTCTTTGTCCCGCGGGGGATACATCCATCATTCCTCATGTATATTTTGGATTAGGTACCACGTGCCGACATAGGGTCGAGGACCTAGATGTTATGTGATTGTTGGGGTGAGGGCCCTGATTAATTACCCGTTGATCCACATACTTCTTCATGCCATGATTGTGCTTGGGTGTACCTCCTGGGCTTTTGGGAGCTCAGGGGGCATTCAAGCTTAGATACTAGGGCTTTACACCCACGTACAACTGACCCTTATTCTAATGTTGTGGATAGCTAAGCTCTGTGATTGTTCTATGGGATTATGCGATGGCTCTGAGGGATTATGTACGATCTATTGATTCTATATTGTGCGCGAGTTACCTTCTGGCTTATGGGAGCCCAGTTGGCATACATGCGTAGGTACTAGGGCCTAGCACCCACATACAACACTAGGGGGAAGTTGTGGGCGGTTATGGGATGAGCCTATGCAATCTTCACCAGTTGGTATCGATGGTCTCGCATGGATCCTCCATTCATTGCCATTCCAAGCGATGCCAATCAATTGTGGTACATATGTAAAATTAGAAGAATATGAGAGGATGTCTATTCTTAATGCTCAACTAATAAAAAGGAAAAACAAAATACAAAGGTAATAAAAAGTTCTTCAACAAAGTTTATATATGAGAAGAATATAATAAGGAAAGATAGCAGGGTAGATAAACATGAAACTTATTGTGTAGTACTAATAAAGTTTTGACTTTTAAACTTTAGAATAGTATATCTTCAAACTAAGTTATGACTTAAAATTTCTAGCTATTCGTCGCGACCCAAGTGTAGGGCCTATACACGACACGACGAATGGGAATCCGAAGGGTCCCCAACCAAGCCTCTTAGCATATCATTCACACATCCTTGGTCACGGAAGCCAAGTAGACAACATAAAAAGAATACAACTAAAGGTGGATACTACGAGAAGAGTTTAATAGCATAAATCATAGAGTCAAAGGTCAACATAATTACAACACTTGTCCAATAACACCTCTAACATAGATTGGACGGGGGCCAAGATAGACTTTCCAGGCTCACCTTTTTAATGTCAAAGTGTTCATCATAAGGAAATAACATAAGCAAGAGAGAAATAGACTAATGTCCCCAAACTTGAGGACTCACCACAAGCTATCTTCAAGATGTCAAAACTAGCCACGAGTAGGATGACCGTGAGGAGCTCCGGTTCCTACATGGTAACATCATATAGCCATAGAGTATGCATTAGTATATTTGAATGTACTAAGTATGTAGGATTCAATGCAATAATAGATAGAAAACATAATCAAAATGTATAATCATAAGAAAGAGATAGTATATTAGCAACATGATATGCATGAATGATGCATAGAGTAAAACATGCTTATATAGACCATATGACTTGTGTAGTAAGATACAATCAATATGGAGTCCAAGGAATACCACCCCCATGGAGAGGCGATTGAGGTATCAACCCTTCAATTGGTTGATGGTTGTCGCACCCTACTATCCATGGTGATTGAGGTATCAACCTCCTAATTGGTTGAAGGTTGTAACACCTTACCAATCATGGTGATTGAGGTATCAACCCCTTAATTAGTTGATGGTTGTCCCACCCTACCATTCCTGGTATTTGAGGTATCAACCCCTCAAATTGGTTGATGGTTGTAACACTCTACCATCCATGGTGATTGAGGTATAACAACCCCTCAACAAGGTATGTTCAGCTTGCAACACTATAGATACTTTTTATGAAATCAACGCATATATACTTTTCTTTTATCATCATAAAGTCATTCAAGTCATAAGTCATTCAATGGATCATCAATAGCTCAAGAATCCAAAATCTGACATTTTATCAAACACTTGACCAGTGTGCAATGCTAGTATATAACCATGCAATTCAAGAGTGAAATCACACAAGAAAACATAAAGTAAGTCAACCCACCAACGCTTATAATACCCTCATCAATATACATTGAAACTCTTCATCAATTCTCAAAATAGATCATAGATTCATAACTCAAAACATGCTTAAACAGTCACCCGTTTATGAAACCTGAACATAGTTCACAGTCAAATTCATAATAAGTAAGACCCATAAGTAAATCAACTTATGACATATAATTTTTATAAAAAGGAAGCTTGGGAACCATAGATGAATTAACCCAATCATTGAAACCCATATACCTCAACTTTGGAGAATTCCTTGATGAAGATTGAGATGAGAACTTAAAGCTTAAGTGAATTCCTTAAGATCCATAATGAGTTTGGGATACTTTATTTTGAGTGAAATATTTGTCTAAGTGTTTGAGAAGATTGTTGGGAATGTCTCATATGATATAAGGTTGAAAAATGACTAAGTATAGGCATTTTTATGCATGTAAAGGCTTAGGACCAAGACCCAAAGGCCTTGGACTGAACAACAAAAACTAGCAAAAAAATACATAGGTCCGCATCCTGGCCATTTTGCGCTTGGGGCGTGTATCGTCTCTCATAACTGCATTTTTTGCAATTTCAAATTTTGATATGGCTTCTCTAAAATTAGGGTTAGACCTATCCCCACTAAATATTTCTCCCTAATCATAAATACGAAGTTGAATTTTTGATAACACACACGAATTTTGAGATATATGAAAATTACGATTGTGGGCACTTCCGAGGCACATTTTCGGGCACTTCTTGTGATCATTTCAATATCTTTCCCCTAGGAAAATTTATCCCCGAATTTCAAATAAATGTATATTAGAAGGATAATCATGAAGAGATCATTCCCATCAAGAATGCAACAATGCACTTAAACATCATTTTCAAAAATCTCAACATAAATGTCAAAATCACGGTGAAGTTGTCAACATAAACATGAATACATGCAAATGACATAAGGGATGATACATAAGATTTAAAATCACATAAGGGATATACAGTTAGTACCTTAGGCTTGACCAGAATGGAAGATATAGGGATATTGCTTTTGCATGTTTGCCTTAGCTTCCTATTGGCACTTTCAACTTGTTTGTTTCTCCAAAGAACCTTGACGGAAGTAACATCCTTGTTTCTCAACATGTTCACTTGTCTATCAAAAATTTCTACCAGAATCTCTTCATAAGTCAAATTGTCTTCAATAACACCCACAACATCAAGAGGCACAATGGCACTTGGGTCACCCACACACTTCCTCAGCATAGACACATGGAAGATCGGATGAACCAAGTCCATTTCACTAGGAAACTCCAACCCGTAGGCCACCTTACCAATCCTCCTCAACACCCTATATGGACCAATAAATTTTGGACTCAATTTTACCCTTCTTATCAAAATGAACCAAACCCTTCATGGTTGAGACCTTCAAATAGACCCATTCACCAACTTTAAATTCAAGATCCTTTCTCCTCACATCAGCATAGTACTTTTGAGGACTTTTGGCTATTTTTAGTCTTTCCCTAATTATCCTTAGCTTCTCCATAGCCTCTATAACCAGATCGGTACCCAACAAATGCATTTCCCCTACCTCAAACCAACCAACCGGAGACCAATAACTTCTACCATAATGGGCCTCAAAAGGAGCCATATGCTAGAATGATAGCTATTATTGTATGCAAACTCAATGAGTAAAAGATGATCATCCTAACTACCTTTAAACTCCAATACACAAGCTCTAAGAATATCCTAAAGAGTTTGGATAGTTCTTTTAGCATGACCATCCATTTGAGGGTGAAAGGTCATACTAAGCTTTACCTTTGTACCAACACCTTTTTCGAAGGACCTCAAAAATTAAGAAGTATATTGAGCACCACGATCTGATATGATAGATAAGGGCACCCGATGCAATTTAACTAATTCATCAATGTACAACTTAGGAAAATCTTCGGCATCATAAGTAGTCTTAACCTGTAGGAAATTAGCTGACTTTGTCTTTCGATCAACTATAATGCAAATAGAATCAAAACCCTTTCTAGTCTTAGGCAATCCAACCACAAATTCATGTTAATTTCCTCCCACTTCTAAGTGGGAATCTCTATGTCATGGGTTAGGACACCCGACCTTTGATGCTTATCTTTGACTTGTTGGCAACTATGACAACGGGATGCAAACATGAAATATCCCTTTTCATACCACCCCATCAATACCCTTCCCTCAAATCTCTATGCATCTTTGGTAGTACCGAGGTGAATGGAATAGGAAAAATTATGACCCTCATCAAGAATCTTCTTTCTCAAATCATCAACACTAGGCACACATAACCTACCTTGGTAGCTAAGGGCACTGAAATGGCCCCAAAAAGTACTCGACAATGTCCCTGTGTAGTACATAGAATTGTAATTTTCATATATCTCAAAATCTGTTCGTGATATGGACAATTCGACTTCATTTTCTTGTTTAGGGGGTTAAAGTTAGGGAAAAAGGATCTAACCCAAATTTTAGAGCAAATGATTAGCAATTTCAATTTTCCAAATGTCAAATTCCAGTGAGCTTTTCGCGCCCCTAGTACGACATGCCAAGGGTGCACACTAATGTTAAAATTCTGCTAGTTTTGATTTCGGTCCAAGACTTTAAAGTCTTGGGCCTAAGAGTTTCCAAACCTGTATTTACCTATACTTAGTCATAATTCACCCTCATATCATCCTAAACATTCCCCAATACTTAAACATTTATCCATAGTTTCACTCCTAAATTGTAGTCTCAAAACCTCTTCAAGATCTAAGGATTTCCTTCAAGGTTCTTCTTCAAGCTTCAAATTATCATTTTCAATCTTCACCAAGAGTCTCTCCAAAACTAAGGTATGTGGGTTTCTTTCATAGGTTTCTTTCAACCATGATACCCAAGCTCTCTTTACTCAAAAATTGCATGATTTGAAGTTTATTTATCCATGGGTCACAACTACTATGAAAATCACTGCACACTATGTTGGAATTTTATATCATTGGTATTCTTTTTCTCTCTTTCTCTCATCCTTCCGTTTGTTCTTTTAGAATCAATTTCAAACCATCTGCTAGAGGGGTCTATGATATTATGACTGTCTTACTATGTTTAGAGCTATGAATCTAATTTCTATGGTGAGGATTTATGAAGGGTCTTCATGTATATTTTTTGAGGGTGTTACAAGTATCATTTATTTCTTTACTCTAATTTTTCTAGCATGATTTCACTCTTGAATTGCATGATTTTATACTATCATTGCACACTCTCTAAGTGTTTGATAAAATCTCCGATTATGGTTTCTTGAGGAATTGAAGATCCAAAGCATGAGATATGATATGAATGATGTAATGATGATGGAAAGAGCTTACGCATATGATATATTATATAAGAGTTCATTGATGAGGTCTACAAGATTTTGAATATCATGCGTGTTGGGACAAATGAAAACAAGGAGTTTCTTGCATACAAACTCAAAGGGGTATCCCAAATATGTTATGATCAATGGAAGAGGGAGAAGGGGATTGCTAATGTGGTGCTCTGGGAGGAGTTCAAATTGGCTTTTCTTAATCAGTTCTTCCCTCTTGAGCTTTGGTAAGCTAATCTAGTAGAGTTTATGAATTTAAAGAAAGGTTCCATGAGTGTGAGAGAGTATTCCATCAAGTTTAATCAACTTTCAAAGTATGCTCCTCACTTTGGTAGCCGATCCTAGATCTAGGATGAACAAGTTTGTGATGAGGGTCTCCAACTTTGTGAGTGAAGAATGTCGGTCCATTTTGCTAATTAGCAAAATGGACTTGTCTTGATAGATGACATATTATGAGCAAATGGAGGAAGAAAAGTTAAGGAAGAGGAGAGGTCATAAAGCCAAGAGGGCCTATTTTGAGTGTAAGTTCCAAAGAGGTGGACGGCTACATCAAGGCCGGGGGTCTTCTCATGCTACTAATAGGGGGTTTGCCAATGACCTCCCAGGCCTCAAGGTTTGGTGGTGTGGATCTTATCTATCTGTGTCCTAAATGTGAAGGAGATCATAGGGGCCCATGTCTAAAGGGTTCTAATGGAGGTTTTCAATGTGGGAAACTTGTTCACAAGAAGATGGATTTTCCAAAAAATCGTAGCAAAGGACGGGGTGCAAATGCGGTTCCATTGGGTAAGGGTGGTCATCAAGGTGGTTCCCCGAGGCAAAATCAGTTTTATGCTCTACCTGGGAGGCAAGGGGTTGGTGAGGTTCTCAATGTTGTTACCGGTATGCTGAAATTATTTGAATTTGATGTATATGCTTTGATTGATTCGGGTGCCACTCTTTCCTTTGTTACCCTTTTTGTTGCTAAAAAGTTCTATGTTGACCCTGAGATGTTGCATAAGTCATATGAAGTGTCTACTACTATTAGTACATCTATTGTTGCTAGGAAAGTTTATATAAATTGTCCTATTTGGATCTTGCGTAAAGTGTTGCCTTTGTGATCATGTTGAGTTAGACATGGTCAATTTTGATATCATTTTTGGGATGGATTGGTTGCGTACCTACTATGCTTCTATTGATTGTAGAACCCATAGGGTTAAATTATAATTTTCAAATGAACCCGTCTTTGAGTGGGAAAGTCAAGATGTGGTGGTCAAGGGTAGATTCATCTCTTGAATTAAAGCCCGTAAGTTGATCTTAAAAGGGTGTCTTTACCAATTGTGAGGGATAGGGATGTGGAGTCTAAAGTCCTTACCATAGAGTCGATCCCAGTTGTAAATAAGTTTCTTGATGTCTTCCCAAATAAACTTCTTGGTATTTCTCCTGAAAGGGAAATAGACTTTGGTAAAGACCTCTTTCCCAATATTCAACCCATTTCTATTCTCCCTTACTATACGGCCTCGCCGGAGTTGAAGGAGTTGAAGGAACAATTGAGGGACTTGTTGGAGAAGGAATTTTTTAGATCTAATCAATCACCTTGGGGTGCTCAAGTGTTGTTTGTGAAAAATAAGGATGGGTCTTTTAGAATGTGTATTGACTACCGGTAACTAAATAGGGTCACTATAAAGAATAGGTATCCTCTTCCAAGTATTGATGATTTGTTTGATCAATTGAAAGGGGCTAGCCATTTCTCTAATATTGATCTTCGGTCCAGATATCATCAAGTGAAGGTGAGGGAGTGTGAAATTCCCAAGATGGCCTTCTGGACTAGATATGGGCATTATGAATTTGTTGTGATTTCTTTTGGGTTGACCAATGCATCGACTATCTTTATGTACCTAATAAAAAGGGTCTTCAAACCCTACCTTGGTTCATTTGTTATGGTATTCATTGATGATATTTTTATCTATTCTCATAGTAAGGAGGAGCATATGGGTCATTTGAGGGTTGTGTTGCAAAAATTGAGGCAGGAGGAATTATATGTCAAGTATGAAAAGTGTGAATTTTGGTTGAAGGAGGTTGCATTCTTAGGTCATGTTGTGTCAGGGGATAGTATTAAGATGGATCCTAAGAAGTCTGACGTGATTAGAAATTGGCCTAGACCATTGACCTCATTAGATATTAGGAGCTTCTTGGTCCTAGCGGGTTACTGTAGAAGGTCTGTGAGTGGGTTCTCCTCCATTGCTTCCCCTAGGACAAAATTGACTCAAAAGAGGTTAAGTTCATGTGGATCGATGAGCATGAGAGGAGCTTCCAAACATTGAAAGATAAGCTTGTGTCCACTCCTATATTGTCACTACCATATGGGCTTGAGGGGTTTGTGGTGCATTGTGATGCTTCCCGGGTTGGTTTCATTTGTGTGTTGATGCAAAATGGTAAGGTCATAGCTTATGCTTCCCGGGTTGGTTTCATTTGGGGATGATTTAGTTATGATCACTCTTGTCTTATATGTCTCTTTTACATTCAAAGACTAATGTTCCCAAGGGGGAGATTTACATTTAGAGACGAATGTTCCCAAGGGGGAGATATTGAAACGAACCCAAAAAGTCCCGAAAATGTGCCTTGAAAGTGCCTAGAATCACAATTTCCATATATCTCAAAATACATGTGTGATATCGAAAATACGACTTTATTTTTCTTGTTCAGTGGGTCAAAATTAGGAGAGAAAGGGTCTAACCCCAATTTTAGAAAAAAATGATTAGCAATTTACTTTTTAAAATGTCAAATTCTAGTGAGCTTTCTGCGCGTCTAGCGCATCACACCAAGGGCGTGCACTAGTGTTAAAATTCTGCCAGTTTTGACTTTGGTCAAAGACCATTAAGTCTTGCGCCTACGTGTTCCCATATGTGTATTTACCTATGCATAATTTACCCTCATATCAGCCTAAACATTCCCCAATACTCACTCAAACACTTATTCATATTTTTCACTCCTAAATTCAAGTCTCAAAACCTCTTCTGGATCTAAGGATTTCCTTCAAGATTCTTCTTCAAGCTTCAAGTCTCTATTTTCAATCTTCACCAAGAGTCTCTCCAAAGATAAGATATGTAGGTTTCTTTCGTGGGTTCCGTTCACCTATGATACCCAAGCTCTCTTTACTCAAAAATTGCATGATTTGAAGTTGACTTATTCATGGTTCTTAACTATTATGAAAATCACTGCACACTATGTTGGGCCTATGATTTTGTGACTGTTTTACTATGTTTGGAGCTATGAATCTAAGGTCGATGGTGAGAATTGATGAAGGGTGTTAATGTGTATTCTTTAAGGGTGTTATCAAGTATCTATTGATGTCCTTATACTGATTTTTCTAACATTATTTCACTCTTGAATTGCATGGTTTTACACTAGCATTGCATACCTCTAAGTGTTTGATAAAATTTTTGGTTATGGTTTCTTGAGGAATTAAAGGTCCAAATTAGGAGATATGTTGTGAATGATGTTATGATGATGGAAATAGCTTATGAATATGATATATTCTATATAAAGTGTTGCATTAGAACATGCTCAATCTGGGGGTACTAATAGCCTAGGTAACCTCGTTGAGGGGTTAGTATCTCAAATGCCAGGGTGGTAGGTGAGATTTCCACTTACCTAGTTGATGGGTTTGTACTTCACACACCAGGGTGATGGGTGCAATCATGACCAACCTAGTTGAGGGGTTCATATCTCACACACCAGGGTGAAGGGTGATGGGTGAGGTCATCACTAACATAGTTGAGGGGTTTGTAACTTACACACAAAGATGATGGGTGAGATCATCATCAACCCATCAAGGGGTTTGTACTTTGGAAATCAAACTTGGTCTTTTGTACACATATGATGTCCTATATAAGCTTGCATCACTTAAGCATATGTTTCTTAAGCATTGATCATACATGTCGCATTGTTATATTATGCCCATTTCCTATTGTTGTGCATTTCAATTATGATACCTATCTCTTGTCGCATTGCATCTTATGTATTTAGTATATCCAAAGTACTAACGCATACTCTTTCCTACATGATATCATCATGTAGGAACCGGAGCCCAAGTTGATCATCCTCCACCTCCACGTGCCTAGTTCGGTACTACTCAAGCTAGTTTGTGAGTCCTCCATTTTGAGGACGTTTATCTATGTTTCTCCTATTATATATTGAGACACTCTTCTTTATGTTCTATTTGACTATGAGGGTGAGCCTGATTGCTCTGTCTTGGCCCCCGCTCTTATCCTTGTAGTAGAGGTGTATGTTGGACATGCTATGTATCTGTGATATGGGCTTTGACTCTTTGTTTCTTTGCTACGATGTTGTGCAAGCTTTCCCCTCAGCCCGTTTGCCCCTATTCTTATTCGTTAGGTCTTTTATATGCTTCCGCGACCAATGATGTGTGTTGATAAGTCAAGAGGCTTGCTTGGGGTTCCTTCGGGTTCCCCATTTGCCGTGTCATATCTAGGCCCTAGGCTTGGGTTGTAACAGGAACCATCTTCCCCTTGGGAGAAAATCTCCATCTTGTCATCTCTCACCAAGGACTTCAATTCTAACAAGGAGGGATCAAAATCTTGCTTTGCTTTTACCTCATCGATCAATGAAAAATTTGAACCATCAACAACAATAATACCACCATTATCAGCCTCTTCCAACCTAACCCCCAATCTAGCCAACTGATGAACCTCTCTAGCCACCTCCTTGTCCCCACCATCAACATGAGCTAGGCTACCCGTAGGCACCATATTCAAAGCATCAGATACAATATTAGCCTTACCGGTGTGATAATGCACACTAATATCATAATCCTTAAGAAGTTCTAACCACTTTCGTTGCCTCAATTTAAGATCTTTTTGAGTGAACACATATTGGAGACTTTTATATCGGTAAACACATCAACATGCACCCCAAACAAATAATGATGCCGAATTTTCAAAGAAAAAAGCACGGTAGCAGATTCAAGATCATTTGTATGATAATTCTTTTCATGCACCTTGTGTTTCCTAGAGGCATAGGCTTTCACCTTACTATTTTGCATCAAAACACAACCCAAACCAATTCGGGAGGCATCACATACACAGCAAACCCTTCTAGTAGAGACAAGATAGGAGCGGAGACAAGCTTATCCTTTAAGGTTTGGAAACTCTTTTCATGCTCATCGGTTCACAGAAACTTAGTCTTCTTCTGAGTCAACTTAGTCATGAGAGAAGCAATAGAAGAAAATCCATTCACAAACCTCCGATAGTAACCCGCTACGCCTAAGAAGCTTCTAATGTCCAATGGTGTTGAAGATCTAGGTGAATTTCTAATCATGTCCATGTTTCTAGGATCCATCTTAATACCATCCCCCGACATCACTTGACCTAGAAAAGCAACCTCTTGCAACAAAAACTCACATTTCTCATACTTAGCATACAACTTCTCTTCCCTCAACCTTTGTAGCACCATCCTTAAATGACTTACATGCTCCTCCTTACTATGGGAAAAGATCAAAATATCATCAATGAAGACCACAACAAACGCATCAATCTAGGGTTTAAAGGTCCTATTCATAAGAACCATGAAGATAGCCGGTGCATTTTTCAACCCAAAAGACATGACCACAAATTCGTAATGCCCATACCTAGTCGGGATAGACATCTTGGGAATGTCATGCTCCCTCACCTTTACTTGGTGGTACACGTACTGAAGATCAATCTTAAAGAAGTGACTAGCCCCTTCAAGTTGGTTAAAAAAATCATCAATCCTTGGTAAAAGGTACTTATTCTTGATGGTGGTTCTATTAAGTTGCTGGTTAGCAATACACATTCTAAGAGAACCATCCTTCTTCTTCCCGAACAACACCAGTGCACCCCAAGGTGATTGTCTAGGCTTGAAAAAACCCTTCTCCAAAAAATCCTTTGATTGATCTTTCAACTCCGCTGCGGCCATATGGTAAGGAGAAATAGAAATAGATTAACTGTCGGGAAGGAGATCTATGCCAAGATCTATTTCCATTTTGGGAGGAACACTGGGAAGCTCACTACGGAAGACATCTCGGAACTCATTAACCACCAGAACCGACTCTATATGAAGGACTTTAGGATCCACATCCCCAACCCTCACAAGATGATAGAGACATCTCTTAGAGATCAACCTTTGGGCTTTAACGCAAGAGATAAACCTACCCTTGACCACCACATCATGACTCTCCTACTCAAGGATGGGTTCATTTGGGAATTGGAATTTGACCCTATGGGTTCTACAATCAATAGAGGCATAATAGGCATGCAACCAATCCATCTCAAGAATGACATCAAAATACACCATATCCAACTCAACAAGATCACAAAGCAAAATTTTACGTAAAATACAAGAGGGACAATTTCTATAGATCTTTCTAGCAATAAAAGATGCACCAATAGGAGTAGACACCTTATTAGAGTCACACAACAATTTGGGGCTCAACATGAATCTTTTTGGAAACAAAAAGGATAACAAAAGAAAGAGAGGCACCCGGGTCTATCAATGCATACATATCAAAATCAAAGACTTTTAATGTACCAGTAACGACATCAAGCACCTCATCAATCCCTTGTCTCCCTTGGAGTGCATAGAACTGATTGTTCCTTGGGGCACCACCTTGTTGGCCTTCTCTCCCCAAAGGAACCGTATTCGTACCCCGGCATTGTGGAGAACATCTTTACCCTTGTTTTCATTATGAGGATAATCAACCTTCTTGTGACCCACTTCTACACAGCTATAGCAAGCAAAAGTGTCCCTCAAAGATGAGACACCATGGCCTCTACTACACCTTGGGCACATAGCATTAGGTACCATACAACCATCACCTCGGACACTTTGGTTGTCGTTGGCAAACCTTTTATTAGGAACATAAGATGTCTTTTGGCCTTGATGAAACCAGCCACACTTGGGACCTTGGAACTTACCATCCAAACGGGCCTTCTTGGCCTTACAACTTCTCCTCTTTCTCAACTTTTCCCACTCTAATTATTCGGCATATGTCATTAGGCGGGACAAATCCATATCACTAATCAATATAGAGGCATGACATTCCTCATTCACCAAATCAGATATGCCCATCACAAACTTATTCATTCTAAACCTCGGATCGGCAACTAGGTGTGGAGCATATTTAAAGAATTGGTTGAACTTGAGGGCATACGCCCTCACACTCATTGACCCTTGCTTCAAATTCATGACCTCCATTATTTTGGCCACCCAAGCTCAATAGGGAACAACTGGTTGAGAAAGGTTGTCTTAAATTCCTCCCATAGAATCCCGTTATTGTTCTCCTTCTCCACTTTCCATTGGACATATCACATTTGAGCAACACCCTTGAGTTGGTATGCCGCCAAATCCTCCTTCTCTTCCAACCTAACACCCATGATATTTCAACACCTTATATATCTCATTATAAATTCTTGAGGTTCTTCATCCACTTTTGACCCATGGAACTCCGGTGGGTTCATACTCATAAATTCCCTTACCCTAGATCCCCGGGTAGGAGCATGAGGGGCTTGGGCCCCTTTGTTGATTTGATTAGTCATGGCTTGAGCTTGCAAGGTGAGAGCATCCCAGATCTCTCCATGAGCTGGTTGTTCTTTGGGAGTGTGGGCTCTTCTTTCTCTCAGGATAGGCATGATCTAGCATAGCAAAGAACATTCGTTGGGGGAAAACCTTACCTTAACTTTTATAGCACGACATAGAGTAAGAAGACGGGAAACATTTCCTAAAGCATCTCATAGCCTCTTACTCATAGTCGTGGCGCACTTTACAACCATGAATATGATTCTAATTGATGCAGTGTGTTGGATGCCGAGAACTATTATTAACAACCTAGTGCTTTGATGCCAGGTTTGTCACGACCCAAGCATAGGACCTAGACGTGACACAACAAATGGAAATCTGAAAGGCCCCCAAACAAGCCTGTAGCATATCATTCACACATCCTTGGTCATGGAAGACAAGTTAACAACATCAAGAGAAAAAATACAATTAAAGGTAGAGAATAAGGGAAGAGTTTAATAGCATAAATCATAAAGAGTCAAAGCTCAATGTAATTACATCACTTATCCAACAACACTTCTAATATAGATTGCGCGGGGCCAAGATAAACTTTTCGAGCTCACCCTTTTAGTATCAAAGTGTTCATAATAAGGAAATAACATAAGCAATAGAGAAATAGGCTAATGTCCTTCATGAAACTCACAACATGCTATCTTCAAGATGTCAAAAAAAGCCATGAGTAGGATGATCGTGAGAAGCGCTAATACCTACATAGTAACATAATATAGGCATAGAGTATGTATTAGTATGTCTGAATGTACTAAGTACGTACGATGCAATGCAACAACAGATAAACAACATAATAAAGATGCGTAATCGTAAGCAAGAGGCATCACATTAGCAATATGACATACATGAATGGTGCTCGGAGTAACACATGCTTGTATAGAGCATATGACATGTGTAGTAAGAGACCATAATTATGGAGTCCAAGCCCTACCATCTTCTTGGATAGGATATTGAGGTATCAACCCATCAATCGGTTGATGGTTTTTGCACCCTACTATCCATGGTGATTGAAGTATCAACCCCCCAATTGGTTGATTGTTGTCACACCCTAAAATCCATGGTAATTGAGGTATCAACCCCTCAATTGGTTGATGGTTGTACCACCCTACCATCCATAGTGTTTGAGGTATCAACCCCTCAAATTGGTTGATGGTTGTTACACCCTACCATCCATGGTGATTGAGGTATAGCACCCCCTCAACAAGGTATGGCCAACTTGCAACACTTTAGATACTTTTCATGAACATATATACCTTCCTTTCATCATCGTAAAGTCATTCAAGTCATAGCTCATGCAATGGATAATGAATAGCGCAAAAATCCAAAATCATACATTTTATCAAATACTTAGCGGGTGTTCAATGCTAGTAAGAAACCAAGAAATTTGAGAGTGAAATCATGCAAAAAAAAAATCAAGTAAATCGCCTCATGCAATATACATTGAAACCCTTAATCAATTTTTAAAATAGATCATAGATTTATAGCTCAAAACATACTTAAGCAATTTCTCTTTTATGTAACCCCGACATAGTTCATAGTCAAACTCATAGTAAGTAAAACCCATAAGCAAATCAACTTAGAAAGATGCAATTTATGTAAAAAGGAAGCTTGGGCACCATAGGTGAAAGGATCCAATGGTTGAAACCCACATACCTCAACTTTGGAGAATTTCTTGATGAAGATTGAGATGACAACTTGAAGCAGTGAATTCCTTCAGATCCGAAATGAGTTTGTGACCCTTGATTTTGAGTGGAATAGTTGTCTAAGTATTTGAGAAAGTTTTGGGGAATATCTTGTATGATATGAGACTGAAAAATGACTAAGTATAGGTGTTTTTACGCATGGAATGACTTAGGCACAAGACTTAAAGGCCATGGACTAAACAATAAAAAATGTCAAAAAAATTACATAGGTCCATGCTTTGGCCAAGTCGTGCCAGGAGCGCGGATTGTCTCATCAAATTGCATTTTTTGGAACTTCAAATTTTGATATGCTTGCTTTAAAATATGGGTTAGACGCATCTCCCACTTAATTTTTCCCCTGATCACAAATATGAAGTCGGATTTTCGATATCACGCATGAATTTTGAGATATATGGAAATGACAATTATGGGCACTTTCGAGGAAAATTTTTGGGCACTTTTTCGGATTGTTTCACTATTTGGCAACGATAAATCTTTTAACATGTTTATACATTCTTAATACAAGAATTTAAAAGAAAAACTCTCAATTATTTAGAGTTCAAGACAATACAATCAACTATCTTATTCAAAATGGACAGCTCAATCAACTGGTCTTAAAAATAAATTGTGCAAGCTACAAAAAATACACACTTTTCTGTATCAAATTTAGATTTTTCCTACATTTACGGCATCTAGAATACTTCAGTGGAAAATAATATCTAGACAAGTAAAAAAGACTTAAACCATATGAGAAAAATAAAAGTTTCTAGATTATTTACTCTTTTTCCTAGTTCATAGATAATAAGTAATATTCTATATAGCACACCATACAATATATTTATTTTTCAGACATGGATATATAATTGGGAAAGATAAAAAAATAAATAAATAGATTACATGTCTACAATTAAAGGAAGTATGTTTTCCGTAGAATAAACATTCATATTTCTAACAAGTTTAAAAAAATAACTACCATGATAAAATTAAAATAAAATACTAAGCACAATATTCTTCAATCAAATTAATATACAAGAAGCTCTATCAAATATATACTATACTTTCACTAAGAATCAATTTATATAACTGACTTAACACTACATGGTAGAATTTTTCAAAGACACAAAAACTATAAAGAATTAGGGTGTACGACTGACCATTTGTCGGGTTGAAGTGATGAAAGAAGTTGATGAACACTCCAAGTTAGCCCTATTCCAAGTGTGGCCTCTTAAACACAACCCCAAATAGAGAGTTGACTCCTACACTCATCGTGGTTAAAGTCCAAGCAAAATCTTTCCTTCTTTTCACCATAGTGGAGAAGCTTTTCTCATGTATGTGTCTTCACGTGAGTGTGTATATGTGTATTTATTGTCCTCTCCCCAAGGAGAGAATGAAAAGTGTTTGTAAAAAAGAGGTTGAAAGTTCTATTAGTTGCTTCCATTGACTCTCATGAAGAGGGAATTTTAAAAATAAGATCATGGGAAAGAAGAGTAAAGAAATGAGAAAAAGAGACATTGGGATTGTATCCCCAAGGAAACAAAAAACCTTCTGGGCTGATTTCTTGAAAGTGAAATGTGAAAAGGAGGTATAAACTAAATATAATAAACTAAATATATCAGGCAAAAACTAAAAATAAACTTATGCATATAATAAAAAATATGAGGTTTTTTTAAAAAAATGCATAATTAATTGAATAACATAAAAAAAGGTTAAGGCCGGTCAAACTTAGGTGTCAACACACCCATATCGAATCATGCTGCTTTCGAGACCTCGATAAACCAGTAATGAAGTCCATATTGCACATGTCCCACTTTTATTTAGGAATCTCAAAGTTTTTAGCCAATCTACATGGCCTTTGATGCTCGACTTTAACCTGTGGACAATTTAGGCATTTGGAGACAAACTCAACAATATCCATATTCATTTCGCTCCGCCAATACACTTTTCTCAAGTCATGGTACAATTTTGTAGCGTCATGGTGAATGGAATACCTAGAGTTGTGGGATTCAACTATAATTCTACCTCGAACACCATCAACATTCGAAACACACAATTTACTCTGGTATCTCAACACACCATCTCCCCCTTTGGAAAAAATCATAACCTTTTGTTTATGGACAGATTCCTTTGACTAAAGTAGAATTAGATCTTGGTCTTATTTCTTTTTTACCTCTACTACTAGAGATAATGTAGACCCATTCTGAACATCAACTCCACCTTCATTGTACTCTTCAACTTGAACTCCTAATCAGGCTAATCTATGCACTTCCATAGCCAAATATTCTTTCTTACTTCAATATGGGTAGTACTACCCATAGACCACCTTCTAAGAGCAGCCGCAACAATATTAGCTTTACTTGGGTGGTAGAAAATGCACATATCATAATCCTTGAGAAATTCTAGTCATCTCCTCTATCTCAAGTTGAGCTCATTTTGGTTAAATACATATTGCAGGCTCTTGTGGTCAATGAAAACATCTACATGCACTCGATAAAAGTGGTGGTGCCAAACATTAAGAATAAACACTAGTGCTCCCAACTCAAAATAATGGGTCGGATAATTCCTCCCATGAACCTTAAGCTATCTAAAAGCATAAGCTATGCCTTTTCCCAACTCCATCAACACATAGTCCAATCCAACTCTAGACGCATCATAGTATATCACAATATCCTCTGTTCCATCACAAAAGATCAAAATTAGTGTGGTAGTCAACCTTTTTTTTCAACTCTTGGTTATTCATTTCACATTCATTAGACCATTGGATCTTGAACTTCTTTTGAGTCAATTTATTCAACGGAGGATATGGACAAAATTCTTCCACAAATTTGTGATAGCAGCCTACTAACCCCAAGTAGCTCCTTATGTCAGTCGAAGAAGTTGGTCTGGGCCAATTCTTGGCCGCCTCAATCTTTTGAGTGTCTGCTCAAATATCATAGCTCGAGACAATATATCCTAGAAAGGCCTCAGACTTGTGCCAAAAATCACAGTTTAGAAATTTTGCGTACAACTCATTGTCTTTGACAATTGGTAAAGCGATTTTGAGGTGATTAGCATACTCCTTCCAATCTTTGGAATACACCAAAATATCATCGATGAAAACAATCACAAACATATCAAAGTATGTCTGAAGACTATATCAATCAAATTCGTGAAGGCTACAGGTGCATTAGTCAACACATCGACATGACCAAGAACTCAAAATGGCCATATCAAGTCCTGAAGGCTATATTTGGATGTCTGATGTGCTTCCAAAATACAATACTTTTGATGCTTAAAACTTGTAATTTTGTATGTTCTCGATGGGATGTTTATTGGTTCTACATGTTTTTGTGTTTAGATTTGTGGGATTACAAGTTGGCTATGATTTTGGGGAAAATTGTAGAAGTTGATGGATTTTGTTGTTAAATGAGACCATGTACAGGTCGTAGACCATTCTATGGACCATAGCGAGGTTTCATGAAAATTTCTAGTGAAGGGCTATTTTTTGAAGTTTATTCTACAAATATGCGGGTGAGTCGTAGAGGAGTTTACGAGTCGCAGAAGAGTGTTCGTGTACTGAGAATCAAAGATGTGGACTTGAAGGAATGTCACCAGACAAAACCCACTCTATGGGTTGTAAATCACTTTACGAGTCGTAGAGGAGTGTCATAGAATTAAACTCCAAAATTCTAGCATTTGAGTACGAGACCTCGATTACGGGCCATAGAAGTCAATACAGGTCGTAAAGTACCTTTCGTATAGTGTGCTTTCCAGTTCTTCTATTTTATTTAAGACTTGAATTATAATTATTATAAATTGGTTATTTATCAAATGTTTTCACCTAGAAATCAGAGAACTCAATATTCAGAGAGAAAAAATTTGAGATCATATTGGAGTTATCTTTGAGAACACTCGTAAATTAATTCAATCTTGAAGCCAGTGATTTTCACTGATGTTAGATTACTTGTTCTTAATTCTATTGTCTAAGTATTCAATTATGTATTCTCAATACATAATCTATGCATGTACATGTAGCATGAGTAGCCAAATCCACAGCTAGGGTTATGGGAACCATCAAGAACTAACAAAGTAAAACTGGGTTATTCATAATTTTTAGAAGGTGTATATGCATGTATTGATTAACTCTCTTTGTTTTGCATGTTTTCTGGTGGTAGCCAACATTAGAACTCACCTAGTATACTGATTGGACCAAGGTAGTAATGACTTGGAAAAGAGATTAATTAACAGGATTCGATTGATGTGTTCTCGTCTAATCAACAAAACTGGGCCAAGGGGAGGTCGTACTAGGACTAATAGGCAATGGTTACTAATGCACATTATGGAGATAGGCTAAGTCGCATAGTGAAATTTACCTCTCACATTGATCAAAGGGCTTGATAAATATAAATTACCATCCCGCATGCTATAAACTAGAAAAGAATTAGTTTATTGGGTGATGCTGAGTTGAGGAATCATGGGGAACACAATGCCCTATCTTCTCTCCATTATTGACTTTTCTCTTGTGATATTAGTTAGTTTTAATTGACTATTGTAAACCCCCCTTGGGGAAATAGGTTGGTTAACTATTAGGACTGCAAATTGGTAAAATTTACTTGAGTCGACGTATTTCCAGTGGGTTTGACTCTAACCTTAATTAGGATATATATATATATTGACAACAACTGTTTTATCCTCTAAAAAGGAGGTGTAACTTGGGTGACATCAACATTTTGGCGCCGTTGCAGGGGAATACGACTAGACTTAGAGAATTCATTAGTAATTCGAGTGTTAATCCTTAGTTCCCTTATTTTACTTTTGTTTATTATTTTGTTCCTTTTCAGGGTGCAAGTTTAGTGTATGCCCAACACTCAGAGTCAAGGAAATCCCTTAACTCCATTTGATCCAGAGATCTACCAAATATTCAGAAGAATGGCCCAAGACAACACCAACAGTGCGGACAATGCAGCTCTAAACCAGAACAACAGTGACAATGATGGGAATGAGAACCCATCTCATTTGGAGGATATTACTCCATAGCCTCAGGAGTGCAATGCCAATGCTTACCAATGGAATCAGTATAGGTTGAATCCTATTGCTGTGAAGGTGACTGGAGCTATTGTGTTGCCACTATTACTGGCCGATATGAAGTTGACAGTTTCTAGTGGGTTACTCCAAATGCTGCAAAACTGTGGGCTATTTGTGGGATTACCATTAGAGGATCCTAATAGCTACCTACATAATGTGGCATTTGTCTTCAAGAGTGTGATGGGAACACATACTCTGTCTATGGATGCTAGTGTACTTCATGTCTTCCCATTGTCTCTTACGACCAATGCTGCATTATGGCTATTTGAGCTCCCGCAGAGTTTAATCATTAGTTGGACAGACTTGCAAAAATCCTTTTTGTAAAGGTACTTCTCTAGATCGAACAAGATCAAGTTATAGGACCAGATCAACATCTTTGAACCACTTCCTGGTGATTCAATTAGCACTACTTGGGAATGGTTCACCAAATGCCTGAGGAGCGTTCCTGACCATAAGATAGTTGGTGATGCCTTGGTGGAGATTTTCTACCATGCCTTTAGTGAGAACAGTTAGGCCTATGATGACAATATCAAAGGGGCATGTTTTTGGATCAACCATTTACAAGGATTGCAGAGCGAATAGATAGAGTCGTCAAGACAAATCGTGCATGGGGCCACCGAGATAGAGCATCCACAGAGAGTTCATGCAATAACTTGCTCAAATTCGCATAGGTATGGAGGTAATAATGAAACAGATCCAAGAGAGAGAGAATGCAATGGTTCATCAACCTCTATGTGCACCCATGTACGATGAGCCATACTATGAGAAGGACAAATATTTTGTTGCTAATTAGACGAGAGGTTTTGGGACTAACGCCCAAAGGTCTAATTAGGACTATTGGCATAAGGTCAAGGGAACCAAGGTTAGAACTTTAATAGAGATTGAGCATATAGAGAAAACTAGGGTTGTTATTATAATAGAAATAGGGATCCAGAGAGAGATACAGATTGGCATCGCAAAGAGGGCTTCAGAAATGGTCCTTATATGCCACCACACAATCACGAGGCAAGTGCAAAAGTTCCAGTATTAAGGAGAAGTTTGATTACCGATTAAAGATGGCTAAGAAATAGGACGAGACTTTAATGGGCATGAAATCAGAGATTTCAAGTGTTAGTCAGAAAATAGAGTCTCACTCTATGGCTATCGAACAACTAGAACAATATTCAAGTCAAGTGTCGAATCAACTTAATCAGTGTCAGAGGGTACATTGCCAAGCAACAGAGTGTAAATTCATAAAAACGAAAGATAGTTTATGGCAATTGCTACTTGGGGTGGCAAGAGAACCATATATCCTCCTATTTCGGTTGATGAGAAAAATATTCGAGAGGAGACAATTGCGGCAAAGGATGCAGATGATCATGGAAAGGATGGGTTAAGTGATCTGCTAATATGCCACAAAGGTTGAAGCCTATTCCCAGGCCTCCTCCAATCATCCCTCAAGGAATCAAATATAGAGGGGATGAAGGCAAGTTCAAGCACTTTCTCTGTATGCTAAAGCAACTATCCATCAATATTCCTCTCATTAAGGCATTGAAGAAGATGCCAGAGTATATGAAGTATATGATGTACTTGGTCACTAAAATGTGTACTGTGAGTTAGGAGCTTTCCCAAGAGCTCCAACATTACAGTGCCATCACTATGAGGTTCTTGGTTCAGAAGTGAGAAGATCCGAGTGCTTTCACCATCCCTTGTACCATTGGAAATGTAGTGTTCACAACGGCACTACGTGATCTAGGTTCCAATATCAATTTGATGCCCCTTGTGGTCTATAAGAAGCTTGGATTGGGAGTCCGTAATCCAACTAGCATTCATTTATTGATGGCAAATTGCAAAGTGAAGAAGCCTATAGAGATGTTGTACTATATGCTGGTCAAAGTTGAGAAATTCATATTCCCCACAGACTTTGTGATCCTAGATTACAAAATTGATTTTGACGTCCCAATCATCTTAGAAGGACCGTTCCTAGCCACTGGGCAAGCCCTAGTGGACATGGACATTAGTCAACTCAGATTGATATTGAATGATGAAGAAGTTGTCTTTAATATCTATCAGTCCATGAAGCATCCAGATGATTTGAAGAGTGAAGTCTGGGCAATTAGAGAAGTCTGAGCAACAATTTTTTCTAAGTTGTGCTGCGACAATAAATTAGGCATTGTTGGGGAGGCAACCCAAGGACTTTGGTGCTTAGGCGCCCAAGTATGTGTTTTTTACCCTTGTGTGTTCTTTTGCCTTAATTTTGTGCATTGAGGACAATGCACATAATTTTTGATGCGTGTGGGTAGTTATGGGCCTCAGTGAAGTCTGAGTAGCTTGGGTCTATGACTACCCTAATTTTTGATCCCGAGGTTTTCTTGAATGTGTTCTTTTTCTGTCTGAATATTTAATTTCTATTGAATCAACATGTTTAGGATGTTTAGATAGTTTTTGTAGCATATAGTACTAATACTTGTGGCCTACAACATATTTTTATGTTTTGTTTGAAAAACGATACCCACCAAAAATTTTGATTAATAGCTAGATAGTAACCATGCATGTTTAGTTGTGTGACAACATTTATTCTAATAAGTGAGGGTAAAGCAAAATAAAAAGCATTATCTGAGAGTCCTTTGTTGATAATGTATGCAGTGTCATGTGAGTGTGAGCATAATTTTGTAGATTCATTTGTTTTGTGCTAATTCAGAACTTGCCCTGTTACTCTAAGTTAGATTGTAGATCACTTGGATTAGGAAAGGATTATAGGCCATTATTCTTAAATAGTCCACTTTACCTAAAAGTGACCAACCGAAATGATGATATAATCCCTGTTCCAAATATTTGAGCCTAACATGTACCTATTCTTCAAAAACACCTGATCAACATAGCTTAGTTAAGTGCAAAATATTGAAATTGGCCCTGGTCCTTCCTTGAATATTGTGTACCTTGATCGAGGCAAAAAGTCTAAGTTAAGGGTTGCTTCCAAAAGTGGCCTTGGTTCTTAGGATGGATACTGTGCACCTCAACTGCCATGACCCAAGCCTAGGGATTAAATTGTCACATGCCAAAGTCCCGTTAGGATGGACTGGCATCCGTTGCCGATTAGGCTCGAGAGAACCAACCTGTAACTATGCGCTTTCTATACATACTATAAGGGTTTTTTGCGTTTAACATGCCTTTAAGAAGGTAAACGGTGATAACAAGTCAAAAGGAGATGCATATGACTAGGCCGTTGGGGCCATGGTATTTAAAGTACGAGACTTGACCAAACTTTACACAACATAGTCTACAAAGCTTCTAAATAAAGAAAAACATCTGATAAGGGTCGGGACAGGCCCTGCCTCAACAAACTGTGCAATAAAACATGCAAGTTCTAGACATATACAAAGCCCCGAAGCAACCTGAAGCTTGGTGACAGAAACTAAATATCCTGTACTCCTACTGGGAGGATCTACTAGCACCTGTACCTACAACATGAAATTTAGGTCTCCCGTAAGGGACGTCAGTACGAGATAATGTACTGAGTATGTAAGCAAGGAAACACTGTATATGATATAACAACTCAAGTGAAACTGTACACTGGTGTAGCGTAAAAGACCACCTTTAGTTATACTGTGGGATCATATACTTTATGTGCTTTATATTGCTTCACCTTTACTGTAGAATCTTTAATGTAAAATCTGTGCACAGTTGTAATGCAAATGACCAACTGATCAATGGTGAAATGTATCGGGTTCGTCCCTCACTAGGTTCTTACTTAACCCCTAGGGCTACCCCTTGTAATAAGATGTTTCCCTGGCTAGGTGATTCTTTCACCCCTCGTGATATCGGGATCGTCCCTTTGCTAGGTTCTTCCTTAACCCCTTCGGGCTACCACCCATGATAGGATCGTCCCTGGCTAGGTGTTACTTCCACCCTCTTGGGCTACCACCTATCAAAACTGTATACTTTTATCTTTCAATTACCTTTGAGATGGTTCTTAAGGTGGTCACATTATTGGAGCTGTAGGACTGTATATGTAACATGTGACATATAGATAATCATACAAGACAATATGACA
>JAABOM020000075.1:9868191-9887492 GCA_011800125.2 Solanum clarkiae
TTTAGAGATTAAAAATTTTATTGTGTGTGAGATAAGAAGGGTTTAAAAACCCTAGTAATCTTTATGGGTTGTGGATACACTCATACAACCAAGTACTGAAATTGCTATCCCCTTCAAACAACCGTAGAAACAGTACAAAGAAAAATAAAACGAAATAAATCTGAGTACACAGAATTCACTGTGTGCCCTTAAGGAATTTAATCCCCCTCGATGTACTCGAAGTTTGTGGATTATTTTCTCCTAGGATAAAATAGATTAACAACTACAGAATAGTGGTACCTCAAATTCTTGTAGTTTTCGGCGAACTCAAGAACCAACAATGGCTTTCACACAAACTCGAATTTTGTTTGGAAGAAAATTTATGCAAAAAAAGAATTTTCAATGATAGAAAAAACACAAAAGGGTCTCTATCTATAGGAAGTAACATGTGCAAAATTACATCATTTCAATGATATAAAATTTATCAATCAATCACATCATTTGCCGAAGCCGAGGGAGCAACGATGATGACGGTGCGAGGGGTCCCCTTTACTTGACTCTTTAGGAGTTAGAGTTAGTGTTTTCCAATATAAGGACAACATTTTTCCTCTATTTATTAGATGATGAAGAATGACTCTTCATTTCCCTTTACTTGATTAAACCCACATTTTCCTTCTCCCTTCATTTCCTTTCAATCTTCATTTCCCAATTCACACATATTACTTAAACCGAACAATCCCCCACATGAATGGGGAATGACCCTTGTTTAAAACATATGCCTGAAAAACATGTGTGATCCATAAGTAAGGGTTAATTGCATCTGGATAAGTAGGTTTCCCTTTGAATTTTTTATAGTGAACATATGTCAGATATACTCGGTCAATCGGTAGATGTGATATCTTTGAACCGTCGATCTTTATTGTATACCTAGACAACATAAGTTGCACAACTAACCCATTAACTGGTCTTGTTTCTCATTGTTTTGTTCGTTTCAGCCGTGAACACTTCCTGGTTCATAAGTGCATAGAACTTGTCTTACCGGATTCTCCTTGAAGTGGCTTACACTTCACACTTACATAGGTGATCTCTAAATATGTAATCTTACAGACACACTATTTTATATACCTTGTATCAAACTTTGAAACCATCAAAAGGTCATATTACTTTATCCTTGTTACAAAATGTTGTCTCATCCTGAGAATAGACTTAATCATAGTTTTGTTTTAAAATGTTAAACCATCATCAATGACTTTGTTTGATCTCCTTGAACCTATATCTTGGGATCTCCAGTCTTCTAGGTAGCGTTACTGCCATGATGATTTGTCCTTGGCCATAGTCCTATTCTCTTTGATGACCTCTCAACTCCCTCTCTAGTTAGGCCTTTTGTAAGTGGATATGAGACATTATCCTTTAACTTTACATAGTCAATTGTGATAATTCCACTAGAGAGTTGTTGTCTAATGGTATTATGTATTCATCATTTGTGACAGGACTTATCGTTATATATAACGCTCCCAGCTCTTGCTATTGTCGCTTGACTATCACAATGTATGCATATAGGAGCCATTGGTTTGGGCCAAAATGGAATATCTTCTAAGAAATTCCAGAGCCATTCAACTTCTTCACCAGGCTTGTCTAAGGCTATGAACTCATCCTCCATTATAGATCAAGCTATACATGTTTTTTTAGATGATTTCTATGATATTAATCCTCCACCAATCGTAAAGACGTATCCAATTGTGGACTTAGTCTTAGTTGACCCAGTAATCCAGTTTGCATCACTATATCCTTCAACAATTGTTGGATACTTGCTATAATGCAAAGCAAGGTTTTGAGTATGTTTCAAATACCCCAAAACTCTTTTCATCGTCATCCAATGAGTTTGATTGGGATTACTCATGTACCGATTCAATTTATTTATAGCACAAGCTATGTATGGTCACATAAAATTCATGATGTACATAAAACTTCCCAATACTCTAGCATAATCTAATTGAGACTGACTTTCACCTTTATTCTTAGCGAGATCAAGGTTAAGATCAATTGGGGTTCTTGCACTTCTATAGTTTAGGTACTTGAATTTTTCTAGTACCTTTTTGATATAATGAGATTGAGACAATGCTAGACCTTGAGGAGTTTTGTGAATCTTAATTCCTAATATCAAGTCAGCAACTCCTAGGTCTTTCATATCAAACTTACTAGCAAGCATATGTTTAGTAGCATTTATGTTAGCAATGTTGTTACTATTTATTAACATATCATCCTCATACAAGCAAACAATGACATTTTTATTTGGAATGTTGTTAATGTAAACACATTTGTCACACTCATTAATTTTGAAACCATTTGACAACATTATTTTGTCAAATTTTGCATGCCATTATTTGGGTGCTTGTTTGAGTCCATAGAAAGAATTAATAAGTCTGCACACCTTCTTCTCATTTTCAGGAATTATAAACCCTTCTGGTTGCTCCATATAGATTTCTTCATCTAAATCATTTAAGAAGGTTGTCTTGACATCCATTTGATGAATTTCTAGACTGTACACCACAGCTAACGCTATTAACGTTCGAATTGATGTCATTCTTATTACCGGTGAGTATAAATCAAAGTAGCCAAGACATTCCCGTTGTCTAAATCCCTTAACAACAAGCCTCGCTTTGTATTTGTCAATAGTGTCATCATCTTTCATTTTCTTTTTGAAAATCCATTTAGACCCTAGGGGTATATTTCCAGGAGGAAGATCAACCAATTCCTATATATGATTATTCATTATGGATTCACTCTCACTATTGACTGCCACTTTCCAATATTGTGCTTCTGAAATAGTCATAGCTTCTTTGAAAGTTCGAGACTCATTTTTTAACAAAAAATGTTACAAAATCAGGTCCAAAGGAAGTAGAGGTCTTTTGACGTTTGCTATGCCTTGGATTTTCCTCATTATGATCACTCTCCTTTGCTTTTTCTCGAGGCCGCTTAGTTCATTCATTAGATGATTCATGTTCTTTCTTATATGGATATATTGTTTCAAAGAATTCAGCATTATCTGATTCAATTATTGTATTAACATGAATATCAGGATTTTCTGATCTATGCACCAGAAATCGATATGCTTTACTATTCAAGGCATATCCTATGAATACACGATCAACAGTCTTAGGTCCTATTTTTTCTCTTTTAGTTTAGGAATCTGGAACTTAGCTAAACACCCCCATACTTTCAAGTATTCAATGTTAGGCTTTCTCCCTTTCTATTTTTCATATGGAATAAATTGTGTTTTACTATGGGGAACTCGATTGAGTATTTGACTAGCCGTGAGGATAGCTTTCCCCCACAATTTCTGGGGAAAACCAGAACTAATTAACATGGCATTCATCATTTTCTTAAGTGTTCGATTTTTCCTTTTCAACAATTCCATTGGATTGTGGAGTGTAAGGGGCTGTTGTTTGATGAATAATGCCATGTTTTAAACATATTTCCTCAAAAGGAGATTCATATTCTCCATCCCTATCACTCCTAATCATTTTGATCTTTTTGTTAAGTTGTATTTCAACTTCACTTTTGTATTATTTAAATGCTTTGATGGTCTCATTCTTGCTACTAAGTAAATAAACATAGCAGTATCGTGTATTGTCATCAATAAAAGTTATAAAATACTTCTTTCCATCATGAGATGGTATTGACTTCATGTTACAAATATATGTGTTAATTAAGTCTAAGGGATTTGAATTCCTTTGAACAGACTTATAAGGATACTTAACATACTTATATTCCACACACTTGACATTTTGACTGTTTTTTGGTTTCAAATATTGGCAATAGATTCAAATTACTCATTTTTTTCAAAATTTTACAATTTACATATTTTAAACGTGAATGTCATAGATCATTTGACTCAAGTAAATAAGATGCCCGAACTTTATTATTTTCAACAATCATTACATTTAGTTTGAAAAGGCCTTCAGTAAGGTAGCCTTTTCCTACATACATGTCATTTTTGCTAATTACAACTTTATTAGAAACAAGTACACATTTGAATCCATTCTTGACCAAGAGACCAATAGAAACTAAGTTCATCCTCATTTCTGGAACATGACAAACTTCGTTTAGAGTCACCCTTTTACCAGATGTCATCTTTAAACATACTTTGTTGTAACCTTCAACTTTTGCTGTGGAAGAATTTTCCATGTAAATGGTCTCATCAGGTGCAGCAGGGGAATATTTTGCAAAGGCTTCTTTTATAGAACAAATATGTGAAGTGACTCTAGAATCAAGCCACCACTCCTTGGGGTTTCCTACCAATTTGCATTGAGTCAACATGGCATATAAGTTCTCCACTTCTTTATTCTTGTCAATCATATTTACTTAATTCTTCTTCTTGTGCTTCTTTGAAGAGTCGCAATGAACAACTTTATATCCAGCCTTCCCACAGTTATGACAATTACCGATGAACTTCTTTTTAGGTGGATTGCCTTTTGGTCCAAATGGCTTCTTTCTCTTTTTAGCATGTGGTCCTTCTTCAACAATATTTTCCCCAGCTATTATTGAGTTTGTTTGTGACTTCTTTCCTGCTGCCTTGCTATCCTCTTCAATTCTCAAGCGAACAATTAGATCTTCAATAGTCATCTCCTTGCGTTTATGCTTCAAGTAATTCTTGAAGTCCTTCCAAAGTGAGGGTAACTTCTCAATGATGGCTGCCAATTTGAAAGGATCATTCACAACCAATGCTACATTAATGATTGTCTGAGTACTAAGAACATATTTAAAATGTTTAAACCAGGCATTAAATCAATTTATACCTTCTGCAAGGAGATCATGTATAATAACCTGCAACTCCTAAATTTGGGTAACAACAGGTTTATTGTCTACCATTTTGTAGTCCAGGAACATTGCTACAATAAATTTCTTCATTTCGGCATCTTCAATTTTGTATTTCTTTTCCAAAGCATCCCATAGTTCCTTAGAAGTCTTCATGTTACTGTACACACTGTACATATCATCTTGCAAGCCACTCAGAATGTAATTCCTACATAGAAAATCTGAGTGCCTCCAAGCTTGAGTCATTAGAAGTATTTCATCATCCAGTGTTCCTTTCGTCAGTACAGGAACATTTTCATTAATGTATTTCCGTAGACTTAGGGTAGTCAAGTAGAAGAACATCTTTTGCTGCCACTTTTTGAAATCAACACCAGTAAATTTTGCATGTTTTCTGCTGGTGGAATTGTAGGGGCAACGTTTGAACGACTTAAAGATGCAGTAGATGGTATTGTAGCAGTCGTCATTCCAACATTCACTTTATTTGAGTTAGCCATTTTTTCTGTCACAAATAGAGAAACACTTAACTCTAAGAAGATTCAGAAAATTTAAAAGTAGGAATACAGAAAAGAGAAATAAATAAATAAACTTTTAAATTCATTAAGCTTGTTATCCCCTTTGTATTCAAACAACCATAGAAATAGTAAACAAAGAAAATTAAAACGAAATAAATCTAAGTCCGCAGAATTTACTGTGTGTCCTTAAGGAATTTAATTCCCTCACTGTACCTGAGGTTTGTGGATTATTTTCTCCCAGGATAAAATAGATTAACAACTATAAAATAGCGGTATCTCAAATTCTTGTAGTTTTCGGCGAACTCAAGAATTTTGTTTCTAAAAAAATTTATGCAGAAGAAGAAGAAGAATTTTTTATGATAGAAAAAAAATAAATGTTATCAATCAATCACATCATTTGCCGAAGCCAAGCGACGACGACGACAGCGCAAGGGGGTCCCCTTTACTTGATTCTTTAAGAGTTAGAGTGAGTGTTTCCCAATATAAGGACAACACTTTTCCTTCTATTTATTAGATAAGGGAGAATGACTTTTCATTTGCCTTTACTTGATTATCCCACATTTTTCTTATCCCTTAACTTCCTTTCAATCTTTATTTTCCAATTCACATTTATTACTTAAGCCCAATAGAAATATCAAAAACTTCTCGAAATCTTTGATTTTCATGAACAACTTTTGCAGATCATAGATATATTTACAGACACTAGATGGGTCTGATGGAATCAAAGTTTATAAAGTCAGAATTTCGATATATTTCATATAGACCAACAGGACGATTCATAATTTGATCTACTGACCATGGATTGATCTTGTGGATGGGAACTTCAAAACGACAAATTTTCAGGTTCAAATCTATGTATAAGGGTCTACAGTCCATAAATGACATCCATAGATGTCGAACTTGTAAGTTTAATTGTTTACCATTATTTGAATTTTGATACTACATCGTTTTGGTCTATTCAAAGTGATATTAACTAATCCTTAAGGAAAACTTTCAGACAGATGTTATTAGGATAGAGAGTTTTAATTGTATATGCATTTCAATAGACATTCATTGAATTTATTTATATTTATATATATTATACTAAAAGTGGGAAGCTCAATTGTTGAAAGTTGAATTATAAAAATGTCCCTAATCGTATTTAAAATGACGAATTTGTCCTGGTCATTTAATTAACAGTTTAACACAATTCATCATCTAATAAATTCCGTTGTACAAATTGAAACGTTTGTTTTCTATCAATTGGATAATTAATTCAGTATTGAACACGGAGTGCTATTTCTATCTATAATAATTATTGTAGGTTGTTAGTGTGTAGCCTTTTAAAATTATTACTATAATATCAAACTTTTCATATTATTATAATATTTATTTATTTGATCAGTTGAGCTTCAATTTGTTATGTTTTTCATCCTTTTCATATTCTTCCTACATTATAAATGTCGTCACACAATGCCAGGTGTTTTTTTTTTTAGTTTATTCCTTCTCCTCCTCTGTCTTATTATCATCTTATTTGTTCAGTTCTACACAACATAAGTTAATACAATCCATTTTCTTTTGAACAAGTGTAGATTCTGCTTACTGCTTGAGTGTGGCTTGTACTTTATTTTAATTATGTGCACAATAATTATTTTAATAATGTGTACAGTAATATATTTTTGTTTAATTATATGAGAAACTTTATTTTTTAGAAGATATCATGATATTGATTTAAGAAGATTATTTTTCACAACAGTAAAGGCCAAACGTGCGACGCACGTTTCGAAAACTAGTTAATTAAAAAATAGAAAGGAGAAGAAAGATCTTGATAGAGCAGTGTTCCAAATTATGAACTTCTTAGGAGAAAACCAGATCCCACCCAAGCCACCTGATCAGGAAGGTAACTTCACAACAAGGAATACAATACAGGAAGAACTAGAATAGACGATAAACAATCCTACACTGGGAGCGACGTCCTTCACAACCATGCCACTGAAACCTTTTGCAAATAGCCAAAACAGTCCCTTGGTGACACAAGGGTGATTTTCTTTTTCGTCACCACCTGTTGGCAGTCTGCAACACTCACAAACTTCAGCCACAACACACAACAACAATTTGTCTAAGTACTAGACTGTTTTGAATTTCAGCAACACAGAAACCTATAAACACTTACCAAAATTTACAGGAATGCTTCCCAGCCTTTTTATTGATAAATCAACAACAAGGAAAGACCTACAAAAACGTTTAAGGCACGGAACACTCTCTTGATGCCTTAGACGTTTTTTAGCCTTGCTTAAATAAAACCTGCATATGGTAGTTACAAGGGATAAGGTAGTTACAACCTACACATGTACCTAGCACATGGCATGCCACATGAGGAATCCACTAAGTCTACAACAGTCATATTCTCACAGATACATTCAAATTCGAATTTAAACTGAGTTAATACATGTGCCACGCACATGTCTTCATGCCTTAGCTGAATTTTTACTTTTGCCAACACTTAGAATATATTTTGTTGTTTCCAACACTTAGAATATTTTCTAACACTTTGCCAGCACATTTCCCATACATGAATCAGCCTTGACTTTCCATCGTCAAGTCCCAAAGTCTTTCCTTGTCACAAGCAACACCTTGTCCAGCCTTGCCAAGCCTTAGCCTTGTCAAGCAACACGCTGCCTTGCCGACGCCACTATCTCACCTCGCCTTGCCTTGCCTTGTGCCCAAGTCTGCTTAGCCATCACTCCTGCATCCTTGGCCAAGGTGTTCAAGCTCAGTTGCCAACACTCAAGTAGCTTGAACACCTTGCTGCACTTCCAATACATAGCCGCACAGCCACAGTACATTGCTTGCCCACATACATGCCAAGGCCAATGTAGAAGTCCTTGTCATGCCCATGCCACGCCCATACCATGACACTAGTTAGACTGGGGGTCTAACAGACCACCCCCACCTCTAGAACTCGATGCCCTTATTGAGACTGATTTGAGATAGTCATTGATTTGGTCATCAAATTGCCATGGGTCCTTTGCCTTCTCCCAAAAAGCATCTGCAACCGACTTGCCCTTCCAATGCACCAGGAATTCTGTCTTGGTGTTCTTCCTGCTTTTCCCCACAACCCTATGATCTAGGATTTCTTCAATTTCAGCATCAAACTAAGTTGGAATTGAAGGAGGATCCCTCTTGTTCCTGCTCCTCTCTGGATCTTCATTTGTAAAATAAGGTTTAAAAAATCTAACACGGAAGGTTGGGTTAATTTTCAACCTTTCTGGTAGCTTCAACTTGTAAGAAACTTCCCCCACTTTCTGTACAACTTTAAACGAGTTATCATCCTTAGGGATCAGTCCCCTATGCCTTGTCTTGCTCGTAATCTGTTTCCAGATTTGTGGAGTAAGTTTCAGAAACACTTGGTCACCCACATTGAACTCCAAAGTGCACCTGTTTTGTTCAGCATATTTCTTCACGCGCTGTTGAGCCTTACACAGGCTATCTTGTGCCTCAGAAATCATTTCAGTTCGGCCCCTTGCAACCCTATATGCTGCTTGACACTTTCCTTGATTCTAGGTCTTTGCAACATCCAGTGGAGTCGTAGGTTGTCTGCCCAGGAGAATCTCGAATGGACTCATCTCTGTTGCTAAAAAATTGTGCAAGTTATTGCAAAACTGGGCTATATCAAGTAAACTCACCCAATTTCTTTAACTTGCAGTCACAAAATGCCTCAAGTACTCTTCCAGCAAGTGGTTTATCCTCTCCGTCTCCCATCTGTTTGTAGGTGATTTGCAGTAGAGAACTTCAACTCGGTCCCTATCATATTGAACAAAGTTGTCCAAAACCTGCCTGTGAACCTTGTGTCTCTATCACTCACAATGTCAGTTGGTACACCAAAGTGCTTAACCGCACTTTTATAAAATAGATCAGTAGCAACCTCATAAGAGTATAAATTAGGTGCAGCAATAAACACATCATATTTCGAAAATCTGTCCACTATAACCATGATAGATGCCTTATTATCAACCTTAGGAAAACCAAAAATGAAATCCATGCTTACCGACAACCAAGGCCTTTCGGGAATAGGCAGGGGCTGCAACAATCCTGTCTCACTCTTATGTTTAGTCTTGTCCACTTGAAAAATATGACAAGTCTACACATATGCCTCAATGTCATCTGTAATCTTAGGACAAAAAGAGACATGAGATAGTAGTGCCATCATCCTTTCCACACCTGGATGACCAGCCCAATTAGTGTCATGCACTTCTTTCATCAAGTCTTTACGTAGTCCACCACCGTTTGGCACCACGATTCTCCCCCTTTAAAATGGAGCAGATCATCCCCGATCCTGTACCGTCTCAAAGTCCCATCTTGCACTTGACCCATCCATTTGACATAGAGTGGATTATTCAATGCACACAACTTGATCTTGTCAAGAAAATCATTCTCAAGTTATGAAATAGAATACACTACAGCAAATACCTGTTTCCTGCTTAGTGGGTCTGCAACTTGATTGTGCCTTCCTGGTTTATGTTCCCACATGAAGTCATATTCTGCCAGAAATTCTTGCCAGCGAGCCTACTTTGGACTTAACTTTTTCTGAGTCTTGAAGAATGTGTTAGCTGAATTATCAGTCCGCACAAAAAACTGAGTTCCCAGCAGATACACACACCAAGATTGCAAGCAATGCACCACAACAACCATCTCCTTTTCATGAGTGGAGTACTTTCGCTCAGCGTCATTCAATTTCCTGCTTTCAAAAGCCACAAGATGGCCTCCCTGCACCAACACGCCTCCAATAGCTTTGTCCAACACGTCAGCATGGACATCAAAAGGCAACTCAAAATTAGGCAGCCTCAAAACTGGTTTCGATGCGATAGCTTCCTTCAGATTTTAAAAAGATTCTTCACACCGAACTGACCATACCCATTTGACATCTTTCTTTAACAAATCAGTCAATGTCACTGCCCTCTTAAAGTACCCCGCAATGAACTTTCGATAGTAGTTAGCCAACCCTAAGAACAACCTTAAATCCTTCACACTTAAAGGTGTTTGCCACCCAGCTACGGCCTGCACTTTCTTAGGATCCATCCAAACCTGTTTTTGACTAACCAAATGCCCAAGGAACTTTATCTCTTTTTAAGCAAACTCACACTTCTCCATTTTAATATAAAGTATGAATTCCCTCAATTTCTTCAAAACCATACTTAGATGTTGCACATGTTCATCTAATGTCAGACAATAGATAAGAATGTCATCTAAGTAAACAACCAAAATGTCATCAAGATACTCAAAAACCACGTCATTCATTAAATTACAGAAAGTGGCCAGAGAATTTGTCAAGCCGAATGGCGTTACAAGAAATTCATGAGAGCCATATCTAAATACACAAGTATTCTTAGGCTCATCACCCTCTGCTATCCTAACCTGCCAATAACCTGACCTTAAATCCAGTTTTGTGAACCAGCACGCCTTGCTTAGCCTATCCATCAGATCTTGCGCCAAAGCGACTGGATATTTTTTGTTCACAGTGACTTTGTTCAGCACCCTATAGTCCACACACATCCCTAGAGATCCATCATGTTTCTTTTGGAACAAAACAGGAGCGGCATAAGGATCCTTTGAAGGCTGAATCAGTCCGGCGTCAAGCAGTTCATTTAATTGTTTCCTCAATTCAGCCAACTCTTTTGGAGCCATTTGGTAAGGAGCTTGTGCAGGCGGCGTCGAACCTAGCAGCAACTCTATCTTGTGATCAATATCCCTCCTTGGTGTCAGCATCTTTGGCAACTCAGGTGGCATCACATCAGCAAACTATTTCAACACATCTGCCACATAATCTGGCACATCGACTTTAGAATTAGGTTTAACTTCAATCAAGGCAGCAAGAAAGGTCTCATTACCCTTCCTTAAGCCTTTTTCAACAGCAATAGCAGACAACATTAGGTTCTTGTACTTAGTAACTTTTTTGGCATCTCCAGAAGGATGAACAACATTCATAAAACTTGGATTGGTTTCATTAATGATCATCACACCATCAAAGTGAGGAAAAGGTACAAACCTGTACTTCCTCAGAAAATCGATTCCAACTATGACTTCGAAGTCTCCAAGGGGCATAACCATCAGATTATGTTTACCAGTACAGCATCCAGTCAACATAGTTACATCATGGGCTATGCCTGTAATAGCTTATGCCTTAGAACTGACAGTCTGGACGTAGGATGGACCTTTCTTCAATTTTAGTCCAATCTTTGCAGCAACTTTGTCATCGACAAATGTGTGAGTGGATCCAGTATCAACCATCACCACTATCCGCTTCCCATCAACCTTCATTTCTACGAGAATCAGTGCAGCATGAGGATTCCCAGCCTTGGACATTTCTCCAAAAGCATTTATCAAACTGATTTGGTTAAAAGACAGTCCCAAGGGGTTTGCAAGTGCAGCAACGACTTCTCCATCACCATCACTCAAATTCATATTGCCAGCAAGCATAGCATTCACCCTCTCACGATTTGGGCAATTCTTGGCCAAATGTGATCCATCATAAGTCCAACAGCCCTTATCTTTGCTCTTGTTCTTGTTGTTGTTATTTCCTTCCTTTATTGGTGTCGTACCCTTGTCAGCAGTGTCTTTTTGGACTTCCTTCTTCCCTTCCTTTTTCTTCTCAAACTTTTTATTAGTTTTTGAAGTAGAGGGCTCATCAGAAGTAGGCCAAAGTGAGCAAAAATCGACTAAGGAATCTATAGCAACAATGGCAGTGGGAAAATCCTTAACATTCTGCCTTCTAAGTTCATTTTGGGCCCAGCGTTGCATGCTCGAAATGAAGTTATGAAGCTTGTCCTCGTCTGACATGTTTTGGATGTCTAACATCAAAGAAGAAAATTCCTCGATGTACTCACGAATTGTCCCACTCTGCCTTAGTCTTTTCAGTCAGTCTACAGCAATCCATGAGGCATTGCTAGGAAGGAACTGATCTCTCATTTCCTTCTTCAACTTGTCCTAAGTATCAATCTTGGGTCTGTTAGAACTTTCATTGTCTACATTCTGAGTCCTCCACCACAATTTTACATAACTAGTCATGTACATTGTGGTGATGTTTAAATTGTCATTTTCAGGCACCCGTGCAGTAGCAAAGTACTGCTCCATGTCCCAAAGGAAGTTTTCAAGTTCCTTGGCATTTCTAGCCCCACCAAAAGACTTAGGTTATGGGATTTTCACTTTAGAGTGTTTCCCGCGACTTGGCCAGATACAGCAATAGTAAGACGCAGCACTGCAACTTTTGAACGCAGATCTGCATTCTCTTTCGTCAATCCCTCTAATTGCAGTATCACGCCTTCACGAAAGTTCATCATTTCGGCCATGTGATCGTCTATATCTTCACGACGCAGGCCTATTTCAGACCAAAACTTCTCAATTCGGGTTTGATGCCCACAATCTGAGTCAACAGATCAACTAGATTTGGGTCATCCCGATGCTCATCTGTTATGCGAATGAATGCCTCGATGCTTCTCACATTTTCAAGTAGTTCTGCATTTGTCACAATTTTTGTACATCCGTACTCAGATACCAATCGACATAGGGGTGATTTTCTTTTCCGTCACCACTTGTTGGCAGTCTGCAATAATCACAAACTTCAGCCACAACACAATGTAACAATATGTCTAAGTACTAGATTGTTTCAAATTTCAGCAACAAAGAAACGTATAAATACTTGACCAAATTTACAGGAACACTTCCCAACCTTTTTATTGATAAATCAACAACAAGGAAAGACCTCATAAAAACTCTTAAGGCACAGAACACTCTCTTGATTCCTTAAACGTTTTTCAGCCCTTGCTTAAATAAAATCTGCACATGGCAATTACAAGGGATAAGGTTGTTACAACCTGCACATGGCATGCCACATGAGAAATCCACTAAGTCTACAACAGTCATATTCTCACAGATACATTCGAATTCGAATTTAAACTAAGTAATACATGTGCCACACATATATCTTCATGCCTTAGTCGAATTTTCACTTCTGCCAACACTTAGAGTATTTTCTGCTATTTCCAACATAGAATATTTTCTTACTCTTTGCCAGCACTTTGCCCACACATCAATCAGAATTGCATTGCCTTGTCAAGCCAACACCTTGCCCAGCCTCGCCAAGTCTTAGTCTTGTTAAGCAGCACGCAGCCTTGCCTATTTTGCCTTGCCGATGCCACTGCCTTGCTTTGTGCCCAAGTCTACTTAGGCATCACTCCAGCATCCTTGGCTATGGTGTTCAAGCTCACTTGCCAACACTCAAGTAGCTTGAACACCATGTTGCACTTCCAATACTTAGTGGTACAGCCATACTACATTTCTTGGCCACATACATGCCAAGGCCAATGTAGAAGTCCTTGCCATGCCCGTGCCATGATACTAGTTAGACTGGGGTTCTAACACCTCGACATGGACACTGAATGTACTGACGAATCATAAGATCCGGAAGGAAATGGACAGACCAAAACCCACATTCCTTAACGGTAGAAGACAATAAAATGATCTACATGCCAAGGAGCTACTCCATGATAATCAAATCTTCGGCAAAAAACTTAGTCATATTTACCTCAAGAAAAGATTGTCTATGATATGGTAACTAACAGAAGACATTATTCTAATAGATCTAGGATATGACTATTTCATAGTCAAGTTATACAAGGAAGAAAAAGCCCAAAAAATCCTTCAACAAGGACCTTGGTTCATCAATGGATATTTCCTATCGGTTAAAGGATGGCATCCCAATTTTGTCGTCTCAAAGGCAACGGAAACTAGCTCAGCCAAATGGGTAAGACTACCGGAGTTACCTACTGAATCTACGACCATCAAATCTTAGAGAAAGTAGGGAAAAGCTTGGGAAACTAGTCATAATATACGTTTGCACTTCGGCAACTCTTTGAGGCAGATGTGCGCATATATATTTGGAGATACCATTGGGAGTACCAGTGAAGAAATTCATCACCATTGGAAGCCACAAACAACAAATTATTTATGAAAGAGAAAACATCCTATGTGCTACTTGTGGAGTTCTAGGCCACACTTTACACACTTGTCCGAGCAAACTTGACAACGGTATACAAATAGAGACCCAAAAACAGGAAAGAATAAACAACAACAAAGAAAGCATGGATATACAGCCCACACCGACATAAGATAACAAATGGCAAATTTTGGAGTTCCCAAAAAAGAGGAACACACAGAAATGACAGATGCAAAGCAGCCAATATGGAGAACCAGGTATTAGCATTAAGTTATACCATGCCGAAATAGGTAAATATCTCAATTCTCAGTTATTTAGATATTGACAGAGCTTGCATCAGTTCGGTAACTCCTCTACTACTAAATCTCAAAAAAAATCTACTTCTGCTAATCCAACGAAGTCTCAAGAGCCATCCCCACTGTCACGTATGGAGGGAAGTTCAACAGACATACCCCTTGACATCATCGAAAAGGACGTAAGACAAAAAATTAATAATAATAATATATTAATCAGAAATTCAAATCATAACCCTACATCTACCCACCTAGATCCTATAAAATTAAATCAATGAGCCTTCATCCACGTCGGCCTTAATCACCTTGGGAAAAGGTAATAAGGTGGCTTCATCTTTTCCAAAAATGTACCCTACACTATCCCCTACTCAACTGCTCGAAGAAGGAACTCCCAATAATACGAATGGGATTAATTACTCCCATGCTAAGCCTGATGAAAAGCAAATAACCCAAAATACCCCTACGAACCTAGACGCCCCTATAACTCTAAATCTGGGCAATAAAGGGGGATTGATGGACAACACTTCAAGTCTTCAACTTCTCATATATATCATTACTAACATAGCCAATCCATCAAACCCTATATCCACCACAAATAGGAAATCTTCAAAGAAAAAAGATACCTAAACAATGTTACCATCAGTAACTTCGTAAAAGTAACTGGCGAAATGGATAACTTAAATACTGAAAAAAAATTGGTGCTTGTACCAAATTATTAAATTTAGAAAACATCCCTGGAAAAGGTTCTTCTATTTCCATAGATTCCATATTTACTGACTTACACTTAGTACAAAATGCCAAGACTCCCCTTTTCAGCACACCAACGAAGAATAAGCTCGAGGCAAGCTTTTTCTCACACCATTAATCACACCCCACTCATATGTTTCTCCTAGCCACCTTCACCCAAAAATGAATCCATAATCTCAACCACATTACCAAGCCTTCCCAGTTATGATAGGGAACAAAACACTCTTCGTTACTCCAGCCCCACCTCTGAATCCCAATCTACACTCCTAGATAAAAATGAGCATGCCGGGTCAAATTCCCTCCTTCAGTGTACAGGTAGAAGGACCAAAGGTGCTCATAATAGTGCAAAACCCAACCTTCCTAGCTCAATGATATCGGAAGGGATGAGAATAGCCATGGATATCTACAACCATCATCTATGGATGGCCAGTGTACTCCATCCACCACTAACCCTACCATTGGTACCAGCAACCATCATTTATAGATGACCAGTGTACTCCAACCACCATTAACCCTCCCTTTTCCACAACTCCTTTTTATACAATATGCCGACTTGGGAACTCCCATTGTTCAACCTGTTGACCCAACCATCAAACGTGGACAACCTTGTCCCCTCTTTCCTGTACCAGCAACAAGTCCCATAGGACTCTCAGTTTTGGAATGTCCCGAATCTCAGCATGAGTGCCCCAAACCACCATTTTGCAGACCAGAGAACATGGGAGCCGGCCTCATCCAAGTAGTGCTGAATATTGTACCATCGACATCCCAAGTAAGGAATCGAACCTGAAATCCCCCCTCCATCAAATAGGACAGACTCAGGACCAAGTAATAGATGTAAAAGAAATAGAGGAAGCCATAAGCCTAATGAGGGAGATAAGAATGGAAATAAGGGTACTGAAAGAATTAAAAATAATGATATTCAAGGTCAGATTCGTAAAAAAAGACATTCTTATTTGTCCTCTGACATTCTTAAAAAGTTTCATAAATATAAGACCCCCAAGCAACCCAGATGTAGGGAACTTCGTAGTGGTTCTGAATCCAACCTTAGTGAACTTGACCAGGACAAACCAGGGGAGACCAAGCCTTGCACCCATAACCCCCATGATAGGACCAATGAACTTAATCATATGGAATTGTAAAGGGTGTAATGACTTTGAATTTAGGAGGAACTTCAGGGCATTAATCGATTGGCAGAAACCACCCTTAGTTGCCCTAATTGAAAAAAAAATGCAGAATCACCAAGCTCTGCTAGATGAATTTTCCTTCACCAATATGATAGAAGTTGCTTCAGTTGGAAACTCTGGTGGATTGGTCATTCTATGGGATGAACATATCATGGAGCTTGATGACATATCTACTACTCACCAGGAAATACATACTATGATAAAGGTCTGTCTCACTCAAGATTCTTGGTTATTTAGTTGTATTTACGCTAGCAATCACAGATCTCAAAGGAATATATTTGGGAAAATCTTAAAATATTAAAAGATAACTTCGATGGCAAATGGTTAGTAGGGAGAGATTTTAAGACAAAAAGAGAGGTAGGCCTATGAATATTGTCATGTCAAACGAAATGTGGGACATGGTTAATTATTGTGAACCGGTTGACCTAGGTTTTAAGGGTAGTAGATATACGTGGCTAAACAAATGATACAAAAAAAGAAATGCTCTTATTTATGAATGACTAGATCGTTTTTTGGCAAATGAAGAATGGGTCCACACTCAAATGCTCAAGTAATACACCTCCTTAGGATCCCATTTGACCATTTCACCCTACTGTTGTCCCTCTAGCAGAAGGCAAATAACATAATAAATAAAATCGTCAGATTCAAAATCATGTGGATGTCATATCCTGACTTAGAAAACATTGTTTAGAACACATATTCAACATCAACTAGTATAATAGAAATCATACCTACTTTCACAGAAAACGTCAAAGAATGGAATCTATCCACCTTTGAAAATATCTTTTATAAGAAACGAAAAATCCTTCGCCGATAGAAGGGTTCCAAAACTTTCCAACTTGGATGAATCAAATACCTTTCTATTAAATCTTGAGCAGACCTTAATACAAGAGTACAATGAAATCCTCAAATTGGAAGAAGATTTTTGGAAGCTTAAATCAAAAGTCAACTGACTCACTGACGGCAACTTCAACACAAAATTCTTCCATACCACAACACTAATTAGAAGATGATGAAATAAAATTCTTATCCTAAAGGATGGACAAGTAAATTGGATATATAATCAACAGAAAATTCTCCATCAAACTCTTCTAAATTTCCAAGACCTATTTAACATGGAAAGAACCCTATCTACTCTAAATACAATCAACCACCCTACCCAAATCTCTTTTCACTTTGACTTGCTTGAGGAAATACCATCCATGAAATCTGCAACGTGGTAGATTCCTTCCAACCCTAAAAAGCCCCTGGGCCTGATGGCCTATATCCTATATTTTATCAAAAATGCTAGCATATAGTAGGGGATTCAGTTGTCAAACTGTGTACGGATGCCTTTACAAATGGCATAATCCCTAAAGAATTGAATTAGAGATATATATGCCTTATACCAAAAAACCCTAATGCAGCGACCTTAAAGGATTTCGCTCTATAAGCCTATGCAATACTACTTATAAAATTATAACCAAAATTTTGGCTAGAAGAATCTGACTTATGTTGGGAAGGATCATAGGCCCATACCAATCAAGTTTCTTGAAAAACAGATAAAAAAGCGATAATGCTATAATTGTTTAGGGAATGGTGACTCTATTCCAAAAGATAAAAATTAAAAGTCGAATAGGCTCCTAAAAATGGACCTAGAGAAAGCTTTCGACAAATTGGAATGGTCTTTTATCCATGACACACTTATCTATTTCAAATTCACAATCAAAACCATCAAGTTGATTATGTCTTGTATTATGACTAGTGAGGTGGCAGTACTAGTGAATGGGACCAGGACAAAATTCTTCTCTCCATCTAGAGGTATTAGACAAAAGGATCCAATATCACCATACATTTTCATCTTACACATGGAAATGCTATCTGGGAAAATTGAACGTGCTGTAGAAATCAAACAATGGTCCCTATAAAGACATCTCCTAAAGGCCCTGCTATATCACACCTCATATTTTTAGATGACATAATCCTAGTGGCAAAAGCAGATCTAGCAAACTGTGCAACAAACAAACGCATCTCTTCCAAGGACTTCCAATTCCTCATTGATAATCTCAACACAAAACTGGCAGGTTGGAAAACAAAATTCCTCAACACAGCAAGTCGAACCACCCTGGCTAAATCATCTTTTCAAGCCGTATTCCTACACACGATATGCAATATACGAAATTGCCAAACAACAACCTTAATAAAATAAACCAAATCCAAAGAAACTTCATTTGGGGAAGCTCCGTCACAAAATGATAACTTCATCTACTAAGTTGTAACTAAAAGGAAAGTGAAGGGAGGACTAGGTATTCAACAGGCCCTCTACAAAAACATGGAAATGCTCTCCAAACTTGGATGGAGGGCCTTCAAAAATCCCAACAACTTATGGGCCTCAACATATTGCCAAAGGACAGATAAAAAATAACTCAACGACAAAAAAGACACATAGTAGAATTTGGAAACATCTTACAGCAGATTGGACTGTATGCCATAAAGAAATAATAAGGAAACTAGGAATATTGCACATGGTAAACCAAATAATAAACTCTGGTGAAGATAACTGGTTAGAAACTCCTATAGGACTAAAGTTTATGATCAAAAACCTACATTGGATGGAGGCCTTCCCTTCTTCATTTGGAATATTTAATTGGTTAGGAATGAATTGACTTTTAGCAACACTCAATGAGACATCCTAAACCCTACACCATACAATCGTGCCATAGAATATTATGCCTTGTCAAGGCAAAGGACTACAAGGACAAAAAAGCACATTGAATACATTAAATGGAATCCTCCAAACCAGGGATTTAAACTAAAT
>JAABOM020000075.1:9896695-9929456 GCA_011800125.2 Solanum clarkiae
CCAACCTAACCCCCAATCTAGCCAACCGATGGACCTCCTTAGCCACCTCTATGCCCCTACCATTAACATGAGCAAAGCTTCCCATAGACACCCTACTCAAAGCATTCGCCACAACATAAGCCTTACCGGGATGATAATGCACACTCATATCATAATCCTTAAGAAGTTCTAACCATCTTCTTTGCCTCAAGTTGAGATCTTTTTGAGTGAACACATATTGGAGACTCTCATGATCAGTAAAAACATCAACATGCACCCTATAAATATAATGATGCCACATCTTTAATGTAAATACCATGGAGGCAGTTTAAGATCATGGGTAGGATAGTTATTTTCATGCACATTGAGTTGTCTAGAAGCATAGGCTATCACCTTAGCATTTTACATCAACACACAACCCAAATCAACTCTAGAAGAATCAAAAGACACAACAAATCCTTCTAGATCTTCCGATAGAGACAAAATATGAGCAGACACAAGCTTCCTTTCAAGGTTTGGAAGCTCTTCTCACACTCATCGGTCCACACAAACTTATCCTTCTTTTGAGTCAATTTAGTAACAGGAGAAGCAATGCAATAGAACCCATTCACAAACCTCCGATAGTAACCCGCTAAGTCCAAGAAGCTCCTAATATTCGACGGGATCAATGGTCTAGACCAATTTATAATCACATTTGTCTTTCTAGGATCCACCTTAATACCATCCTTCGACATCACATGACCTAAGAAAGCAACATCTTTTAACCAAAATTCACATTTTTCATACTTGTCATGCAACTTCCCTTCCCTCAATCTTTATAGCACCAGCCTTGAGTGGCCGATATGCTCCTCCACACTATGTGAAAAAATCAAAATATCACCAATGAAGAGCATAACAAACGAATCAAGGTAGGGTTTGAAGACCCTAGTCATAAGATCCATGAAGATAGCCAATGTATTGGTCAACCCAAAAGACATCACAATAAACTCATAATGCCCATACCTAATCCGAAAGGTTGTTTTAGGAATGTCACACTCCCTCACCTTCACTTGATGGTACTTGGACTGAAGATCAATCTTAGAGAAGTGGATAAACCCTTGCAATTGGTCAAACAAATCATCAATCCTTGAAAGATGATACCTATTCATTATGGTGACCTAATTAAGTTGTCGGTAGTCTATACACATTCTAAGGGACCCATCCTTCTTTTCACAAACAACACAAGTGCACCCCAAGGTGATTGGCTAGGCCTAATGAAACCCTTCTCCAACAAATCCCTCAATTGGTCTTTCAACTCCTTTAACTCAGTCGGGGCCATGTGGTAAGGGGGGTAGAAATGGGTTGAGTATCGGGAAGGAGGTCTATACCAAAATCTATTTCCCTTTCTAGAGGAACATTGGGAAGGTCATTTGGAAAGACATTAAGGAACTTATTTACAACCGAAACTGACTCTGTAGGAAGGACATTAGACTCCACATCCCTCACCTGCTCAAGATGATAGATACACCCCTTAGAGATCAACTTACGAGCTTTAATAAGAGATATGAATCTACCCTTGACCACTACATCATGGATCTCCCACTCAAGGACGGGTTCATTTTAGAATTGGAATTTGACCCTATAGGTTCTAGAATAAATAGAGACATAGTATGCATGCAACCAATCCATCCCAAGAATGACATCAAAATCAATCATATCCAACTCAACAAGATCACAAGGCAATATCTTATGCAAAATGCAGTCGGGACAATTTCTATACACCTATTGGAGTAGACACCTCATAAGACTCACATAATAATTTGGGCTCAACATAAAACTTTTGGCAACAAAAGGGATAACCAAATAAAGAGTGGCACCTAGATCAATCAATGCATACACATCAAAATCAAAGACATTTAACATACCTATAACGATATCAGGAACCTCCTCAACCCCTTGCCTCCCATGGAGTGCATAGAACCAATTGTGCCTTGGTCAACCATCTTGTCGGCCACCTCTCCCCAAAGGAACCGCATTAGTATCTTGTGGATGAACCTCCTTACCCTTGTTGCGATTTCAAGGGCAATCCATCACCTTATGCCCAACTTCCCAAGAACCATAACAAGCATTGATATCCCTCAAGCACGGGCCACTATGACCCTTACCATATTTCGAACACCCACCATTACGAACCATACCCCAAAAACCTTGGGCCCTTCCCTTGGAAAGTCATTGGCAACCCTCTTATTAAATTCATGAGAAGACCCTTGGCCTTGATGGAACTGACTATCCTTCAGACCTTGGAATTTTCCCTCAAAATGGGCCCTCTTGGCCTCATTACTCCTCCTCTTCCTCAATTTTTCCTCCTTCATTTTTTTTGTCATAGGTCATCAAATGGGACAACTCCATGTCACTAATCAACATGGCAGACCGAAATTCCACACTCACCAAATCGGATACACCCAACATGAACTTGTTCATTCTAGATCTTGGGTCGGCAACCAAGTGGGGAGAATATTTAGAGAGTTGATTGAATTTGAGGGCATACTCCCTCACACTTATAGACCCTTTTCTCAAATTCATGAACTAAACCAATTTGGCTTCCCTAAGCTCAAGAGCAAAGAACCAATTAATAAAATCCGCCTTAAACTCCTCCCATGGCACCACATTATTGATTCCTTTCTCCTCCTTCCATTGATTAAACCATATTTGTGCTACCCCTTTAAGTTGGTAGGCCGCCAACTCGGCTTTCTCCTCTGATCTAATACCCATGATAGCTAATACCTTGTAGACCTTATCAATGAACACTAGAGGGTCCTCATCTACCGTAGACCTATAGAATACCAGTGGGTTCATCCTCATGAAGTCTCTCACCCAAGATTCCGGTGTAAGAGCATGAGGGGCTTGGGCCCCTTGTTTGCCTTGATTAACCATAACCTTGTGCTAACAAAGGAGAGCATCCCAGATCTCACTATGAACCGGTTGCTCCTCGGGAGTGCGGGATTTCCTTCCTATTGCGTAAGGTATGATCTAGGATAGCAAAGAATAATTATTTGGCGGTGGGGGTGAACCTTACTTTAACTATATAGCACGAATTAGAACATGAGGAAGGGAAACATTTTTCAAAGTGTCTCATAGCCTCTAGCTCATAGTTGTTTGTGGTGCACAACACAACCATGAACAATACTCTAATTGGCATGGTGTGTTGTCTGCCGAGGACCATTAACAACCTAGTGTTCTAATACCAAGTTTGTCATGACCCAAACCTAGAGCCTAGACGTGACACAGTGAATGGGAAACCCGAAGGGACCCCTAACAGGCCTCTTAGAATATCATTATTCATCCTTGGTCGCAGAAGCAATTAAACAACATAATAAGAGTAGAAATAACGGAAAAAGGACTAGAGAGATAATCCCATAACATAAGCATCAAACAAGAGAGTCAAGGTTCAATACATAACATGTCCAACAATACCTCTACTACATAGACAAGAGCGAGGGCCAAGACAAGCAACTGGGTTCACCCTCATAGTCACTATATAAATAAAAGAAAGATAGCCTTAGCACATAGCATGAGATCATAGATATTATCCCTGGAATGGAGGACTCACCAAATGGAGGACTCACCAACTAGCTTGAGAGAATTAGTACTAGCTAAATGGAAAAAGATGCTCAAGCATGCTCCAGTTCCTACATGGTGAGATCATGTAGGCATAGAGTATGCATTAGTATGTTTGAATGTACTAAGTATGTAGGATGCAATGCAACAAGTGATAAGCACCATAAAATGCATAACTTAGGTAATAAATAAGCATATAGCAATACGACGTGTATGAATGATGCTTACAGTAAAATCGTGCTTAGATAGAACATAGTATATGTATAAGGAGAGACCATCATTAGTGAATATCCAAGGCCTAACACTTCCTTGGAAAGGCGAATAAGGTACAAATCCCTCAATGTGGTTGATGAGGTACAAACCCCTCAACATGGTTCGTGAGGTATAAACCCCTTAACATGGTTGTCAAGGTACAAACCCCTCAACATGGTTGCACGGGCCTACAACCTCCCGAGCAAGGCAATCGAGGTACAAACCCCTCAACATTGTTGCATGGGCCTACCATCTCCTGAGTGAAGGGACCGAGGTTCAAATCCCTCAACATGGTTACCCAGGCCTACAACCTCCCGAGTGAGGCTTGGTCAATTTTGAATACTATACGATAATATCATATACATACATTCTTTTCATCATTATAAAGCTATTCAACTCATAAGACATAAATTGGGCCTTCAATTCCTCAAGAAACCATAATCGGACCTTTTATCAAACACTTGGTGGGTGTGCAATGCTAGTCTAAAACCATGCAGTTAAATAGTGAAATCATGCAAGAAATCTTGAAGTAAATCATTCCACCAATACTTGATAACACCATCATACAATATACATCAAAACCCTTCGTCAAATCTCAAGATAGATCTATGATTCATAGCTCAAAACATGCATAAATAGTCATACTTTTACCAAAACCCCAACACAGTTCATAGTCAAATTCATAATAGTAAACCAATGAGTAAATCAATTTTAAATCATGAAATTTAGGTAAAAAGGAAGCTTGAGCACCATGGATGAAAAGATCTAATGGTTGAAACCCACATACCATAGATTTGGAGAATTCTTGATGAAGAATGGAAATGGAGACTTGAAGCTTAAGTGAAATTCTTAAGATGCAGATGAGTTTTAGACATTTGAATTTTGAGATGAAATATTGTCTAAGTGTTTGAGAGAGTATTTGGGAATTTTTTGAATGATATAAAGGTAAAAATATGGCTAAGTATAAGTATTTTTGTGTATGGGAAGGATTAGGCCTAAGATCAGAATGCCTTGGACCAAAGTAAAAACTAGCAACATTTTTACACTATGGCGTGCCCTCGGCGCGTTGCGCCAGAGGCGCAAAACTCTCTCTGGAAATCGATTTTTGGGAAAATCAAATTGTGATTTTTTTGCTCTTAAATCAGGGTTAGACACTTCCACCACTCAATTTAACCCCCTGAACAAGAATATGAATTCGGATTTTTGATATCACGTACGAATTTTGAGATATATGGAATTACGATTTCGGTCACTTTCGAGACACATTTTTGGGCACTTTTTGGAGTCCTTTCATTTATTATCAAGGTGGAATATTTTTTTCATGTTAAATCTGATATGATAAAATTTTTCTAAAAAAAGAGAGAGTGTAGTACACAAATCAAGGTGAGAGTGGAATGAAGAGAGACATATGTTTTTTAAACGAAGAAGTGACAGCTTAAGTGTGAAAATCACATTCTTTTTATTGAATATTTTAGGTATGAAACTCAAAAAAGGAGGATGGTTAAAGTGTACTTTGGACAACCTTAGGATCTTTTGATATTGTATATCACTTGTAACTTTATATTAGTTGTAATGACCCCCAGTTTAGGAGCCCTGAGTGCAAAAAGTTGGCCTGATAATTAATTGAGAACTTGATTTATGACACGACTTATGGCTCGTAGGATCAGTTCCAAAATATAGAACTTCAAGAAGGAAAAAATTTTCCATGTGTGGGATAACCCATGGACCAAGTTACAGCCTGTATGATATCTTACGGCTCGAAGACATGTTCGTAAGTGGGACCTAGACAGAAAGAAAATTTGAAGTTTTCAGGAAGGTGAATAATGAGTTATATGAAAGCCCATGGTTTAGGATATGATCGATATATTGTTTCATGGAATAAGGTCAGGGACAAGAAGATGATTCGGGCAAGTGTTGGAGGACTCTACGAGTCCAACCACAGGTTGTAAGTAATTGCACGATTTGTACTATTGACTATGGTTTTCAAATCAGCAAAAGTTAGATTTCAGGATTCTCAAATATGCCAACATACGAGGGGACTTACGACATGCAAGTCAATCTATGGCCTATAATTGGGGGTTCTATAGGTGGCATCCGATAATTTTTAATAAGGGATAATTTGGTCATTTTCCACAAATTTATTCCTAAACCATATCATTTTGGCAATGGGAAAGGAACCTATATTAGCTTTCAATCCCTAATTTCCATCATTCTAAACTCTCAAATTCTCTAAGGCAAAAGAGACTCTTAAGAATAGGCAACAACAAGGCTAGAGATCCTAAGTTTCTTCCCCAAGACTTCAATTCTATTTTTCTCTAATTCCCCAGGAATACGAGTTGATTTACAGGTAGCCTCTCACCCATAGAGTTTACTACTATGCATTTTACCTTTTTTAAAATTCCTAAATTTAAAGTGCACGCTTATGATGATTTCATGATTATTATATTATTATACGATGCTCATAAGTAAAATGACTATTTTGCTAAGTAAAAATATAAACATTTGATGTTGATTCCATGATGGTTTTGATATAATTAAAGAGGGGTGATTTTGATGTTCCTTTTTAAAGAAATTTCTTAAGATTTACATGATTTATAATTGTTGCATGAATCAATTAAGCCCACCTTATTTCCAATGAAAGTTTTCCATGAATTATGACTATACCTAGGGCATTTATGAAGATCTTCAAAGTTAAAGTTTACCAAAAATATATGTATGATGATTAATACCCTAAAAGATGTTTAGGAAAGAGTCTTAAGTTTGAGCTACTCGTATGATTGCTACTTATGATTCTAAGAGTATGATTTTCAAAAATTCTGTGGGATGGATTAGCACCGAGAAGAATAGAGTTTGGAATTCATCCCGTTAGTTTAGACATGATTCCTTGAAGCTAAATCTCAATGTTTCTAACAATGTGCCACCATAAGTGCCTTATAGGCTAGACTAGTGGATCTACGTAGGCCTAAATGTTATGTAAGATGCAACTACAAAGTTGCTAAGTTTTGGATGCCTACCTTAGCAAGTAGATTCCCTTTTTCCCAATGGAAGGAGCGCATTGGCATTATCCAAATGGAAGGAGCGCATTGGATAAGTATCTCACATAGTCATACTATTGGTTATGGTCCATTCCCATAAATTTACATGATCTTGTGATATGTATTTACTTTATGTGTTTCCTTATGCATTTTCTCATATTGATTGGAGCCATATTCCTTGTGCATGTTTAAGTTTATTTCATGACTCTTTAATCTTATGTATACCTATGTGTTATGTTTAATTATGATGGCATTGGAACTTCATCCATGCATTGTAGCTTACATACTCAGTATATTCTAACATACTAATACACATTTGTCTGCATGATTTAACCATATAGGGATAGGTACTCCTCCACCGGATCATGTCTAGTTGTTGGCGTTCGAGGCTAGCTTATTGTTCTAGTGAGCCCTTGTTCGAGACTTCACCTGTTTTCCACTCTTTTTTGTATTTTTGTTTTTAGATAATGTATTTATGGCCCTTTTGAGTCTTTTCCTTTCTGTGTTGTCTACTATGGATATTCTTTCTCTTTGATGCAAACCAACCATATCGGTTCCGTTCGTTATGTATTAGTGGTGTGCTTATGAACAAATGATGTTTTCTATTTTTCCTATTTTTATGTTGCCTTATTTCATAAGATGGCCCATAGCCCCTTTTCCCTTATGTTTTCTGCAATATGATTCTATTTAATTCCTTTGAATGTTTGAGATGCTTAGATGGCCTGGGTGAGGTACCTTCGTGTATCTCATTTACCGTGTGATGACTAGGCTCCTGGCTTGGGTTGTTACAAACTTGGTATCAGAGCATGGGGTTTTAGTCTTCCTTAAATGTCCATGCATACCCCGCAGCGTAGAGTCTCATTCAAGGTTGTAAAGCGTGTTACTATCTTGAATGAGAGGCTATGAGATGGTGTAGGAAAGTCTTTCCTTCTTTCTCATTCAATGTCATGTCTTAGAGTTGAGTAGGATTATCCTTTAACAAATGACAAGCTTTTTTTTCTTTCTATATCATGTCTCCTTGAAGAGCTTCCCACTAGTGGACACTCCATAATAACAAATTCCTCCACTCCAACAAGATGAAGGAGTGTCTCATGCAGAGGTCAGAACTGCTTTCACAATGTTAGCTCAAGCATTGGCTAACCAAGCCAACAGGGAGATAACTGTACCTCTCCAAGTGTACCTCGGCCGCTAGAGTCTGTGACTTCATGTAGATGAACCCACTAAAATTCCATAGGTCAAAGGTGGATGAGGAACCTATTGAGTTCATTGAATATGGCTACCAGGTTGTGGCGGTGATGGGTGTGCTATTGGAGGACAAAGCCGAGTTGGTGCATTGTCAACTTAACGGAGTTGCCAAGATTCTATATGAATAGTGGGCTGACGAGTGAGGTTAAGGAGCGGGTCACATAGGTTTGGAGGAATTCAAGTGTTCCTTTCTAGACCGATTCTTCCCCATTGAGCTTATGGAGGCAAAGGTCCAAGAATTCATCAACTTGAAGCAATAGAGTATGATTGTGAGGTAGTATGCCCTCAAGTTTACCAAATTATCCAAGTATGCTCCATTCATGGTAGCGAATACGAGGGTTCGCATGAGAAAATTTATTTTGGGTGTCTTCGAGTTGGTCTCCAAATAATGCAAGATAATGATGTTGGTTAAGGAGATGGACATTTCCTGCCTAACGACAAATGCCAAAAAAATTGAAAAGGAGAAGCTCCGAGAAAGGGCATGGGAGTCAAAATAGGATCGTGTGGATAGTGGGAACTATTCTCACCAAAGGCATGGTAGATATGAATTTCAAGATAGCACAAGACAAGGATCCATCAACACTCCTCCCCCCAGAAGGACAAAGGGGTTGCCCCAAAGCCCCAAAGTCCTAATTGCCCTAAGTGTAGAAGACCCCAAAAGGGGGAATGCTTAGCCAGGTCCAATGCTTGCTTTACTTGTGGAAAGCCCATCCACTATGGCAAGGACTGTGAAGTGGAGGAACAAAACCCCATGGCCAGAAGGGTCAAGTTCAAGGTGCCTAAGGGCCAATCGACTTTGTGCCCTTCATGCTCGTAAAGAGGTCGAAGAGGCCCCAGATATGTTCACCAGTATATTACAAGTTTATGATTTTGATGCATATGCACTCTTACATCCAGAAGAAAATTTATCTTTTGTAATCCCATTCTTTGCATATAAGTTTCATGCATATCTTGAAGTCCTCTATGAGTCATATGAGATGAGTAATCTCATGAGTGATTCTATCACAACCCAAAGAGTCTATAGGGGTTGTCATATTTTTATCTTGCATAGAGTAATCCCATGTGATTTAATTAATCTCACCATGGTAGACTTCGATGTAATTTTAGGGACGGATTGGTTGCATACTTGCTATTCCTCCATCAATTGGAGAACCCATAGGGTTAAATTCCAATTCACTAATGAGCCAGTTCTTGAATAGGATGGTAGCAACTCTTCATGTCAAGGTTAAATCATTTCTTTTTTGAAGGCCCTCAAGATGATTTTCAAGGGGTGCATCTGCCACTTGGTGAGGGTCAAAGATGTCTCTTCCAAAGTCCCTTCTCTTGAGTTGGTCCCTATTATAAGTGAGTTCCCTGATGTCTTCATAGATGAGTTACCAGGTGTCCCTCACATAAGAAAGATAGATTTTGGTATAGATCTTTTGCGCGATATTCAGCCTATCTCAATCCCTCCTTAAAGAATGACTCCCACAGAATTGAAGGAGTTGAAGGAGCAACTGAAGGATTTGTTGGAAAAGGATTTCATCAAACCTAGTCAATCTCTATAAGGTGCCCTAGTTTTGTTTGTAAGAAATAAGGATAGGTCGCTTCGCATGTGCATTGATTACTGACAATTCAATAAGGTCACCATCAAGAATAACTATCCTCTCCCAAAGATAGATGATTTTTTGATCAACTACAAGGTGTCACTCATTTCTCCGTGATTGACTTGAGATCTTGTTATCACCAATTGTGGGTAAGAGAAAGTGACATCCCTAAGATGGATTTTCGGACTAGGCACTGTCATTTTGAATTTGTGGTGATGTCATTTGGTCTCACCAATGATTGGCGATATTTGTGGACCTTATGAACAGGGTGTTCAAGCCTTTCCTCGACATGTTTGTTGTGGTATTTATTGATGATATTCTTATCTATTCCCAAGGTGAGCAAGAGCACATGGAGCACTTAAGGGTAGTGTTGCAGACCCTGAGGGAACAAAAGCTCTATATAGAGGTTGATAAATGTGACGTTTTGCTAGATAAGGTTGCCTTCCTTGGGCATGTGGTATCTAGAGAGGGCATCAAAGTTGAAGCTAAGAAGACAAAGGCAGTAAGAAACTGGCTAAGGCCATTGACTTCCATTAACATAAGGAGTTTCTTGGGTCCAGCTGATCACTACTCCACAATTTCATCTCCATTCACCAAGATAACATAGAAAAGGATAAGTTTGTGTGGACCAATGAATGTGAGATGAGTTTTCAGACCTTCAAGGATTGGTTGACTTCAGCCCCTATATTGACATTACCAGAAGGGAATGATGGGTTCGTCATGTATTATGATGTATAAAGGATTAGGTTGGGTTTTGTGCTAATGCAAAATGGTAAAATGATTGGCTATGCTTCAAGATAGTTAAAAGTTCATGAGAAGAATTACCCGACTCATGACCTTGAGCCGACAATGACACCGTTTCCTTAAATATTTGGCAACATTACTTATATGGAGTCTATATAGATGTTTTCACCAAACAAGAGTCTCCAACATGTGTTCACCTAGCAGGATCTCAACTTGAGGCAACAGAGGTGGTTAGAGCTACTCAAGGATTATGATATGAGTGTGAAGCACCACCTCGGTAAAGAGAATGTGGTAGTTGACACCCTTAGTAGGATTTCTATAGGTAGTGTGTCTCATATAGAAGATGAAGAAAAAATGGAGTAGGCTAAAGATGTTCATAAGTTGGCGAGACTGGGAGTGAGATTGAGTGAGTCCGGAAGTAGCGGCACAATAGTTCTTTATGGTTCAGCATCTTCTTTGATTGATGAGGTTAAGGCCAAGCAAGATCTTGATCCCACCTTGGTTAAGTTGAAAACCTTGGTGAAAGATGTAAAGGCAGAAGTCTTCTCACAAGGGGGAGATGGTGTGTTCCGATATCAAGGGAGGTTATGTGTACCTAATGATGGCGAGTTGAAGAAGTGATCATACAAGAAGCCCATAACTGTTCATATTCTATTCATCTCGATACTACCAAGATGCATAGACATTTTAGGAGATATATTGATGAAAAAGGATATTACTCAATTTGTTCTGAATGTGCCAACTGCCAGCAGGTCAAAGTTGAACACTAAAGGCCAAGTGGCTTAGCCTAGGACATTGATATTCCTACTTAGAAGTGGGAAAAGGTCAACATGGACTTTGTAGTTAGATTGCAAAAGACCAAAACACTCTTTGACTCCATATGGGTGATAGTTGATCACATGACGAAGTCAACTCATTTCTTGCCAGTTAAAACTACATTCAGTGCAAAGGAATATGCCTACTAGTATTTTAGAGATTTTAGTGAGGTTGCATGAAATTCAATTGTCCATTATATCGAATCGTGGAGTCCAACTCACTTTTCATTTTTGGAAGTCATTCCAAAGAGGACTTCACACTAGGGTGAATATGAGCATGACTTTTCATCCTCAAATCGATAGGAAAGACAAAAGGACTATTCAGACACTAGAAGATATGTTGAGAGCTTGGATATTGGAATTCAAAGGAAGTTGGGATGAGCATTTGCCACATATCAAGTTGATAATAATAGTTTTCATGTAAGTATTGGGTTGGCACCGTTCTAAGCATTGTATGGTAGACGATGTAGATCGACCACTGGGCGGTGTGAAGTTTGTGAGGTGGCATTCATAAGACCGAACTTGGTGATGAATGTTATGGTGAAAACTAAAAGCATAAGGAAGAAATTACAAACTGTTCAAAGCCGACAAAAGTCCTACTCCGATGTAAGAAAAAGAGAACTTGAGTTCTAAGTTAGTGATTAGGTCTATTTTAAGGTATCCCCAATGAAAGAGGTTCTCCAATTCAGTAAGAAAGGGAAATTTAGTACTAGATATGTGGGGCCTTCTAAGGTGGTGAGAAGAGTGGGGAAAGAAGTGTATAAGTTGGATCTACCCAGCAAGTTGCACTTGATTAATCCAGTCTTCCATGTATCGATGTTGAGGAAATTCATGGGTGACCCAAGTTCCATGGTTCCTTTACATGATGTGAACATTGAAGAGGATTTGAGTTATGAAAAGGTACTAATTGAAATCCTAGATCACAAGTGAAGAAGCTAATAAATGAGGAAGTTGCATCTGTCGAGGTAGATCGAGGAACCAATAAGTCGAGGATGCTACATGAGAAGTGGAAGCAGATATGATGAAGCTCTTTCCACATATATTCCACTCTACTCAAGCCTAAGGTACTAAGAAATTCTTTCAAAACCTAAAGTTCCATGCATTTTAGCTTCTTATGATGTAAGCATTTATTTTGATGTTTATGGACTGTTTGAGACATGTTTTAAAGTATGAAATTTGAAACTTTTGAGAAGTGATGTTTGATTTGCATTTTTGCATGCATATTATATTATCAATTGCTAGATTATTCCTTAGAGCCTACCTATAAGCACATTCAGTGATGAATATTCCCAGGGGGAAGATATTGTAACGTCCCCCAGTTTCAGAGCCCTGAGTATAGAAAAGTTGGCTTGAAAAATAACAGGAAACCTGGTTTACGAGACCACTTACGGCCCGCAAGTTGCCCTATGGCCCATAAGTTATACTACGGCCCTTAGGACCTGTTCTTAAACATAGAACTTCAGGAAGGGGAAAAATTTTCAAGTGTGGGGTAACCCACGAACCACATTATGACCCGTATAGTATCTTATGGCTCATAGATGGGTTCATGAGTGGGACCCCAGACATGAAGCAATTTGGAGTTTTCAAGAATGTGATTATGAGTTATCAGATAGCCCATGGTTCAGGATACGACTCATATATTGTTTCATGGAATAAGGTCAGGGACAAGGAGAAATTTCAGCCAAGTGTGGGAGGACTCTACTAGTCTAACCATGGCCCGTAAGTAATTGCATGATCCATACTATTGATTATGGTTTTCAATTAACTAAAAGTCATATTTCAGGATTCTCAGATGTACCATCAGATGAGGGGACTTATGGCCCATAAGTCAATCTATGGTCTGAGATCGTGGTTTTGTAAGTGGCTTTCCAATGTTTTTAATAAGGGATACTTTGGTCATTTCCTGCAAATCTATTCCTAAACCATGTCATTTTGGGGACTAGAAAGGAAACTATATTAAACTTCAAGCCCTAATTTCCATTGTTCTACACTCTCAAATTCTCTAAGGCAAAAGAGGCTCCTAAGAATAGGCAAGAACAAGGCTAGGATTTTCCAAGTTTCTTCCCCAAGGCTTCAATTTTGTTTCTCTCTAATTCCCAGGTACACAAGTTGATTTATGGGTATCCTCTCACCCATAGAGTTTCCTACTATGCATTTTACCTTTTCTTTAAGTTTTTAAATTTAAAGTGCATGCATGTGATGATTTCATGATCCTTATGTTATTATATCATGCTCATAAGTAAATGACTATTTTGCCAAGTAAATATATAGACATTTAACATATGATGTTGATTCCATGATGGTTTTCATATAGTTAAGGATGAGTGATTTTAATGTTCCTTTTAAAGAAATTTCTTAAGATCTATGTGTTTTATAATTGTTCTATGCATCAATTAAGCCCACCTTATTTCTAATAAAAGTTTTCCAAGAATCATGGCTATGACTAGGGTATCTATGAAGACCTTCAAAGTTAAAATTTACCAAAGATATATGCATGATGATTATTGCCCTAAAAGATGTTTAAGAAAGACTCTTAAGTTCGAGCTACTCCTATGATTGCTATGTATGATTCTAAAAGTATGATTTAAAAGATTCTGTGGGATGACTTAGCACCGAGAGGACTAGAGGTAGGACTTATCTTGTTAGTTGAAACATGATTCCCTGAAGCTAAATCTCAATTTCCCTAACTATAGGCCACTATAACAACCTTATAGGCTAGGCAAGTGGATCCACATAGGCCCAAAAGTTATGAAAGATGCAATTGAAAATTTACTAAGTTTCGAGTATCTACCTTGGCAAATAGATTCCCCTTTTCCCAATGGAAGGAGCGCATAGGCCTTTTTTCCAATGGAAGGTGTTCATTGGATTCCATGAAGTAGCTTAGATAGTCTTAAAGTCGATTATGGTCCATTCCCACAATTTTACATGATCTTATGATATGTCTTTACTTTGTGTGTTTCCTTATGCAGTGTCTCATATTGATCAGAGCCATATTCCTTGTGCATGTTTAAGCTTATTTCATGACTCCTTAATCTTATATATACCTATATGTGATGTTTAACTATACTGGAATTACAATTTTATCAGTGCATTGCATCTCACATACTTAGTACATTTCGACGTACTAACGTATATTTGCCGACATGATTTAACCATGTGGGGACAGGTACTCCTCCACTGGCTCATGGAGAGTAGTTGGCTTTCTAGACTAACTTATTATTATGGTGAGCCCATAGTTTGGGACTCTACGTATTTTCCACTCCTTTCTGTATTTTTCTTCTTAGACAATGTATTTGTGGCCCTTCTAGGGCTTTTACTTTCTATGTTATCTACTATGGATGTTCTTTCTATTTGATGAAAATTTACCTACCAGTTCTGTTCATTTTGTATTAGTGGTATGCTTTTGGACAAATGATAATTTCTAGTTTCCCTATTTTTTATGTTATTTTATTGCATAAGATGGCCCATAACTCCTTTCCCTTATGTTTTTTGCAATATGTTTCTATTTAACGTCTATGAATATTTGAGATGCTTAAATGGCTAGGGTGAGGTTCCTTCAGGTATCTTATTTGTGTGATGACTAGGCCCCTAGGTCAGATTGTTAGAGTAGCAAAAGTAATCAAAATGACTAATCCAGGAATGGACTCTGGGATTAGCAGCGTTTGAATAGATGGTTTCCAGAAGAGGTGCCTAAGCTTCTTAGAGAAAAAATTAATCCACCAAGGGAGGAAAATGAACATGATAAAGCTTATTGTATGATAAATTCAAAAGGGGAGTTTACAATAAAGATGGCTTGGGAGTATATATGGCACGAGGAAGAGAAAAGTATTATCTATAAATGGATTTGGAGCAAAGGAATATCATTTTTAAATGGATTTCTTTATGTAGAGGATGTGGAAATTCATGGTGCCCGTAGATGATAGATTGAGAAGATAGGGAGTTCAGGGACCGTCAAGATGTTGGTGTTGTGACAACCCAGAGCAAGAGACAATCTCTTATATCTTCCTAAAATTCTTTTTAGCTAATAGGACATGGTCCTATTTTTGTTCTTTTGCAGGTCTATACATCTAAGGTCTTTCATTTAAGGGAGATAATTATTCTATGGTGGGACCTTGAGACTAAAATAGACAAGAGATCGTTATATAGAGCAGTCTTTACCATCATTATATGGAAGCTATGGAAATCAAGAAATAGGAGGAAGCATGAGGGAAAGTAGACTTCAGCAATGAGAATTGTCCATAATATAAAAAGGAATCTGCATCTGTGGTGCCAAGTAAAGATGCCCCATATGCCTTATGTGCTGCCCAAATAGATCGCATTTGATGCCTAAAACATGAGATTTTGTGTGTTCTCAATATGGCTTTTTATGGTTTTATGTGTTTTTTGTTATTTTTTGCAGAAAGTACAGGTTGACTTGATTTAGGAGAAAAATTATAGATTTTGTTGATTTTGAAGAACTACGAGCTCCCTATGAGTTGCAACCCAAGCAACGAGTCATACAGTCTATTCATAGCAATTAACAGTGTTCAAAAACAAAATCTGAGAATTTGAAGCTCAGCCATATGAGCTCAAGGTATGAGTTGTAGTCCTCTCTACGACTTGCAGAAGAAGGCCTTGTAGCAATTAACTTTGTTGATTAAAATTAGATCAAGAAATGCAAGAGTGGGTTACAAGAAGGCTCTACTAGTCGTAGACCAGACTATGACTCGTAGAGGTGGATCATAGCAATGAAGTCCAAAATGCCAAGTGCTGACCATGAAAGACACTTACATCTCGTGGGTCATCCTACAAGTCGTAACTACGAGCAGTAGCAGACACCGACTAGATTTTCTAATTATTTTAAGCAATTTTTGTAGATAGTATAAATAGTATAAATTAAGGTTTTAGGAGCAGCTTTTGATCAGTCTTAGAATATTCTTCATATCATAGTAGTTTTGTAGAAATGATTTCAAAGAGAATTTTTAGGGTTTTACTTTGAAACTCAAATTTGGGGATTTTGAATCACTTGTGGATTAATTTCATCATTCAAGCTTGTGATTCTAAATTCAAAAAGGGCTTCATTGTTCTTCAATTTGCTTGGGTAAGAAATCTTCTATGTGTTGTTATTTCATTGTTGATTTATGTGCCCAATCCATGAGTGGCTAAACCCACCACTTGGGATTGTGGGAACCATGAGTAGCTAGCTTAATAACCTAAATTACTTGCACTTCTTGAGTTGGGTATTTGCATGTATTATCCATTTTCCTTCATTTTTCTTATTGTTTAATGGTGGCCATCATTAAACCTCGCCTTGTGTCATTATCCCGATCAAGGTAGTGATGAATAGGAAAAGGAAATGGATGACAAAATTCGAATGATGTGTTCTCATCTAATCAACCAAACCTGGCCAAGGATAGGTTGATTGGGAAAATAAGTAACGGTTAGTTTGGCACACTATAGTAGCCGACCAAGTGCTATAGTGAAATTCGACCTTCACCTTTGCCCAAGGGTTAGAAAAACTTAAGTTACTGTCCTGTATGCAATGTCCTAATTTAGGTTGTGTTATCCGGGGGTATTTGAGTTAGTGAATCATAGGGAACACAATTTCCCAAGTTGTTCTCCAATTTGATTGTCTCTATATTTATTAGTATTAATTTTATTTTACTACCAACCATTGCTACCCCCCTTCCTTCTCGAGAATAGAGTTATTTGATGCTTGAATTGATTGTTGGTGAATTGATATAGTAAATCCCCATATTCTCTTGGGATTCGACCTTAACCTATGGTTAGGTTTTCTATTTTACAATGATTGCTTCATCCTCAAAGTTAGAGGTACTGTTTGAGCGTGAACAAAATTTATAGTGCCGTTGCAGGGGAATGCAACGATGTTTTGCATTGATTTCACTAGTAATTATTTCAAGTGTCGGTTTCTTAATTCTATTATATATTACTTTTCTCTTTGTTTTTGTTTCTTAGTTTCTTTTATAGGATACACTTGATATACCCAACATAAGGATTCAACAGGTTATCCGACGAATGGCTGAAGAAAATCTCCTTATCACCAACGACCTACTCCAATCATTATAGAGACATGCTCTATTTTGGAATCTTCCATCGGAGGATCCACACAATCATTTACAAAAATTTTCACGTGTGTATAGGGAGGTGATGGAAACACAACATCCTCTATAGATGTTGTGCAACTTCAAGTCTTCTCGATAACTCTCACAGAAAATGCTCTAACTTAGTGGGCCCAACTCCCACATGAGGTGTTTACCAACTGGGTGGAGGTTCAAAGAGCTTTCTTAGCAAGGTTCCATGTTAGACCAAGCAGGTTTAAACTACCAGATCGAATCATTCATTTTCAGTAATTCCCAGGCGATTCCTTCACATTGACATAGGAGCGATTCAAGATGCTTAAAAGATGCCCCAGATCATGGCATTTCAGATGAAACCCTAGCGGCAAGCTTCTATCGATCACTGAGCTTAGAACATCATCTTCATGCAGATGCTCTACTGGGAGGAGGCTACCTAGAATTCTTGCGGTCACCCTTTGCAGAGGTCGTTCAATGGATGGATATGTTGGAGGTGGTTCATAGCATATATAGACCTATAAAGGAGAAATCAACTAGTTGTATAGAAGTTTCTAATGATAACTCTGACCAAGTGAATGATGTGGGTAAATGGTGTAAGCTACCACATCAACAGTGCCAAGGAAGCGAAAGTTTTAAAGTTGAAGGCATGCTTGCCAAATTGGTTAAAAGAGTTGATACACAGGAGGAACTGTTGAGAGAGATCACATTATATGCCATTAATATAAATTACAAAGTTGATCGGCATGCAGAAGCAATTGAGAAATTGAACAACCAATTTGGGAGGTTGTCACAGCAGCTAGAGCAGATTCAGCGAAGCATGTTGAGAAAAGAAAAGCCTTGTGAAGGAGGGTCATCGAAGCTTGAGGAATTCTTAGTACTCAAGATGACTAAGTCGTGTCGCGACATTAAATCAGGCGGTACTTGAGAGGCAACCTAAGAGGTTTTAATGCTTTTCTTTGTTTTTTTATTTATTGGTAATTTATGTATTTTTAGGTAGTATTTTGATTGTTTTTTATGTTTGTTTTAGAAATTGAATTGGTTGTATGATGGTATGATAATGTACTTTGAGAAAATTGTATAGATTTTGAACAAATTAGAAAAATTGCAGAAAATGATATTTGAAGGAGCCTCTACGACCAGGCCTACGAGTCGTAGTTTACCCTACGACCCGTTGTCATGCTTTGTAGAGGATAACATTGATCACTCGAAGTTGGCACTCACACTACGAGCCAACATTACGACTCGTAGTCCAATCTACGAGTCAGAAGTGGTGTTCGTAGTGCCTAGGCATGATTCTAAAATTTCTCTAAGTGTTGAGTGGCATACGAGACCAAGATATACGGGTTGTAGTCAGACATAAGACTCGTAGTTAGGGTTTCATAGACCCGACTCAGGAGAATATTAACCATAACCTGGAAGCCTTTTAAAATGGGGTCAAAATCATTTTGACCTGAATTTACAACCCTAAGCACTTCATTAACCCCTAATCTTGTCCCCCAAAGTTACTCCGAGAACTATTCTGGCCATCCAACCCCTTTTTCTGATGATTCCTACTGGTGGCTAGGGTTTTTCCCCCCTCTCTTCTCATTTTCCTCATTGTAATTCTCTCGCACACGGTATGTCTCTTGGTGTACTTTAATCCTTAATCTTTATGTGATATAGATGCTTCGGTTGGGCGTAAGGATTAAGTTTTCCATTAAACAAAGACATTAGTGTGTGAAATAGTGTGGATTAGGGGGTAGGGCTGTTTTTGGTTGAATTTGATTGTGTTAACCCAAGTGAAAGAATTGCCCTTGTTGTTACAATTGTACACTCGTGTTATAGGGTTTTATTAACCAATTGAATAACCCTAGTTGGAAATTGTTTATTGCTTTGCAAATCTGTAGTAGCATAATGGTGTGTTGGTAGGGGTGATGTTGATAAAATTTGTAGGTTGATGAATTCTTAGTATACTTATGAATCAATTCCCTAAATCTTTATGTATGAGTTTGAGTGATGGTGTTGTATGCTTTTGGGAATGATTACATGAGTTTATTATTAATGCATTGGGGGAATGGTATTTGACTTTGTCTTGATTGATATGATCTTGTAATAGGGTAGATTTTGTTGATTAGAATGGCATATTAAGGGTTTGAGTTGCTTTGTGCATGATTTGTGGGATATATAATTGCTTCGATGCTGTAAGAACTAGGTTAGAATTGTTCTTTAGGTCCATGTGGTGAAATGATAGGTACTTCAGGTACTTGTTATTCACTGCTATGAGAGTCTCCTACGACTCGTAGAAGAGTCAATGAGTCATAGCTGCCTCCCATAGGGAATAACAGTGACCTACAGACCCTAAATACTCACCACATGAGACCTATTTACAGGTCGTATTCCCCTCTATGAACCATAGTGGGGTCTCATGGACCTAAGCCTGTGTTAGATTTTGTAAAATTTCAAACCTTGTACGAGACCTATCTATGACCCATAGTCAATGCTACGAGTCATAACTACATCTCGTACCTAGTTTCAGTGTTCAAAATTTTTATGCACCTATGGATTATGAGGCCAATAGTATGGCTCGTAGTTTCCACTACGAGTCGTACCATGGTCTCCTATCTACCATCTGCAACTGAATCCTGTACATTTTTCTTTGGTTTTCCTTATTTTTTTATTTTACTTTGTTGAATGATTTGAGCTGATCTTGTCTTGTTTGCGTTTATTTTCAAATATCATGGACCCCAAGAGTAGGAAGGCAGCAATCAAGGCCCTTAGAAGAAGTCTTGTTGACGAGTCTTGAGATAACGAACAACCAGAGGCACTGGGGCCTCAAACTAGTGTAACTACACGAATGGCTTAGATGCCAGTGCAAGTAGATAGTACCTCCCAGTCTGACGAGGAGTGAAATAAGGATGGGTTTGAGTGAAGTTCACCACAGATGACTCTCACACATACGGTGTCTAGTTCTAAGAAAGATTCTCAAAGGCGGGAGGTTGTATAGTCTTCATCCACTTTAGCACCACTGAATCCTCAAACACATTGGTAGGGTGCCGAAGGGATGAAGAAGATATATGATGACGACCTACAGAGAAAAGGGCAAGGAAAGACAATATGATCATTTTATGAGGATCCCCAACTTACTGATACAGGGTTGAGCCATGTCCTTGGAGTTGAAGAGGCCATAATACGATCTGGCCTTGAATGGTTAACTAAAAAGATGGATCGTTACTCTTTAGCCCTGGTACAAGAATTCAATGCGGCTTATGCAACAACCATACTCAAGGATTTTCCAAAGAAGAAAGCCTCTTGAAGAGCCCAGATTATGAAAGGTATTAGTGAGCGGCCAACGGGTGGATATATCAGAGGAGACCATTCGTCGTTTACAATTTAGTCCCACATACAGAGCACCATAGTCTACAGTTGAGCTTGATCGCCAGATTAGGCAAATTAGATAAGTGATTAGTTCCAAGAGTGTTGACAAGCCGACTGATCTACTGCGATGGGTGGTAAGTCAAATTGTTGAGCGTGGTCCAAAGCATGCATAGGTCACGACACATTCAAAGCCCATAGTGAAGTCCTCCCTCTTATTTCTCACCAAGTTTTAGTGGGCTAGTTCACAGATAATGTTCTCATGTTGGAGTGAGATGTTTGGTAGCCAGCATCTTCAATAGCTACGACATCGATTGGGCACTCCTAATAGCTGAGTAGATCCACGAGTTAGTGCTCAAGAGGACCACATCTATGTCGTTCCCCATTCTCATACATAGGCTATGCATAAACGTGAAGGTGGAGTAATTAGTTTAGTTAGATCCTCTAGTGGCAGCCCTCCACACCATGGATCCCAGCCTGATCAAGGCTGATGTGAACCCAGTGGCACTTTGGCCAGAATTAGCTCCTCCCATACCCGAGACAGTCATGCTTGAGCCATAGGTTGAGGGTTCGTCGGCTTCCACTACTACTCTAGCTGCTACTACTACTGATGAGGGACCACAGCAACATGAGGCAGTCGACAATGAGATGGGTCCCACTCCAGCCGCCCTTGCAGAAGAGCCATCTACATCTAAGGTTCCTTCTTTAGACATATGTCTGCTATTGCTTTTCAGGCTATGGTGCAGAGATTATCATGGGCTAAGGCTCACTTGGCTCAGCTTGTGCGGCAAATTAAGCGATGAGTTCGACAGACAGTACATGAGTCAGAGGATCGATGTGAGGCATTAACTACTTCAGTGGTTGATCAACGCATTTCTACAGTGGATGCCTGAGTCAATGCCTTCAAGGAATGAGTAGAGAAGAGACTCACTAAGGACCGGCCTGTAGACCTGTCAGCCTATCGTCTGGAGTTGATGAAGTTCAAGGCTGACCTAATTACATCATTAGCTTCTATAATCACATTACCTGGTCCTACAACTGCAGATGATCTGCTATTTGATATGTTCATGAAGGATTAGCCATCGCGTGCAAGAGATCCCTTGAGGCTGATGATGATGAGGAGCAGCTGGTGTGCCAGAAAACCATCGAGAATGATGAGGAGCTGAGTGAGGAGATAGTTGGGTTCGTCTTGAGGATTTCTATAGAGGAGGAAGAATAGAGGCGAGGCCAGGAGCTTGATCGATTGCAGGTCATTGGCTCATCCGGCACGGCTACAGGACAGACTACCCCGTAGGAGGGAGATGCTCAGGGACAGCCGGAGACTGGTGCTTAGGCACCATTTGATGTTTGATTTTTGAACCCCTGATTTTTTTTTGTTTTGCCTTGTACATTTGAGGATAAAGTACATTATATGTCGTGGGGTGTGTGTAGCTATAGACAAGGGTGAAGTCTGAGTAACCTTTAGTCCATAGTTATCCCAATATTTTTGATCCCGAGGTTTTCTTGCTTGTATTCTTTTTGCTCGTGAATATTTTATTTTTCTATTGAAATGACATGTTTTAGATATTGTAGATAATATTTGTAGTGTATGGTTGTTAAACTTGTGGCATGTACATTGTTTTGATGATTTATGAAAAGTTTTGGAAAATTGGTACCCTTGAAAAATTTGTTCATTAGTGGTTATTTTGCAATCTTGCATGTTTGAATGGTTTGATAATGTTTATTCTGATTAAGTGAAGGCAAGTTGATACTTGAAGCATGATCTATGAGTCTTTGTTGGCTATATATGCAATGTCATGTGCGTGTGGACTAATTTTGTTGTGTTCATGCATTGTGTACTGATTCAGAACTTTCTCTGTTACTTTGAGTTGGATTGGAAATTGTATGGATTAGGAATGGATCTTAGGCCTTTGTTCTTTGATTTAGTCTATATTTTCCTAAATAACCAACCAAATGAAGGATTTTATCCCTTGATCCAAATGTTTGAGCCTTACATGTACCCTTTTCTTTCTTAATGCTAGCTAGCCTAACTTTATCTAGTGAAATACCTTGATATTGGGGATGATCTATCCTTGAACATTGTGAACCTTGATTGAGGCAGAAAACTTAAGTTGAGGATGGCTACCAAAAGTGGCCCTGGTTTGGGGATTGGTTAGTGTGTACTTCACCTCAGGATAAAAGCCTAAGTTGAGGGAGGCCTATAATGTGGTATAATAGAAAAAATGAGATGGTAAATTGGGAATAAAAGAAAGAGTAGAAAGTCATATACCGGGTAAGAGAAAAAGCAAAAAACATGCCTTAGTATGAGTTCAAAAAGCAAAATGAGTTTGAAAATAAGTTACTAGCTAAAAAATGAAGACAAAATACCTAGAAAAGCTTGAAAGGGAAGAATAAGGGAGAAGAAGTTGAGAATGGTTGAATTGTTAAGATGAAAGTGTTGAAAAGCGTGGTTCAAGGTTGGCCCTTAGTCACTAATTGTCCAAAATGTCATACCAAAGCCCATGAACCTACGTTACAAGCCTATGAAGTTCAATAATGATCCTAATCCAATTAGTCAACAGTCCAGGTTGTAAGTATATGGGTAAACTTATGGTATAGGTTATCATGTATAAATCTTATTTATGAGAGTCAGTATGCTTGCACAGTCCCATGAGCAACTTTTGAAAGCATTTTGAGTATTAAAAAAGGGACTTCTTTTCTGTGAGGGAATTTGTATTGCATGGTTAGCAATTGACTTGTTCAGTGAATGTGGATTGTGAATGTGGATTGTTAATACCCCTTAACTTGTCATAATTGGATTATAAAATGTATCAATGTGTTGTGGTTTGCTGATTAGCTACATGGTCATGATCTGAAAAGTCCATTATGGGTACCTGAGTTGAAATTGACTATGGTATATGTCACTGAGTTAATTGCTATGAATTGCTTTATTATCTATCTAGATTGAGTCGTCACTTGAGGACAAATAACAATTCTAAGTTGAGAGTATTGATGTGCTGCAAAAATACAACACATTTAATGCCTAAACCAAAGGACTTCGTGTGTTCTCAATGAGACTTTTTATGGTTTTTGTGAGTTTTTGTGTTTATTTTTGCAGAAAGTACAGGTTGACTTGATTTTGTGAAAAAGTTACAGATTTTGTTTATTTTGAAGAACTACGAGCCCCACTACGAGTCGTAGCCCAAGCTACGAGTCGTAGAGGCTGTTCGTAGTAATTAACAGTGTTCAAAAATAAAATTTGAAAATTTGAAGTTCAGCCATACGAGTTCAAGGTACGAGTCATAGTCCTCTCTACGACTTGTAGAAGATGACCTCATATCAATTAACAGTGTTAATTAAAATTAGACCAAGAAATGCGAGAGTAGATTAAGGGAAGGCACTATAGGTCATAGATCAAAATACGACTCGTTGAGGTGGATCGTAGCAGTGAAATCCAAAATGCCAAGTGTTGACTAAAAAAGCCCGATTACGACTCTTAGGTCATCCTACGAGTCATAACTATGAGTCATAGCATACACTGACTAGATTTTATAATTATTTAAGGATCTTTTTGTAAATAGTTTAAATAGTATAAGTTAGGATTTTAGGAGCAGCTTTTGATCAGTCTTAGAATATTCTTCATATCACAGTAGTTTTGTAGAGAGGATTTCAGAGAGAATTTTTAGGGCTTTACTTTGAGACTCAAATTTGGGGATTTAGATTCACTTGTGGATTAATTTCATCATTCAAGCTTGTGGTTCTAATTTGAAAAAGGGTTTCATTGTTCTTCAATTTACTTGGGTAAGAAATCTTCCATGTATTCCTATTTTATTATTGATTTGTGTGCCTAAGCCATTAGTGGCTATACCCACAACTTGGGGTTGTGGGAACCATGAGTAGCTAGCTTAATAACCCAGATTATTTGCACTTCTGGAGTCGGGTATTTGTATGTATTATCCGTTTTCCTTCATTTTGCTTATTGTTTAATGATGGCCAACATTAAACCCCGTGTAGTGTCATGAACCCGATCAAGGTAGTGGTGAATAGGAAAAGAAAATGGGTGACAGAATTCAATTGATGTATTCTCATCTAATCAACTTGAAACGACCACAAAAAGTACCCGAAAACGTGCCTCGGAAGTGTCCAGAATCTTATTTTCCATATATCTAAAAATTCATTTGGAATTTTGAAAATTTGACTTCAGATTCTTGTTCAGGGGGTCCAAATTAGGGTGACAAGGGTCTAACCTCGATTTTAAATCAAAGGAATCAAATTATGAAATTTTGCTTGGTGTGATTTCTAGAGAGCATCCGCGACCTCTCCGCGTGTTATTTTTGCATTATCTTTTCCTAGTTCACCCAGATTTTTCTAAGTGTTGGACCTAAGTTTTGCCAAACCTATTTTCACCTATACTTAGCCTTATTTCACCCTCATATCAACCAAAAACATTCTCTAATATTTCCCCAAACACTTAGACTCATTTCTAATCCTAAATTCAAGTCCCAAACTCAAGGCCAATCTCAATAATTTCTTCAAGGATCTCATCCAAGCTTCAAATCTCCATTAAAGTCTTCTTCAAGAGCTTCACAAAAGATAAGGTATGTGGTGTTGAACCATTGGGTCCTTTCACCCATGGTGCCTAAACCCTCTTTTACTTAATATTGCATGATTTAAAGTTGATTTTACATGTGCGTCTTGTATATTGAGAAATTTACTGCACAGTGATTTTAGTTCATGAGAGTATAGTTGTTTTAGTATGTTTTGAGCTTCAAATCTTAGATCTATTGTTGGATTTGATGAGGGGTTTTGATATGAATGTTTTGGGGGTGTTGCAAGGTGTTGATTAAAGGTTTTACCACTGATTTTCCTGCATGATTTTATCTCTAAATTGCATGCTTTTTTACCACCATTACACACACCCAAGGTGTTTAACAAAATGTCCGATTATAATTTCTTGAGGAAATGAAGGTCTAAATCATAATATATGATATGATTGACTATATTATGATGAAATGAGCTTATGTACATGATGACTACTTTCTAAAGTGTTGTGGTAGACCATGCCCAATTCGAGGACCTAGTTGAGGGGTTGAATGCTCAACCACTAGGGTGATGGGTGCGATCATCACTAACCCAGTTGAGGTGTTGAATGCTCAACCACTAGGGTGATTGGTGGGATCATCACTAACCTTGATGAGGGGTTTGTACCTCACACACTAGGGTGATGAGTGTTATCATCACCAACCCCAAGGGGTTTATACCTTAGCAATCTAGGTTGGTCTCCTTCTCATATATGATCTCCTATATGAGCATGATTTACTTAAGCATGTTTTAGTTATGCATTGGTCATACATATCATATTGTTATATTATGCATATTGGCTATTGTGGTGCATTTTGGATTATGATGATTATCTCTTGTTGCATTGCATCCCACATACTTAGTACATTCAAACGTACTAACGCATACTCTTGCCTACATGATATCACCATGTAGGGACCGTTGCCCAAGTTGATCGTCCTTCTCCTCCATGTGGCTAGATGGTGCTAAGCGTGCTTGTGAGTCCTCCATTCTGGAGGCCTTGGTTTATGTTGATCTTATCTTTGTAATGAGACATCTTTCTTATGCTCTATGTTGACTATGAGGGTGAGCCCAATAGCTTGTCTTGGCCCCACTATATCTATGTATTAGAGCTGTTTATTAGACATACTATGTACTTATAATGAGCTTGACTGAGTTCCCTCAGTCCCATTGCCCTATTATTACTCTTTACTTCTTTGTATGCTTCGGCGACCAATGATATGTAATGGCAAGTTAAGAGGATTGTTTGGGGTTCCTTCGGGTTCCCCATTCGCCATGTCATATCTAAGACCTAGGCTTAAGTCGTGACACAACCAAACTCGTCCAAGGAGAGGTTGACTGGGACAATAGGTTACAGTTAGTTCGGCACACTGTGGTAGCCGGCCAAGCGCCATAATTAAATTCGATCTTCGCCTTTGCCCAAGGGTTGAAAGAACTTAAGTTACCGTCCTGCATGCAATGTCCTAATTTAGATTGTGTTATTGGGGATGCTTGAGTTAGTGAATTATATGGAACACAATTTCCCAATTTGCTCTACAATTTGATTGTCTCTACGTTTTTTAGTATTAATTTTATTTTACTACCAACCATTGCAAACCCTCGCCCCTTCTTTCTTGAGAATAGAGTTATTTGATACTTGAATTGATTGTTGGTGAATCAATGTGGTAAAGCCTCGTATTCCCTTGAGATTCAACCTTAACCTATGATTAGGCTTCATATTTGACAATGATCGCTTTATCCTCAAAGTAAGAGGTACTACTTGAGCGTGATCAATGCCACACTTGGCAAACTGGTCAAGCATGCTTAGCTAGCTAGATCACTTTGTTATTAGGGTTTATTCAATATACTTCAGTCCAACGTGTTTGACTTAAGCTTGTCTTGTTATATCATACTTATACATTCTTTATATATTTGGATTTGGAATTTATTCCTCGTTGAAGATGAAAGAAGTTTAGATATACATAGTGTAGTCCAAACTTCAAGATAAGTTCTTTGTTAAACAAAGAGATATTTGGTCTGAACAAAATAAACAACAGTACTCTTCTTCTAATTTCTCTCACTAGATTTTTATTTCTATTCAATAAATAGGAAGATACGAACATTTGATATGCTTCCTCCATTTAAAAAAGGATTTTTTTTTTTTTTTGGTTTGCTTAAAAAAAACAGGACCCATTTTCTATTTTCGCAAAATTATAATTTTAATTTTTCATGTGTCATGTTTAAAGATATAAGATTAAAGGACATTTTAATACATTTAATATAGCTTTAATTTAGATTTACAAGATTTGATGTAATATACGACGAATATAATATATTACAATTGAAAAATAAACTAAAATTTTATTTCAATAAAGAAATGTATATACACCAACACAACATAAGATTAAAAAGTCTTGTTTATTTTTCTTAAATTTTGAGCTAAACTAAATCAAATAGACCTTTTTAAAAGGGATGGAGTAGGAGGAAATGAACTTTAAAAAATAGATAAACATTTGGAAAAAAAAACAAAAACTGCACCAAGTACTTAAACACATGATGTGAAAGAACAAGGGTAGATTTGAGTATAATAACTCAAAAATGAAAGGATATTTGAGGCATTTCTCAAAGAAGATTAATCCTCCGGGATGAACTAAAATTTTGTGTGTGGCTGTGTGAGGTCACACTACATATATTGATAGGTCAGCTCCAATTATCCTTGGATCAGACCACTTCATTTATAACTGGTCCCTCTCCAGCCTTCTCCAAGTAAAGAAATATAGACGACACAGTCCTTTACTTCGCCTTGTATCCAGCTTTTTCTTCAAAATACTCTCTCTTTCTTTCTCACAGAGTAACTCTCTCATGGAGAAGATAGACAGAGAAACCCGTGATTTCATGAACGTTCAGTCCTTCTCACAGCTGCCCTTTATCCGTCCCGGTCCAGCACCAGCACTGCCTAAAGAGAAGACCGGCATTAGGCTTTTTGGGAAAGAGTTTGGAGCTGGTAGTGTTGCTGCAACTGATGAGGAATCAGAATCCATTGAAGTTGAAGAAATTAAAGAGAATAATAATAATATTAGTAGCCGGAAATTCGAGTGCCATTATTGTTGCAGGAATTTCCCAACTTCACAAGCCTTAGGAGGACACCAAAATGCGCATAAAAAAGAACGGCAGCATGCTAAAAGAAGTCATCTTCAATCTGCAATAGTTCATGGTGCAGCTTTCACCGAAGCAAATAATATTTATGGCATAATGAATTATCGCCTTCCTAATTACCATCATCCATCGACATGGATGAAAAACACTAGCAGATTTTATGGAAGTCCTCAACCGCACCCTATAAATGGAAGTCCTTTAGCATTATGGAGGATCCCGCCACCGGCTTCATCTAATTTTGGTCGTCAACGCTCAGTTTTTCATGCTAATAATCAGGATTTCAACACTAGTTCAACTTCTCAAGATCATGTGAGTTTAGATCTACACTTGTGAAATAGTTTAGTAATTCCCAATCTAATTAAAATTCTTTAAACCTTGTAATCCTTACATGCACCATATTTAAAGCTTTTGTTATTTCAGCAACCTTTAATCAGCCTACCGACGTTTTGTAAATTACATAATTTTACTATATGCAATTCTCTCTTCTTTAATTTCGCTACTCAATTTTACTTGAAGTAACAACCACCAAAATATTTGTTGGTCAGATTCAGAATTAGCCGCTCCATGCAGTCCCGTCTTAAATTCAATTGATACTTCTTTCGATCGTCTGATTTGGTGCAAATGTGAAGAAACGTTTGGCCATGAGTTATAATAATTTCGTCTGTTTCAAAAAGAATGATCTAACTTCTATTTTAGTCTATTTCAAAAAGATGACCTCTTCCCTTTTTTGACAATATTTTACCTTCAACTTTCCACAGATTAATTAAAGGGCATTCTGTTTCTATTTAATTGCATACTTTTGACTTGCTATGAAATTTAATAAAGTATAAAATATTTTGAATGTTTTGGTCGATACATAAAGTTTGTCAAAATATTATTAATCTCATAATTTTAAGTATGTCAAACAAAAAATTATAATTAAAGGGTTACTGAAAATTTTATTTTTTCGAAACAGAGAAATTCTAAAAGGAATTCAATATTTCAATATTTTCTCCCCAGCGCCATGTATATGTAAGTTAAAGCAATAATATCAACACTAGGGTGATGGACGTGTTTTTCCTTGTTTAATTTTGTGTGTATACGAGTCGTTGGGCTTGATTGAGGGCCATATATAGGAGTTGTATATATTGTATATTGTGCTACTTGCGCTCAAAATTGTTAAAAACTACAATTTGCTTTAAAAACTAAATGACAAGATTTTGATTTTAATACAGCAGATATGATGGATCCCTGTTTCTGAATAAATGTTCCTGATATTAGCATCTGTGACTAAGCTAATTGAAATCACGTCGATATGAGATTAAATAGTCATTACTCCAAAAAGTCACAAATATAATGTACTTGTATACTAGTATACACTTTCAACTAGTCAGTACTGTCCAAATTTTTTTAATTTCTGTCACGCATAACCTCGTTATTAATTTGACTGTTCATATTTATGACTTATTCATTACTTTTTTTTAAAAAAAAAAAATCTGAAAGATAAATATTACATAGAGATACTAACCAGCTTTAACAAGGCTGGATTCCTGGCAGCTCAGTGGTGCCAGCTGAAAGCCTTTAAGGTTATATAAAATCGACTCAAACTGTCCCGAGGCCATATCACAGTCCGAATAGGAGTCATAATATTTAATATTTCTAGAATAAAATGTCTCAACAGAGTCTGATAATAGTTGATTACATACAAATTCTAGGGGCATAATGAAACGACTACAAAAAGTGCCCGAAAATGTACATTAAAAATGTCCATAATCGTAATTTCCATAAATCTCAAAATTCGTGGGTGATATCGAAAATCCGATTTCATATTCGTGATCAGGGGACACAATTGAGTGGGAAATGGGTATAACCCCAATTTTAGAGCACTCGTATCAAAATTTCATTTTTCTAAAAATTACTTATCCAGAATCGATCAGCGCCCCTGGCACGACACGACCAGGTGCGGACCTGTGTAATATTGCCCTCTGCGTTGGGTCCGTATCGTGGACCAGACGCGGACGTGTGCATTTTGTTGCCAGTTTTTTTTAGTTCGGTCTAAGGCTTTGAGGCCTTGGGCCTAAGCCTTCCTATGCGTAAAAATACCTATACTTGATCATTTTTCAACCTCATATCATTCAAGACATTCCCCAAAACCCTCTCTAACACTTAGAAAAATATTTCACCTAAAATTCAAGAGTTTGAATCCCATTCTGGATCTAAAAATTTCATTCAAGCTTCCTGATCTCAATCAAATCGTCATCAAGAAAATTTCCAAAATTAAGGTATGTGGGCTTCAACCATTGGGTTCTTCCACCCATAGTGCCCAACCTTTTTTTTTTTTACATAAAATGCATGTTTCTAAGTTAATTTATGTATGGGTCTTACTTATTATGAATTTAGTTATAAACTATGTTGCGGTTTCATAATATTAGGACTGTTTAAGCATGTTTTGAACTATGAATCTATGATCCATTATGTGATTTGATGAGGTATTTTGATATATCTTGCATAAGGGTATCACCAAGTGTTGGTGGGTGGTTTTACATTGATTTTTCTCACATGATTTCACTCTTGGATTGTATGATTTTGTACTAGTATTACATACCCGCCAAGTGTTTGATAAAATATCCTGTTATGGATTCTTGAGTTGTTGAAGATCTAATGCATGGCATATGAATTAAGTGACTTTATGATGATGAAAAGGAATGCATATATGTGTTGATTTCATTAATGATATCTATAATGTTGCAAGTTGACCACGCCTGTTCGGGGTGATAGGCCCGAATAACTATGTTAGGGGGTTTGTACCTCAATTGCCTCACTCTGGGGGTAGTAGGCCTGTGCAATCATATTGGGAGGTTTGTACCTCAATTGCCTCGCTCGGGGGATAATAGACTCATACAACCATATTGGGATGTTTGTACCTCAATCACCTCACTTGGGGGTAGTAGACCCGTACAACCATGTTGGGGATTTGTACCTCAATCGCCTCGCTCGGGGGGTGGTAAGCCCATGCAACCATGTTGGGGAAGGGGGGTTGTACCTCAATCGCCTCGCCAAGGGGGTGGTAGGCCTTGATCTCTATATGATGGTCTTTTCCTATACATATAATATGTTCTATATTAGCATGTTTTACTTCAAGCAACATTCATGCATGCCATATTGTTACTATGCTCATCAATTGCATATATTTATGCATTTTGCTTATGTTGTCAATCTCTTGTTGCATTGCATTCTACATACTTAGTATATTCAAACATACTATACACTCTATGCCTACATAATGTTACCATATAGGAACCGTAGCTCCTCTTGATCATCTTCCTCCTCCACGCGACTAGTGCTATCTTTGAAGCAAGTTTGCTGAGTCCTCAACTCTGAGGACGATATATTTTGATCTTATGTTATGCAAAGACTCTGTTTCTCTTACTGTATGCTTTTGACTATGAGAGTGAGCTCGGAAAGTTGTCTTGGCCCCTGCTCAATTTTAAGTTTAAAGGTGTTGTTGGACAAGTTATATAACAATGCTTTGAGCTTTGATTCTCTTGACCCTTGTATGTTTTAAGCTATGAAAGACTCCCTTAGCCCTTTTCTGTAATACCCTACACCTTACAACACTAGTACTGTAAAAATGAAACATGACATAGCGCTAAATTTTAAAAGTGCTTGAATCTCGTATTAATGGGCTATATGTGCGTCTAACGCTTAAGAGAGTTGAGTGTATACATGTGTTTTATCGAATTGAGGAGATTACGACCTTAAAATGAAGTGAAAGAATTTAGGTGCTTGTAAGACATAGTAAGCTAGTAGGGAAGGTCAGCCACTTACTTAGCTTAAATTTGCTAGCTAAACGGAGACGAGGATCGACGTCGAATTTGTCCAAGTTCGATTATGAATAAAATTCGTGTTAAGAGTGTAACTTTAGCCCATATTTTAGCATCATAAATGGGCCACATTTTCAGCCCAAGATGTATAATAAAAAGGGCCCAAATATATCACAACACACTTTACAAATTGAGCCTAAAACTAAGTGAAAAGAAAGTTGAAAAATAGGCAGCTCAAGCCCATCAATTTGGAGGCCCATTTAGGCCCAAGTGTGAGCGCCAAGCTGGTGGATATCCAGCTTGATAATATGTGGTATAAGTTGGTCAAAAATTCAAGAGAAGGTCAGCCAAAGACCCCTTTATAAATGGCTCCAAAGAAGCTCCTCAATTCATTTCTCACTTGAACTCACAAAAAAAATCAGATTGTTCTCTCTATTTTCTCTAAAGTTTTCTCAACTTTGTAAAGCAGCTAAGAGGGACTTCTAGGGTTCTTGATAATCCCTACACTTTGAAGTAAGTGGTAAGTAAGTTTACACATGTGTTTAGTATGGTTTTCTTATGAAAAATAAGAAGTATATGCTAGTA
>JAABOM020000075.1:9929556-9960639 GCA_011800125.2 Solanum clarkiae
TATAAATACATGTACATATCTATAAAAAAGATAGAAATAAATTTGAAGCGGAGGGTTAAATGATGATGGGATAGAATTTTATTTATTTTTTAAAAAATCAAAATAATATCATTTTTTTAAGAAAGGAGCGGAGGGTTAGATCAATAATTATTTTTTAAAAAATAATATTTTTTTTGTGAGAATATTAATACTTTAATTTTTAATTTTTAACTAATATTAATAGTTTATTATTTTTATCAAGGTGAAATATTTTATTTATGTGGTAAATTTTTTTTAAAAAATAAAAGAGAGTCTATTACATATACCAACGAGATGTATTTAGCAAATTAATAAGTGATGATTTGAATATGAAATTAAAAAAAAATTTAAGTTTATTTTTGACAATTTTCTTTTCTTTTCTTTCTCTTTTTTTTTTTTTTTAATAAATTGTTTATCTAGCAAAACCATCCAAACAAAAAGAAAAATGGAAAAAGAGAAAGTAATCGGAAGTATAAGTTAACAGCAGCCTCAGCAATTCTTGGTCCTAAGGAATCCCCGTCTCCCTATCCCTTAATACTTAGCCTCTCACTTCAATCTTCTATTGCAATACAGCGCAATGGAGATGTCAATGGCTTCTGCAGCTCCATCTTTTTCCCTCCCCAACTCCGCTTCTACCAGGAAAACTTTTTGTATTTCCACTCCTTTGCTTAAAAACCACTATTTTGGTAGCACTTTGCCTTGCTGTTTGTCTGCTAAAGTACCCCTCAAACTCAATCCACTTCGTACTTCTATCAAATGCGCTGTTTCTGAGGCTGCTCAAGCCCCATCTGGTCTGTTGTTTTTTCATTCTCTACCCTTTTCTTTGGGCTTTCCTTATTTATGCTTCAGTTTTAATTGTTGTTTTGTTGGTTGCTTTTCTTCAATAATTAACGTTTCTGAGCTTTTAACTGTAATTCGGAGGAGGCATTTCTGATTGAGAATTTAGGATTTTCCCTAGTAGGATTACAAGGTAAAATTGAGGTTAGTAGTTGGGAGTTTGAGCACGACATTTGAAAAAGAAAAAAAGCTTAACGAACTGTATAAATGAAAGGAAATGATGGTTTTTGGAAAAGAAGTACAAATGAATTGTGTTGTACATGTACTTAGTGATTCTACATCTTGTTGCCTTTCTATGTCTAACTTCAGCTACTGCATTAGAGAAGAAGAGCCAATTGATGAGGAGGAGTGATATACGGAATATAGCTATTGTTGCACACGTTGATCATGGGAAGACTACATTGGTTGATTCAATGCTCAAACAAGCAAAGGTTGGTGATGAGTAGTTCCCTTCTGCCCCTTCCCTTTCTCCTAAACGCCCAGTTGGGGTACCTTTTTATCTCCCCCAGTATAAATTGATACCATGCAATTTAAATAACTTTCCTGTCCTTATGGCTTAGCATGTTCTTCAACTTAAATGCTATCATTTTTCATACAGCTTTTTCTTTTAAAGGCTTAGTCTCTGAAAAGTTGATGTATTTAAAGAAATGGCAATAAGCTCCTCTTTACCGGGAAAAATTAACTGGTGCTTAAGAACTTAGAGCAAATTCTTAGCAATGTTGTTTGTGATTCTTGGTCAAATCTGTATAGTTGCTGTTTCAGGGAGGCACACCTTTGCTGAAGGGCAAACAAAAAGAACACTTCTCTTCTTTTAAAAAATTATTTAAAACTTCTCGCTCCTAAATCATCATAAAACTTATAAAGTTTGATTTAGAAGTTAATATTGTTGTTATGTTTTTAGGATGATTTCTTTTTGAAGCCATTAGACTAAATTACTAAAATTCAATTTTATTGTAATTCTCCTTTGCAGGTTTTCCGGGATAATCAGTTTGTGCAAGAAAGGATCATGGACTCCAACGATATAGAGCGTGAAAGGGGAATAACAATACTTAGCAAAAACACATCAATTACTTATAAGGATACAAAAATCAACATAATTGACACTCCAGGGCACTCTGACTTTGGTGGTGAAGTAGAACGCATCCTCAACATGGTTGAAGGGGTTCTCCTTGTGGTACTTTGACTATTTCTTTTATTAGGGTGCATAATTAAATATATATTAGTTTCTCAAGGTATACTCACATATATACACAATTTTTTCCGAAGTTAACTGGCGCATGTGCTGCCACACCCTTCTACCTAGATCTGCCTCTGATTATAATTAGGACAGTGCAAAGTTGCTGACTACAATAAATTTTAGTATAATGCTTTCAAGTGGGATACACCCTCACAATTTCACATAAAGCAATAACAAAAGAGTACATGATTAAAAAGATCTAGTGCATTCTTCACAATTACGCTGGTAGAACTGTTTGCTTCCTTTCTATGAGCCCAGGAATTAATGATTTCTTTTTTCGTACACATCGTTTTAATATATTATATTTCAGTTCCATTTATAGTCGCATTATAGTCCTTTCCTTTTGGTTAGATTCTAGAATTCTTCTTCTCTTAGAGTAGGGTTTCTGCTTTATTTTTTTTTCTATTTATGCCTAGTACTCGTTGCCTCTGTACATTTATTTTCCTGATGCATTCTCTTCACATAAAACCTACAATCATGGTCTCTCCTATTTTTGTTTTTTTTTTTTGATAGCCACCTATAGCTGTGTTCTTTTTGGATTCTGTTAGAATAGTAATAAGAATAGAAATAGTAAATAGAATTTTACTTGGAATAGGGATAGAAATAGGAATAGTATATAGAATCCTACTTGGAAAAGGATTGTATTGTAGTGTCTTAGTTGGAAAAAGAGTCTAATATAGTGTCCATAAATTGGGTTTCAATGTAATAATTTAGAGATAATTCAATAATATTCTTTTGTTATATTTCTGATCTTAGCAGAGAATCAAAGAAGTTTGGTTTCCAGCAAGAAACTTTTATCCATATATGCTGCCCGTCTTGCCAATGATTATGTTAGCAAAAGTTGGGTCACCATGTATCTTTCTAATGACTATTTTATCATGTCTAATTTGCATAGCACGGTGCCATCGTTTTGGTGATTACTTTTTCATATTCAATTTGTATAGCACTGTGTAATTATTCTGGCTACTACTTTTTCATACCCAATTTGCATAGTACTGTGTCATCTTTTTGGTGACTACTTTCTCATATCCAAATTGTATAGCACTGTGCATCTTTCTCGTGACTACTTTCTCATATCTGCATCTCCCTGAACTACTTCTCATATATAGTTTGAGTAGTCCTATGGATTTTGTCGAACTACTTTCTCATATTTGAGTTGTATAGTACAGTGTGTCTTTACAATGACTCCTTGATTTGATTTGTGTAGTTCCATTCGTCTTTTTGGTGATTCCTCAAATATGATTTGTGTAGGGTCGTGCCATCACTCCGACCCTATCCACATAATTCTCCTTCTTAGTAGGTTTGGGCCAACATTTTGATCCTACCCATATAATTTTCTTTTTTAGTAGGGTCATGTCATCATTTTGACCTTATCCATATAATTTTATTACTGAGATTGTGATCACTATCAGCCATCAAATCCAATACTTCGACCCATGAGCATGTTCCAGCTAGTTTTCAATGAATTTCTAGTTTAATATCGACGTGTCTATTGATTCCAAGATGATCCATATGTTTTATACTTGATTTTGAGCACTTTTTGGTGACCATTGTATTATGAAGAAGACTATATGGAGTAACTAACTGGTTTTGTTGCTCGGGGGGAGTCTGGTAGCTTGTATGTTGATTGTGTGAATCACTCTATGGTCTGAAAATGCCTTATGAAGCTTGATTTGGGAAGTCTGACATTGTAATGCATAACTCTGTGTTTTATTGGCATTATGCATCAAATCTAGTATTTCATGAGAAGACTAAACACATTGAGATTGACCTTCAATTTTGTGAAGTCAAGTCATTAACTTGCACATATCTCACCAAAGCCTTCATCAATCCTCGTATTAACTACATCTGTCACAGGATAACATATGACTTTTATGCACCTGCACGAGGGGGAGTGTTAAGACAAGAATTAGAATAAAAATAAAATATATAAGCCTACTTAGAATAGGAATAGGGATAGGAATAATGTACAGAGTCCTACTTGGAAAAGGATTGTATTGTAGTGTCCTAGTTGAAAAAGAAGTCAAATGTGGTGACTATAAATAGGGTCTCGATGTGATAGTGTGGAGACACAATTCGATAATATTTTTCTATATTTATCACATATTCATCCTGCTAATAGGTGTTCGCGGGGATATTTTTAGGTAGATTCTGTCGAGGGTCCAATGCCGCAGACAAGATTTGTCTTGAAGAAGGCTCTGGAGTTTGGCCATGCTGTAGTTGTTGTAGTCAATAAAATTGATAGACCTTCTGCTCGTCCAGAATTTGTCGTTAACTCTACATTTGAACTCTTCATTGAACTAAATGCAACGGACGAACAGGTACATTTTTTGTCATCTACCTTTCAGAGTGAAATGTCTCCTTGATATTTCCTTTTTCATTTATCTTATATTAATTGCATACTGTCCTTAAACACTACCCCTCCCCAAGAAAAATAAAGAAATAAGGATTTTTTAAAACAAAAAAAAAAAATAAAAAAAAAAATGAAACAGAGCAATAGCTCTGCATACTCTTGCTCAGATTTTGTGATATGCATAAACCCTTGCGATAATATTAAACAGATAGACATATGGAACTACTACTAGTCTCACGCAAATAACAGCAGAGCATCAGATAAATTAGATGTCAAAATCTTTATTATCATTTGAGAATTTATAATGAACATGAAAATAGTCTCTGGAGTTGTTTGGGTATTCTTGAAAGAGGTACGTCTTACTTAAAGATGCCTGCCAATTGTTAGCATTAAGGTCTGCTATTAACCAGTTTAGCTTTCTGGGATTGTTGGTACCCTAGATAAGACATTGATTTTGATATCTATCTCATTATCCTCTTTTTTGCAGTGTGATTTTCAGGTAATTTATGCCAGTGGTATCAAGGGAAAGGCAGGACTATCACCTGAGAGTTTGGGTGAGGATCTTGGCCCATTATTTGAGGCAGTCATTAGATGTATTCCAGGACCCAAGATTAATAAAGATGGTGCACTTCAAATGCTTGTTAGTTCTTTCTTGACCTTTCCTCTTTTATACATCCTATGATAAAGCTGCTGGTTGCATATTTTTAATGCAGTAAACCATCTTTATTTTTTTTAAATGGCCTCTTTACAAAATGCAAATTTGTTCCTTGTATTATGGGTGCTTGCATCGGGATGTATTCTGGAAGCTCTTTGTTGTGGGAAATGTCGGAAGGCTTTGGAAACAGTTGAATCATTAAAAAACACCTTAAGCAATGTACACAGGAAAAATAAATAAAATGACCTCTGACCTCTAGTAATATTGATTTCTGTATTCAAGAGGGTGTTTCATTAGCAATGTGGATAGCTAGTCAAAAGTGTATGAAGTATCTGCCTTGTAGGTTAACAGTCCAGTGCTGAAACATCATCTGTATGTATGATCTTAGAGTGGTTACAATGCTTACTTAGATGATGGCTCTTCTGTACCACTAAGTACTTTGTAGTTCTTGTAAAGGAGCCATGCTGATGTATTTTCTTATGATGTATTTTCTTATGTAACTGATGTATAAACATTATAGGCTACAAATATTGAGTATGAAGAACATAAAGGGCGCATAGCTATTGGACGTGTGCATGCTGGAAGTCTGCGCAGGGGAATGGACGTGAAAGTAGGTCATACTATCTTCTCTCATTTGGGCTTATTTATCCTATGAAAACTCTTACATCAGTCTCCTTTATTCTGTTGCAAACTTCTGTTATTACTGTTTATACACACTATGTGCAATGCTTGAGATGTTATCAGTTAAAGAATTAGTCTTGAATGAGTACCTCCTAGATCAGTTTGTCCTACTAATGGAGCTCAAATTGGCTTCTATACTGTCTTACTGCTTGCCTGGGCGTTTAATTATTCTCATGCAAGGGATATGTTGCAAGGGTGCAACGTGATTTCTCTCACTCACCGATTTGTACAAGATATTGAGTTTCCTTCTTATAACAAGAAATATATATATATGTACGTAACAAAGGAGTAATCCTGTGTGCGTATTATTATTCACAGTCATACACTCTTATCAAGAGATATTTTTTTTAAAAGACTTATCAAGAAATAATTTTTATTGAAGAGGCTTATCAAGAAATGTTTAATTTTTCCCATGTTAGTATGTTCAGTAGCATGCATAAAAAGAAGTCTTTTTTTAATTCCTCCTATGTTAGTATGTTCAGTAGCATGCATAAAAGGAAGTCTTTCTGGATCTTGATATATGTTATGTGTCTAGGTTAGGTGCATTAACAATTGAGATAATGAACTTATCTTCTTCATTATGGGAAGGCTGGGTTATCACACATGAACAAAGTTCTATGTTCCAAAAATCTAGGGTAATCTTTCTTGTTTTACGATGAGATCAAAGATGTCCATACACTTATACACATTATTTGACTGTCCATACACTTATACACATTATTTTGATAAGGTAATTATTTAATCAATAATGGGAAAATCTCCCTTATACAAGGAGTATATGTATGCGTGTTGTCTTTACAAGTTCACAAACTTATTGAGAGAGATTTTACCTCTCCTACGGAAGTTCTCTGGTAGCCAAAAACAATGGTTTTTATAGCTTGATGGACGTGTATATTCTAAGTTAAGAGCATTGCAGTTGATCTGACAGATGACAAACGAATCTTTGTTGCTAACCAAATGTAAGTCTTGAATCTCCATCCATTCTCTCACCTCTAATTGTCAAATCTATGTTGAAGAGTTGAGAATATAAGATCAAACGCTAGGATTCTTCTTTGATCGTTCTTATGCTCAGATTGATGTATTATTCCACTAATACAAATAAACCTCAGGTGCTGATCTTATTGGTTATTCTTAGGACCTCGGATATAAGTGTCGACAACGCGTGACTAAGACTGTTGCTTGCCTTATTAGCTTATCAAACCTTTTGAGATGATAATTTGATGAATTTTATTTTATTTTATTTTATTTTATTTTTCTTTTTTGTGGAACTTGGTAGACATGGTAGTCCTATCTATGTATGAGATGTATGTTCTTTTAGTTGTCAATTTCTTTTCTGGATGAGTTATACAAGAACCTTGTACCCTTCTGTTTAATGTTTAAATTTTCAGATATGTACATCTGAAGATGAATGCAGATTTGGCAGAGTAAGTGAGTTGTTTGTGTATGAGAAATTCAGTAGAGTTCCTGCAGAAACTGTAGATGCTGGAGATATTTGTGCGGTGTGTGGCATTGATGATATTCAGGTATGATAAAACTGACCGTGATGTTGATTGGTTTGTTGGTTTATATATGTACTTGTCATTTGAGATAATTGCAAACATATGATGCAAAGCTGTTTCTGAATCACTGTTCTTCTTGTGTAAACTTAGATTGGAGAGACTATTGCTGCCAAAAGCGATGGAAAACCATTACCTTCGATCAAGGTTGAAGAACCTACAGTGAAAATGTCATTTTCAGTCAATACTTCCCCCTTCGTTGGCCGTGAGGTAAATCACCATTTAGTAGACTTTTTTTGTACGTTTTTTCACACTGGTGAAGGGACAAATTATAGAATTGAGTTTCTTTCTCAAAGGTCTGAAAAATAGATTGCTTCTTTCAATGTATATTTTTTCGTCTTACCAAGGCATATTTAAGTAGATTTTCTTCTTTATTTGCTTATATCTTTTGTCATCTAGATCCTTTTTTTTAATTTGGGAAAAAGCATAAGTACCTCTTGAACTCGGTCCGGATTTTTAGTTACACACCTGACTTTTTTGGGGTCTTGTTACCCTCGGAACTTTGTCGAATTGGAATAAATGCCACCTTGAAGTACCATAGGCCTAATAAATAAATGTGCCCTTTAACTTGGCATTAGCTGGCATTAACGACCTCTGACTTTGGGTGTGCAGAAGTGAGCACTTAAACTTGTATAAAATTGAACAAGTAGACACACACTAGGGCACATGTGTTTATTTGTTTTACATTAGACAAGTTTAAGTGTCTACTTGTGCACACCCAGAGTTGGAGGGTATAGATACCAACTAAAGCCAAGTTAAAGGACTCGTTTATTAGGTATTCTTCCAATGCTATAACTAGGTCTGAAGTAATGGTGACTCACATATTTTACCAATAATTTATTTATTTTTCTCCCCCTTACACCACCACACACAACTAGAGGTGTCAAATGGGAGAGTTGAGTTGAATTTGAGCAGGTCAAAATAGGCTGAGTTACCTAAAAGTTACTTGGAATAGAATGCAGGTTATAATCCAGCTTGCTCAATTCTTGCTAAATTTTAATTGCTTTATTTGTTCTTTTGTACCCCGTTAGGGGTCATTTGGTAGGATGTATAAGAGAAATGTTGAATCGAGTGTATTGGTAATACTTGCAGTAGTAATGCTAGTATTAGCTATAATTGCATTAATTATAAGGAGATATTTCTTATGCACCATTTGGTGTATTAAAAATAATATGCATTGCATAATTTTTGTAAACAAATATTTATTTACAAAGATATCCTCCACAAATATGGTGGAAAGATATAAGAAAAAGGTTTTGAGAGTCTTTGATCATGGTAATGCATGCATTAAATCCGCGTGCATTACTAATACCTGGAAATCCATGGGTTAATAGTACACACCTTAATACACAATAGAGTGTATAACTAATGCAAAAAGTATACCGAACATGGTGCTACTAATACATTAAGTTAATGCATGCATTTTTTTGCTAATACATTCTACCAACAAACCCCTTAGTTTCAATTTGTTTGTGCGGTTTTGACTTGAGCTGGAGTTTAAGAAAGTAAAGAAGACTTGTATCTTGTGGTCTTAAACTAAAGATATGTAAAATGTATTGAAATGTTTTTTAATCTTCTGGTCTTAAACATGCTATGTGGAAATTATGAAAGAGTTGCCAAAGAAGGAAAGACTTCCCTTTTGACGGACTTAAAAGGAAACTAAGACAAATAAATTAAAAGGAAGGGAGTAATATTTTCCTACCTAATAAAAATATTTTTTCCCTTTATTATGGTTATATGTAACGCATAAAAAAATATATCTTTTTGAAAATATTTTGACAAGATTTCTTATGGGTCAACATGACTACTTATCAACCCAATCTTTTATGGATTGAGCGAATAAATGAAAAGGTCAATAACCTACCTAAACTTGGGCGGGTTCCCGAGAAATAACAGGCTAGCTTTTTAATCACCCTTACAAGGTTCAATTTTAAAAATTTCACATACCTAACCTCTCTCAGATGACGATGATAGTGGAGACAATGCAAATGGTTTCTCTGTCAATAGAAAGGACATCATTGATCTATCGACGCCAACCACAGTTTCATCCAAGAAGAAGCAAAGAACTGAGAAGTCTACTAAATGGAGCCCCACAATTTTCATCATCAAATATGATTATTTACAAGTCTACTAAATGGAGCCCCACAGTTTTCATCATCGAATATGATGATTTGATGTTGTTTAGCCTTCACTCCTTCCTTCGTAGCTGAGGCCCATATTTGATTTCTCTAGATCTGAATTGTTTAATGCTCATTGGATATTCAATTATGGATCTAAGTCCTTCGGTCTTTATTTGACCCTATCAATGGTTGGCTGTCAAGTGCTTTTAGGGGGAGATTGAGGAGATGCTGGATCAAGTAGTGGAAGATGTGTTGGAAGGACGGTAGCTTGTGGTGGTGTTGGGGCTGGCGAGGGTGATGGTGGAGGAGAGAAAAAAAAAGAAAAGAAAAGAAGAGAGGAAGAAAGAAAAAGTAAAGAAAGTAGGAAATATACATATTTAATAAGAAATAAAAGTAAAATTTTCATATTTTGTTTGTTTCACTCTCTTTTTGAGAGTGTAATACACTCTGTCTGCCACATCATCAGTTAAGGGTAATAATTCCACTTCAAGATAGTTAAGGGGCTAATAATACTCTACAAAGGTCGGACGTGTAACTAAAAATCCAGCCTTAGTTCAAGGGGGTACTTATGCCCTTTTCCTTTTTTTTTTTGTTTTAAGGTAGATGTGTGGAGGTGGGACAAACACAAGGTCATCTTCCTCTTCTCTTCTTTACAATGCAATACTTTAAGCAAATCTCACATAGGGAGAACACCAAAGACATGCCGGGTATGTAAGAAAGGAAGCTTTTGATCCTAGAAACATGTTTAAAAACAATTGTGCAAGTCGAATGTCAATGTAGATAATATGACTAGTGAGCTGCATTGTTACATCTGGTGGTAGAGCCACTTGTGTGCAATCTCTTTTATGGTGGGCCAAATATCAAGGAGGATGTTGAGCTTCATGTAGCATCATAGTGAAATTTTACATTGACAAATTCCGCGAACCCTGATGCGCTGTTTAAAGTCATGTAGATATATGTCCAAACTTGACAATAACACGAGTGGAGTGTTCTGTTATAAGGTCGCGTTATGTACAACCTTAGACGTAAATCGAACAAACTTCAATGAGGACGTAGAGTCCTTGAGAGGGGATGTATCTAACAATTTAGACAAATCTCACATTGACAAAAAGCAGGAGAGCTGTTGAGTATACAAGGGAAACAAGTAACCATAGAGACACCTTTTGAAGTTGTGCGGATTTTGGCCTAAAGCAGACAATATTAGTAGTATGTTGGGTTGTTGCATATGGAATCAATTACAGCATGACGTGAAACTTAAGTGAATTCCACATTACCTCCATGTTGGTGTGTTTTAGAGCCATGCAACCTATGCTCAAGGCCCTATGATGTGTTTTGAAGCCATACAAGCCTAAACACAAAGTGAACAATATCAATAGTGGGCCTAGTATGTTCGGCTGTAAAATGCTTCAGCAGACTTTAGGACATGTCGATTTGATATTATTAGAGAATATTGCATGCACTCCTTTCTCCAAATTCTAATGTTTGCTGTCTTTTTTTTTTTTTTTAAATCGTGAATTTTGAAGTCTCATGCCTCTTTAAATCCTTCGGATTGTTCCATGATAGAATGAAGTCAGAACAAGTTTGGAATAAAAACTGTGACAATTAATATGAAACTTTTTCTGTTAACAAAATTATTCTGTCATCTGAATCATGAGCTTTAATTGTACCATGGCTATTGCAAAAAGCAAAATTTGACATCTATGTCCAACTCCCTGGAAGTGATGCTAGCTCAGGTTTAATATATATGGCATTGCTATTTGAAACTTTCCAAATGTTCGACACAATTCTTCTAGTATCTATTACATACAATTTTCACGACTTTCAATCAATCAAATGTGTAACTATTCAACTTTTAACTTTGAAGTGATGTTTTCTATATAAAAACAACTTTTCAACCACTATTTTAATATTTTATTTCCCTGTCAGTAATATAAAACAGAAGTCCTAAGAAGAGTTAAAAGTACAAATATATTTGTGTTAAATTATATGTAAAAATTGGAAGCTAAATGACAGTAGAAAGCGGCCCAAAAATGAGTAATAAAATTAAACAAACAATTCTGTTTTATTTATTAATGAATGATATGGCAAGCTATACTAGATGAAGTTATGCCAAACTTTTTGCTGCCCAAATCTTTGTTTCATTTATCATACACCATTCTATATGTGAGAAATGTGAGGGAAAAATATATTATTGAATTGTGTATTTACATTACTACATAAAGACGCTACTTATAGATACTACAAACTAATCCTAATCCAACTAGGAAACAACATACTTTTCCTATTCCAATTCTAAATTGGACTATGTAATCCTATTCCTATTCTAACACTCCCCCTCAAGCTAGTGCATACAAATCATAAGCACCTAGCTTGTTACAGATATAATTATACGAGGACTAGTGAGGGACTTGGTGAAGATATCTGCAAGCTGATCACTTGACTTCACAAACTTTGTAGCAATATCTTTTGAGAGTATTTTTTCTCTAACAAAGTGATAATCAATCTCAATGTTCTTGGTCCTTTCATGAAACACTGGATTTGATGCAATATGAAGGGCCGCTTGATTATCACACACAAGTTCCATTTGATCAACTTCACCAAATTTTAACTCACTCAATAACCGTTTGACCCAAATAAGCTCACAAGTTGCTATAGCCATTGCTCGATATTCTGCCTCTATACTCCACCGAGCAACGACACTCGGTTTCTTGCTCTCCGACAACACTAAATTACCTCCTACTAATACACAATATTCGGATGTAGACCGTCTATCAGAGGGTGATCCTGTCCAATCGACATCTATATATCTCGTGATATGGTCATGGCCTCGATCTTCGAAGAGTAGTACTTTTCCAGGCGCTGACTTTATATATCGCAGAACACGAACAAGTGCATCCCAGTGACTATCACAAGGGGAAGTCATAAATACTCATAGGGAATGAAATGTTAGGTCTAGTCACTATGAGATAATTCGACTTTCCCACCAGTCGTCTATACCTTTCAGGATTACTTAGTGGCTACCCCTATCCTGGAAGCAGTTTAACATTTGGATCCATAGGAGTGTTAATGGGTCTACATCCCATCATGCCTGTCTCCTCAAGAATGTCTAAGGCATACTTGCGTTGAGAAATAACAATACCTGATCCAGACTGAGCAACCTCAATACTTAGAAAATACTTTAATTTGCCAAGGTCTTTAGTCTGAAAATGTTTAAAGAGATGTTGCTTCAAACTAGTAATACCATCTTTGTCCTGCCAGTGATCACAATATCATCAACATAAACAACCAAATAGATACATAAATTTGGTGCAGAATGCCGATAAAATACAGAGTGATCAGCCCCCACTACGAGTCATGCCGAACTCCTGAATTACTATGCTGAACTTTCAAAACTAGGCTTGAGGAGATTGTTTCAGACTATAGAGTGACTTGCGGAATCGGTATACAAGTGTACTAGACTCCCCCTGAGCAACAAAATTAGGTGGTTGCTCCATATAGACTTCTTCAGCAAGATCACCATGTAGAAATACATTTTTAACATCCAACTGATGAGTAGGGCAATGACGAACAACAACCATAGATAGAAGAATACGGACAGATGCTATTTTAGCCACGAGAGCAAACATATCAGTAAAATCTAGTCCAAATATTTGAGTATATCCTTTGGCAACAAGGGCAAGCCTTAAGTCGATCAATCTGACCATCTGGACCAACTTTTACTGCATAAACCAATGACAACCAATAGTAGATTTACCTGTAGGAAGGGGAACAAGTTTCCAAGTACCACTTATATGTAAAGCAGACATCTCATCAATCATAGCCTGCTTCCATCCTGAACGAGAAAGTGCTTCATCTATAGTCTTAGGAATGGAAATAGAGGACAAAGATGATACAAAAGCATAGTAGGATGATGTGAGACGATGATAACTCAAGAAAGTATAATGTAGGTTAGCATTTCGAGTGGACCGTATACCTTGTTGAAGTGCACTCTATTGGCTAGGAGTAGGTAAGTCCGCAGTAAGAGCAGGGTCTGGCGCATGACATGAATCATCTGGAACTGTTGTTGGATGTGGACGACGATGATAAGTCAAGAGAGGTGAAGGTTTGTTGGGTTTTGGTAGAGGTGGCACTACAATTGGAGACTCCTCAAAGGTCGGTACAGGTAGGACCTGAGGTAGAGGTAAGACCTCAGAGATAAGACAATCAGATGATGTATAGTAAGGTTGAGATTTAAAGAATGTGACATTAGCTGACATAAGATATCGATTAAGGTCTGGGGAATCACAAAGATACCCTTTTTGAACTCGAGAGTAACCAAGAAAGACACATTTGAGAGCACGAGGGGCTAATTTATCTTTTCTTGAAGCTAAGTTATGAACAAAGTAAGTGCTTCCAAAGACACGAGGAGGTATAGGATGGAAATGTGACAAAGGAAACAATATGGAATGTGGAACCTGATTTTGAATAGAAGATGAGGGCATTCTATTAATTAAATAACAAGATGCAGGGATAACATCACCCCAAAAACGCAGCGGAACACAAGACTCAATGAGAAGAGTGCGAGCAGTTTCAATAAGATGCCTATTGTTTCGTTCTGCTATACCATTCTGCTGAGGGGTGTACGGACAAGATGTCTGGTGAATAATTCTTTGGTGAGTCACAAACTCCTGAAATTGAGAGGACATGTAATGCATTATTACTATGAAGAGTACGAATGGAAACACCAAACTGGTTTTTTATTTTAGCAAAAAAACTTTTAAATATAGAAAATAACTCAGAACTATCTATCATTAAGAAAATCCAAAATACATCTTGAATAATCATTAATGAAGGTAACAAAATACAAAGTCCTAAGGTTGAACTAACTCTACTAGGACCCCAAATATCAGAATGAACTAAAGAAAAAATAGACTCGAAATGACCCTCAGTACTACATGAAAATGTGGTATGAGTGTGTTTCTTAAGTTGACACGACTCACAATCTAATGAGGATAAACTAGACAAACTAGGCACCATCTTTTGCAGTTTAGATAGACTAGGATGTCCCAAACGTTTGTGAATTACGTCTGGAGGATCTGCGACGGAGCATGCTGTGAAGGAATTTGAAGAGTTAAGATAGTAAAGGCCTTGGGATTCATGTCTTGTGCCAATTATCTGTCCCGCACTGCGGTCCCGCATAAGAAAAAAATCATCAAAAAAATAAATGCCACAATGTAACTCCTGCGTCAAACGACTAACAGATGCCAAATTAAAAGGAAAACCAGGAACAGAAAGAACAGAATCTATGGTGACAGAAGGTAAGGGTTGGACTTTTCCAATCCCTTTTGGTTTTGTTTGGATCCCATTGGCTAAAGTAATAGTAGGAAGAAATTGTGAGTAAACAATATCAGATAGAAGCGATTTGTTACCAGAAATATGATCAAAAGCGGCAAAGTCCATAACCCATGATCCAAGAGTACTAGACTGTGAAACACAAGCACAAGAATTACCCGCAACAGGAACAGTAGTTTGAGGAACCGATACTGCTTGTGGAGACAGTTGCTTACTTGCTCGATACTGAAGGAACTCGTTATATTCCTTTATAACAATAGGATCATAACTGAGCAGTGGACCATGCAAATGTCTCGAGTGTTTCTAGACTTATGGCAGTAAGTACACTTAGATCTCGATCTTCCAGAACGACTTTTGGAGCCAAACATATGAAACCCAAAAGACATCTTTTGAAATAAAAAAACTGGTAAAAGAAATATATGGGTCTGCCTCGGAATGGAGAGGTGACCTCTCTGAGGAAAAAAAAGTAAAAAATAAAATTGGCTGGAAAAACTGAAACAATTGTCGGAAAGGGCTGGAACCGTTGGAACCCTAATTTCAGAGGTCGGAATTAGAAAAAAATTGTATGGGTCGCCTCGGAATGGAGAGGCGGCCCAGATGGAAAAAAAAGGAGGTCGAAAAGTGGCGGAATCTGTCTTACGTGCTGGCGCGTGGTCAGCTCTTGCTGGAAAAATTGCACCTTCGATAGGCGCGTGTGGGCACGTGGGTGCTATTTTCAGGTGGGTTTGACTGGAATCTCGTCGCCGGAGGATGAGATACTAGTGGTGGTGTTAATTTTCACACACCACTAACAAAACAAAAAATGCCGACGCCAATCAGCGCTGGACAACCACTGGAAATTGACATAACGGTGGTCTGTCAAAAGTTTCTCACCGATGCCCTGATAGCATGTGAGAAATATGATTGAAAAATATATTATTGAATTGTGTATTTACATTACTATATAAAGACCCTATTTATAGATACTACAAACTAATCCAAATCCAACTAGGAAACAACATACTATTCCTATTTCAATTCTAAATAGGACTATATAATCCTATTCCTATTCTAACACTATATATGCACAAATAATCTTTTTTCCTTGCCTGGGCATAATTTTCTTCTCATGCTTCAAACCAGCTCTCATGTAGATAGCAATTGAGATCTGAGAACGCGCTAGATTGCACATTCTGTCCTGAAACTGAATTTGAGATCAATACTTAATTTAATTGAAAAGTATTGTCACTTTTACCACAATAAAACATGCTTGCTTGCATGGGAAATGATTCTAAACATTTTTTTTAGTAGTTTAGTTGAAAGAGTATTGCACTGATAAAACTTGCTTGCTTTCATGGGAAATGATTTTAAACATTTTTCAGGGAAAGTATGTTACCAGTCGAAACCTAAGAGACCGGTTGTACCGTGAGCTGGAAAGAAATCTGGCAATGAAAGTTGAAGATGGTGAAACTGCAGATACATTCATTGTCAGTGGACGTGGTACTTTGCATATTACAATCCTGATAGAGAACATGTAAGAAAATGCCACCACATGAACTGGACCATCCTGTCTTACTCATACTAACAATCAGAAATGTTCAGGCGAAGGGAAGGATACGAGTTCATGGTGGGACCACCTAAAGTGATAAATAAGAAAGAGGGTGACAAGTTGCTGGAACCTTATGAGGTAATCATTGGCTGGTTTGTTTTGAGTATAACTGAACGAAATGGATAATGCACATAAGTTGGAATCATTTTCATTCGTGCTGTGTTTCTGGTAGCACTGTGGTAGTGTCTCATGATTTTTCCTTTGGTCTGGCCCATCTCCGGACCCACACATAGTGGGAGCTTAGTGCTGCCCATTGCTTTCTGGTACTGTTTCTCTAGGAGTTATCTGTTGAACTTGTATACTCGGAAAGTATTGTTTAATCTCTATCAGTTAATTGTTGGTCCTGACTTCGGATTCCATATTTGCAGATTGCTACTGTAGAGGTTCCTGAAGAACACATGGGGTCTGTGGTTGAACTTCTAGGGAAAAGGCGTGGGCAGATGTTTGATATGCAAGGGCTTGGGTAAGTAAAACTTGTTATGATGACTGGATATATTTCAGAATGATAAATTGGTAAAAGATTCTCTTAGCTTAATGGAGTAGGTTTGGCATCATGGACGCAGTAACAGTATAGTTGAGATAAGTCCAACTGTGAATATTTGCTAAGAATCATGAGAAGTTAGGTAAGTACCTATGCTTTGCCAAGATCATTCGAAGCATAGATTAAAAAAGTTGCTTTCGGAATATCTTATACAATCCTACTGGTCCATAAAATTAAATCCTTCCTACCTAGATCTGGCAATTCAACAATTTGTTGTCTTCTGATATAACTCTATGTTGTTAACCAGAACAAAGTTCTAGTTGTGCTGAAAGTAGTGAGTATGATTAACGTGCTTTCATTTTCCGTTTTGATCCACTGTTGTGAGGTAAAAATGAAATGCTTAAAGTTACCATTCTTACATAAAATAAAAATGAAATGCTTATAATTATGCGATACGACACAAGTACCTCTCTCCCTCCTCCCACCCTGAACTATAATTGAAATCCCAGCGACACACCTAAACTTTACTAGAATCCTGTAACCCCTAAACTCATTTTTTCTATATTTCCGTACATCTTTTGTGTTGACGTGGAGCCAATACCCAATTTCAGGTAGTGTGGTGATATACACGCGCCGCTACATGTATAATTTTTTTTTAAAAAAAAGTCTTGTTATTTCTTTGTCTTGTATCTGAACTAAGTTAATGCATGTAATTTTTTTTAAAAAAATTGCCTTGTATTTGGACTTTTTTTTTCATTTTTTTTACCTTGATTCATTGTGTTTTCTCTTTTTTTTTTCTATTGATTTTATTTATTCTTTTTATTTTCTTTGCCTTTCTTTTTTATTTGATTTCAAATTTATTTCCAAATATTTTGTTTTTAAAATAAGTTAATTTTCTGACAGATATCAAAGTAAGTGAAGAAAATCAAATAAAACTGAAAGAAATTAAAACGTAAAATTGAAAGATACTGTTTAAAAAATTTGTTATTATTTTAGAATAAGTACACATTATTTTTTTAAAAACAATTAAAAGTGAAAAGATAAGAAATTAATTTTAAAAAAAAAGGCAACCCCCGTGCACTAATAAAGCTCTCGCTATGCGCAGGGTTCGGGAAGGGCCTGACTACAAGGTATATTGTACGCGGCCTTACTTTGCATTTCTGCAAGAGGTTGTTTCCAAGGCTTGAACCCATAGCCTCCTGATCACACGTTAGCAACTTTACTAGTTACTCCAAGGCTGCCCTTCAAAAATTAATGAAAGAGAAAATAAAAAAGTTTAAAATGAGGAGGAAAATAAATATTTTACAAAGTGTGAAATAAAAATAATTAAATATATATAAGTTTTATTGGGCAAGGAGTTTGGTGTCGACTTTAAAGGATGTGAGGAAAAAGCGCTAGATCTTTTTCTCAAAATCGATGGCAACAAGACGGAAAATAAAAGGAACCAGAAGGATCAGAAATCTCAGAAACGGTTGGGCATGATGGAGTTTAAGAGTCTAGAATTGGACACAAGCTTCATGAGTTCTGGCACAAGAAGCAAGGGGGGTTTTCTGGCTATTAAAGATCGATGAAGTTAAGCATAGTTTCTTGGAATGTGAGGGGGTTGAACTGTCGAAGAAGAAGAGGCTTGGTAAGAAATTTGCTGTCAATTTGGAAAGCTGATGTAGTTTGCTTGCAAGAGTCAAAGCTTGAGAGGGATATTTCCAACACAGTTAAAGAGATTTGGGGAAGTAGATGGGCTGGCCATGTTCAATTGGAGGCCAGTGGTACGGGGGGGGGGGGGGGGGGTGTAGTGATCATATGGGAGAAAAGATTCTGGGAGGGGGGACTTGGTAGTGTGGGGGCTTACTCTGTCACATGCTCTTTGACAGGGAAGGCCCAAAATCTCAAATGGCACCTAATTGGTGTTTATGCACCAAACAACAAGGGGGAAAGGGAGGAAACATGGTGTGAGCAAGAGGACTGATTTCTGGTCCTCAGGTGGTGTGTGGGGACTTCAACACTGTCAGATTCCCAACTGAACAAAGCGAAGGCACCAAACTTACCAGAATAGTGACAGATTTCTCTGACTTCATTGAGTATATGGAGCTTGTTGATGTGGATTTGTATTGGGGAAATTACACTTGGAAAAAAGGGGACAGACATACCATTGCTGCCAGGTTGGATAGATTTCTTCTGTCTGAGGAATGGGACACAAATTTTCGTTGTATCAAGCAAAGTACACTCAATAGAGTGATTTCAGACCATACACCAATATTGTTGCAGTGTTGAGATTGGGGGAACTCAGTCTTATTTCAAGTTTGAAAATTGGTGGTTGCAGACAGAGGGTTTAAATGCAAAAGGATTCTTTCAACTATAGTGGCAGGCCAGATTATGTCCTAATGGCTAGATTGGAGGCTTTAAAAGGAAAGCTCAAAGATTGGAGCAAAACCATCCAAGGGAACCTTAAACTACAAAACCATTGGGTGATAACGGAATTAGCTGAATTGGAAGCAATACAAGAACAGAGACCTTTAGAAGAGGGGGAAATAGCCTCTAGATTGGCACTATCCTTAGAATTTGAGGACATAGCCATGCATGAGGAGACAGTTTGGTGCCAGAGGTCCAGGGGCTTATGTCTTAAAGAGGGAGATGGAAATATCAGCTTCTTTCACAGAACAGCAAACCATCGTAGAAGATTCAACACCATTGATAAGCTGAGAGTCAATGGAGATGAAATCACAAAACCTGAGGAGATTAAGAGGAAAATTTGTGAATATTATGAGGAGCTATACTTAGAAACAGAAGAATGGAGACCAAAACTGGATATGAGATGTTGTCCTAGAATCAACATAGAGGATTGTAATTTACTGGAGGCCCCTTTTGAGGAACAAGAGATCTTGTAGAGCATCAAGGCTTGTGCAGGGGATAAAGCCCCTGGCCCAGATGGCTATACAATGGCTTTCTTTAGCCATTGCTGGGACATTATTAGGCATGATCTGGTGGCCACTGTGCAGAACTTCCATGCCAGAGGTACCTTTGAGAGGAGCACTAATGCTACCTTTGTGGCACTTATCCCCGAGAAGGTAGGGGCAATTAAGCTAAATGACTGCAGACCCATCAGCTTGGTGGGGTGTGTGTAAGATTATCTCAAAATTGTTGGCAGAAAGATTAAAGTCATTCATAAGCTAGTTAACAGGCAACAACTGGCTTTCATAAAGGGGAGACAGATCGTGGATGCTGTGATGATAGCTAATGAGCCGGTGGATTCTAGAGAGAAATATAAGAAGCCAGGAATTTTGTGCAACGTAGACATTCAGAAAGCATATGATCATCTGAATTGGAGTTATCTTGTCAATATGCTGCAGAAGATGGGGCTTTTGGAACTAAATGGATTGGGTGGGTCAAACTGTGCATCAGCACAGTTAGATTTTCAGTTCTGATGAATAGAAGCCCCACTGGCTTTTTTACTTCTCAATGAGGACTGAGGCAAGGTGATCCACTTTCACCCTTTCTGTTCATCCTTAGAATGGAGGGGATGAGTAATATTCTCTACATAGCAAAGGCAAAGGATTGGATCAGAGGTTTCCAGGTGCAAGACAGGCAGACAATAACCTAGAGATTACTCATCTCCAGTATGCTGATGATACATTGGTTTTTTGTGAAGCTTAGGCACATTTTTCGACTCTTAGGGCCATCTTTATACTCTTTGAAGCTGTTTCAGGACTTCACATCAATTGGGGAAAAGTTGTATTTACCCCATCACTGAAGTAGCAAATAGGAAGATCTGTCTCTTACTTTGGGGGCAGAGTAGGGGAGTTGCCTACAACCTACCTGGACATGCCCCTTGGGGCTAGGAACAGATCTAAGAGCATTTGGAGTGGTGTGATAGGAAAGTGTGAGAGGAAACTGGCCAGCTGAAAACATCAGTACCTTTCGAAAGGAGGAATGATCAACGGTGTACTGCCTACTTATATGACGTCTGTATTTCCTGCTCCAGCTTGGGTGGTTCAAAGAATGGACACTATCAGCAGAGCCTTCTTTTGGCAAGGGAATGGAGATAAGTACCACCTTGTAAAATGGGAAGAACTGATCATAAGCAAGAAGACAGGGGGCGGGCATTTGAAACTTAAAGTGTCACAACCAGTCTTATGATGAAGTTGCTCTAGAAGTTTGCATCTGATGAAACCTCATTGTGGAAGGAGGTTGTTGCTGCTAACTATGGTATGGAGGACAAGTGGCTGACACCTGTGGTGTCTTCCCCTTATGGGTCCAGTGTTTGGAGATCCATCAGGAACTTTTGGGACCTGCTGGTAGGAAGAACTTGTTGCGAAGTGGGAAATGGGAGGAAGATTAGCTTTTGGTAGGACAGGTGGTGTGGGCTAGTTCTATGAGTCAAAGGTTTCCTGAGCTGTATAACATGTGTCAAAAATCAACAAGCATTTCATTGCAGAAAGGTGGAATGATCAGGGTTGGAATTTACAATTCAGGAGAGATTTCAATGATTGGGAGATGGGAAGCATAGCAGATTTCTTGGTCACTATTGATCAATTCAATGATCAGGTGATGAGGACTCACTGGTTTGGAATGGAGAGTGCAAGGGGGGCGTCACAGTAAATTCAGCATATAATTACTTCATCCCAAAGGGAAGTGTGGAACTTGACTGGCCCTGGAGGATGGTTTGGAAAACCAAGATACCATGTAAAGTTAATTATTTTACATGGTTACTGGCCAAGGAGGCTATCCTAACACATGAGAACCTAAACGAAAGAGGTTTTCGTTTGCATTCCAGATGTTTTTTGTGTGAAGAACAGAGAGAGACAGTAAACCATCTCTTCTTACATTGCAAATGGACAGAGCATCGGTGGCGGATGTTCATCACCATGAGGAAAATCACATGGGTGAAGCCAGGGAGGATTAAAGAGGTTTTGAAGTGCTGGAACAGGGATGGATTTGCAAATAGAAAGGAGGAGAGATGGAAAATTGTCCCATCTTGTATATGGTAGACAGTATGGTTAGAAAGAAATCATAGATGTTTTGCTGGAAAGTAGAGATGCATCTAGAGATTAAAACATGACTGTCTAGCTTTATATTTTTTTTTGGTGTAAACAGATAATAGTAGACAACGCGATGGCAATTAGCACAAGTATAGATTGGTTGTAAGGGTCTTTTTGTTGGGGTCTTTGTAACTACTAACTTTTTGTGGGACACTACACCTTTGTGGTAGTGTTCCTGTGGATATATAGAGTAACTGTTACCTTTTTTTTTGTGGATATATAGAGTAACTGTTACCTTTCTCAAAAAAAAAAAAATAATAATTATGTGCACTAACTAGAGGCTACCAGTTTAAAAAAAAAAGTGTATTAACTAATTGTAAGATGACAATTGAAAAAGGACATGTGTCCAATTTTTTTGCTCTTCACTTGCCTTAAAGAGAGTGCACACTCTCTATGCCACGCCAGCATTTTGGGTGGTTTATTCCATTTTAAAATAGTTTTGGGGGTTGGTGGGGGTGGGGGTGTAATAGATAGGACGCTAATTAAGTTAAGGTGTATCAGTGAGATTTCATGTATAGTTCCGGGGGAAGGGGGTACTTATGCCCCTATGATTATTGCTATAGCTATTTCAATAAAATCTATTGGTTTATGTTTTCCATTCAGCTGAAGTATATCATGAAGGAAAATGACACATACATATTTGTGATCTATGTTTGCTTGGATTCTTCAAACATGTCAATTGATATGTGTTGGATCCTCCAAAAGGTAGTGCATTTTTTGAGGACCCGACATCAATATGGCAAGATTCTAGGAGAGTCCAATAAACATAGTTTGTGATCACATGGACGTCGGCTCATGGAATCAATTTTGGTCTTATTTATTCAATGCTTGTCCCAGGAGCGGCAAAGTGGCTATTTTAATTATTTTCATTATATGGACATCGAGCATTCTCTTCTGTTGAGGATTCATCCGGGGAAAAAAGGAGCTTTTCTTGGTCGTCTTGCTTTATTGTTCACTACATATTTTTCTCGTCTTCATGATATTCTGGGTTTTTAAAGGCACAGTTTTTAGCTGCAGAGTACTTTTTCATTTTATTCATTGAATACGAGACACTGGTGCAACTTATCTGTTAGGTCTGAAGGAACAACTTTCCTCAAATATAAAATACCTACCCGTGGTCTTCTTGGATTGCGGAATTCAATCTTGACAGCTTCTAGAGGCACAGCAATTCTCAACACAATATTTGATAGCTATGGACCATGGGCTGGTGATATTTCTACTCGTGATCTAGGTTCACTGGTAATCTCCCATGTTGGATATAATCTTCTCATTATAGATCTCATTTTAAATTGGTTTATTAGTAATCCTTGAATAGCAGATACTACAAGTTTTGCTACATTATTTTTTAACTCTAAAAAGATGTGATTGTTAGTAGTTTTATTTAATTTTTAAATATGAAAATTTTATTTAAAAACATTAATATCCTATGTGCAATTTCACCAAAAACCTAGATGCAGGGATCTTTGTACTCTGAATCTTGTTCTTTTTCCAGTATAGAATGATAATATATTCTCAATTCTGCTTATACCATCCTAGATTGCATTTGAGGATGGAACAAGTACATCCTACGCGCTCATGAGTTCTCAGGATAGAGGACAGTTGTTTATTGGCCCTGGAGTTGATGTTTATAAAGGTCAAATAGTTGGTATTCACCAACGGTCAGGTGACCTTGCCCTGAATGTCTGCAAGAAAAAAGCTGCGACAAATGTCCGTTCAAACAAAGAAGTAACAGGTAATGTCAGAACCAAAGATGTTGCTGAAAAAATCTCAACCTTTTCCTACATAGAATTGGAATAAAGGTGTTCCAGAAAAGATTTGTTTACATTTTGGCCCCATAGAGTATCGAAGAGCGTAAGAGTCTGAAATTCGAGCGGTTATGTAGAGGAAAATGTCACATTGCCTTGTGAATAGCTTCATTCTTACCTTCTTTAAACTATGGTTTCTAATTGTGCTTTCTGGGGACCTCAATATTATCCTCATAGCATGATGAGGGGAAATCACTATCTTTTTTTCTCTGATTAATTATAAAATTGTTGTTGAGTAGTTAACCTTCTGATAATACGTCTTTGCTTTTGTGTGCCTCATACTAATTGAAGTCCCATACCATTACATGCAGTGGTTCTTGATACCCCACTAGATTTTAGTCTGGATGATTGCATAGAGTACATTCAAGAAGATGAGCTTGTTGAAGTTACTCCATCAAGTATCCGGATGTTGAAAAACCCAAAGGCTGCCAAAAAGATGCGGTGAGGGTTTGAGGCAAAGAGACGTGATGAAGTATACATAGGACGAGACAAGATACATGTTTCCCCAGCTCGTCAATTCATTCCAAAGCCACTGTTTTGGATGGTACATACAGGATTATTACTTTTAACATGTGAATTGAACTTTTATTTAATGCAGAGCTATACAGCATTCAAAGCCTTCAAGACAATGGTTGAAACCTTTTGTTAGTTGGATTTGGTTAGGAATACAAGGATGTGGTAATTTATATAGATGATAAATAGAGGGCATGCACATTTTACAGTATTTGGTTATTGAACTACTATAGCCTTATCAAATTCCATAGTTTTGTGTAAAATTTATGGGCTTCCCATTATTTATTCTATATGCAACATAAGAATTTGATTTGGTTATTTGTTTTTCCTTCATATCTTATCCAGCGTTTACCTGTTTCATCCCTGTAGATGCAAAAATATTTGAAAAAATTAAGTTTGTACTCCTTTAAATCAAACTATTTACATTTATATACTTTTTTACATTTTGTACCCCCATACTATTAAAATTTTATCCAAATAATATCAAAATTTACACGCTGATGTCATGTTGACATCAACACTTGCTGTATGATATATCAATATGGTATACATATATCTACAGGGTATCACAGATGATTAAGCTCAATCTTATATGATACCGATATGGTATAAATATACTGATAGAATATATAACGAATATATTTTCTACTAATTTAGAGTTTAATATTTTTTTATTTGTTTCTTAAAAAAATCTTATATACCAATTGGGCATCAAATACCATCAGAGTATCACAAAGAGCTGAGCTCATTCTATATGATATCATTATGGTATATATATACCGTCAAAGTATATTTCATACTTATGTTGACATCAGTATGATGTCAGCACGTGAAATAAAAAGAGGTAAGTGAGTAGAAAGGTAAATAGTTTGGGTAATGAGTCTATTAAGGGTAAATAATTTCAAATTAAGTCTATTTTGTGTACTTTTTCCAAAATATTTCTCCTTCTTAACCCAAGTGAACCTGTTTAATCTTACTATGTCATTTGTTTTTACAAAAAGTGTGGAAAAATATTTGCCAGTTATGGTTTTTTAAATTTGGAAACTTTTTTTCTTATGAAATTTGGTTGGAAAAGATTCAAAAAGATTGATTCACTTATATTTGGAACAAACGCCATCAGTCATTACTCACGAGCTTAAATAGAGTTTCCTCTTTCTTCCCAAAGGTCCCAATTGCTAATTCTTTTTCAAAAAGGTAAAATAAAAATAAAGTAAAGTAAAGGACATCGATTCGGACGGGGCTTAAACTTCGCCGTCTCTTTCTCTACTTTCCAACGGAACTCTTCGTCGTCTCGTTCTCTACTTTCCGACGGTGAGCTCTTGGCTTCCTCTTTTTCCGATGAAGAGTATTTCATAAAGGTTGACGGTCCTTCAACTCAGAAACCCTAGTTTTCGCTAGCACCTCAGCAACTTCTTACTCCAGCGACGCCAGACAGCGATTCCGGCAACCCAGATTTGCGTTCCAGATTTCAAGATCCCGACAACTTCTTGCTCCGGCGACAATAGACAAAGATTCAATATCATTTTTCGTTCAGAATAGTCAAGTGATATCCTCCATTTTCTCCATTTCTTTCTTGTTCAAACTTCTATTTCCGGTCAGATTCTCTATCTTCTCCTTTTAGCATTACTTCCAGTCTGAATAGCTGACATTGCTCTCTGTTTCTTGTCTCCTTATAATTTCTTGCTTAATAATCCTTGTCAGTATAGAATTTATGTAGCCTATTGTTACAGGCTTGAACATATTTAATTTTGCTAGCCGTAATCTTGTTTATATAAAATAATAAAAATCCATAAAATTGTTCCTAACAGTTATACATAACACAGTCCATACTATCTGTTTTCTTAATTGGATAGATAACCTTCCATTTATGTTTGTTCGTTGTAAATTATTATATTCCTTGATTATTGTTTGTTGTTTAGTATTTCTTGTGTATATCACTTGATTTATATCTTCTAGATCTTTTATATGAATGAGGATTCTACTGCATTTTGCATAATAAGTCCTTTATCTATAGATTGAAGAAGGTGAACCCCCAAGCTGGCTAATTGACGTAGATCTTTATTTATCCCTTGTCTCATTGCGGACTACCCAAAAGTACTTTCCACTGTCTTACAGCTTAAAGCATCCACTACCATATTTACCCTTCCGAGGTGATACAAAATATCGATGTCATAATCCTTCAATAACTCAAGCCATCTTCGTTGCCTTAGGTTCAGGTCCTTTTGCTTAAAGATGTATTGTAGACTCTTTTGATCTGTATACATTCAACATGAACTCCATACAAATAGTGACGTCATATCTTTAAAGAAAATATAACTACTGCTAGCTCTAAATCATGGGTTGGATTGTTTTTCTCATATGTACGCAACTGCCCTGAGGCATAAGCTATTACTTTACCATGCTGCATCAAGACACATCCTAGGCCTACTCTTGAAGCATCACAATACACTGCATAACCTTCTGTTCCTTCAGGAAGTACTAATACAAGTGTTGTCATCAACTTATTTTTCAGCTCTTGGAAGCTTTTTTCACATGCATCACTCCATTGGAACTTGGCTGCCTTATGTGTTAGTTTGGTTAATGGTGAAGAAATAGAAGAAAATCCTTCAACGAACCTCCAATAATAACCTGCCAGCCCAAGGAAACTACGAACCTCCGTAGGTGTTGTAGGTCTATGCCAGTTCTTCACAACTTCTATCTTTTACAGTTATATATACAATAGTCCATACTATCTGTTTTCTTAATTGGATAGATAAACTTCCATTTATATTTGTTCGTTGTAAAATTTATTGTATTCCTTGATTATTGTTTATTGTATAGTATTCCTTGTGTATATCACTTGATTTGTATCTTCTTGATCTTTGTAGCTTTGTGAGTTATCAGTTCTTAGTTTAGTGATATTAGGATCTAATGGCGGATTAGAGTCATGTCGTCGGTTGGAGTCGGAGGTAAGAGGTAGGGGTGGTAAGAGGGGCACGGGCTTGTATAAGTTAAGGGTAGGGTCGTAGAATATAGGATCACTTACAGCGGAATCCATAGAGCTAGTAAAGTGTCTAAAGAGGAGACATATTAATATAAAGTGTGTTCAGGAGATCAGATGGGTAGGGACCAAAGCGCGAGACGTAGACTGGTTCAAGTTATGGTACTTGGGTGGTTCTAGGGATAGAAATGGTATAGGTATATTAGTAGACGAGGACCTTAGGGAATATGTGATGGAGGTTAGGAGGTTTAATGATAGGATGTCTATTAAACTTGTGGTGGGTAGGCACAAAGTGAATGTACTTAGTGCCTATGCACCTCAAGTGTGCCTGAATGAGGAAGTCAAAAGGCTCTTTTAGGAAGATTTGGATGATGTTGTGAGAGGCATTCCAAAGACAGAAAAACTCTTCATTGGGGGAGACTTTAGTGGGCATATTGGGGCTACCACTAGCAGGTTTGGTGATGTCCATGGAGGCTTTGGATTTGGGGAGAGAAATGGGGCTGAGACGTCTCTTTTGGATTTTGCTAAAGCCTTTGAGTTAGTTATTGCTAACTCATGTTTCTTGAAGAGGGACAATCACTCGATTACCTTTCGTAGTACGGTAGTTAAGACTCAAATTGATTACCTACTTCTCCGGAAGGGCGATAAAAGTCTTTTTAAGAATTGCAAGGTGATTCCGAGTGAAAAGATTTTCACTCAAAAAACATAGGTTTATAGTGATGGATTTAGAGATTAAGAGAGACAAGAAGAAGGTTATTTATGCCCAACTGAGGATTAGATAGGGAGGCTGACTCCTGCCCTTTCTCGAGAGATAGAAGAAAAGTTGAGAAACTTGGAGGCTTGGAGTAGAGGTGGAAATGTGAACAATATGTGGGACTCTACTGCTAGTTACATTATAGAGGTAGCTACTAAGGTACTAAGGGTTTCGAGAGGGACCTTTGGTGGACGTCAGGCCTATTGGTGGTGGAATGACGAAGATCAAGGCAAAATGAAAGCTAAGAAGGTTGCTTATACGAAGTGGTTGGAGTGTAGGGATGAGGATGAAAAGCGAAGGCTTAAGGAGATCTACAAGACGGCTAAGTCAGAAGCGAAGATGGTGGTGATGAGTGTTAAGATATTAGCATTTGAGCACCTATATGAGGAGCTAAGTGATAAAGGCGGGGACAAGAGATTGTATAGGCTAGCAAAAGAGAGAGAAAGGAAAGCTCGTGACTTGGACCAAGTGAAGTGCATCAACTATAAAGAGGGTGAGGTATTAGTGGATGAGACTTCCATTAGACTAAGGTGATATACTTACTTTCATAAACTCTTAAACAAAAAAAGAGATAGGGATATTGAGCTAGGCAAGTTGGCACACTCCGAAAGTCATCGAGATTTTGGTTATTGCAGGCGGGTCAGAGTTGACGAGGTTAGAAGGGCGGTTAGTAGGATGAAGAGAGGGAGGGCGCTCGGACCAGATGAGATTCCGGTAGATTTTTGGAAGAACATGGTCAAGGATGGAATAGAGTGGTTGACTAAATTGTTCAATGCTATTATAAAGACGACCAATATGCCTGATGAATGGAGGAGGAGTACAATGGTTCCACTATACAAGAACAAGGGGTATTTTCAAAACTGGAACAATTACAGGGGCATCAAGTTGTTAATCACACTATGAAGGTCTGGGAGAGAGTTGTGGAGATGAGGGTGAGAAAAATAATGTTTATTTTGGAGAGTCAGTTTGGATTCATTCCAGCACAGTCAACTACTGAAGCAATCCATCTTGTTCGGAGATTAGTGAAGAGATATAGGGAAAGAAAGAAGGACCTTCATATGGTGTTCATTGATCTTGAGAAGGCCTATGACAAAGTTCCGAGGGATGTCCAATAGAGGTTCCTAGAGGTGAAAGGTGTCCCAATGACATATATTAGGGTGATATAGGACATGTATGGCGGAGCCAAAACTCAGGTAAGAACAGTGGGAGGAGACTCAAAGTATTTTTCTGTTGAGATGGAACTTCATCAAGGCTCTGTGTTGAGCCCATTTCTGTTTTCCTTGGTGATGGATGAGATGACACGATCTATCTAGGAGGAGGTTCTATGGTGTATTTGATTCCAGATGACATAGTACTGATTGATGAGACTCGGACTAAAGTTAATAATGGGTTGGAGGCTTGGAGACACGCTTTGGAGTCCAAAGGATTCAAACTGAGCAGGACAAAAACAAAATACTTGGAGTGCAAATTCAGTGTTGCAAGGGATGAAACAGACATTGATGTGAGGCTTGCCACTTAACCTATCCCCAAGAGGGAACACTTTAAGTATCTAGGGTCCATTATCCAGAGTAGTGGCGATATCGACAACGATGTCATACATCGTATTGGGGAAGCATGGACAAAGTGGAGGCTTTCCTCTGCTGTATTATGTGATAAGAAGATACTACCTAAACTCAAAGGTAAGTTTTACAGAATGGTGGTTAGATCATCTTTAGTGTATGGGGTGGAGTGTTGGCCAATCAATAAATGCAAATGTTCAGAAAATGCAGGTCACAGAGATGAGGATGTTGAGGTGGATGTGTGATCACACCAGGAGTGATAAGATCAGGAATGAGACCATTCGGAAGAAGCTAGAGGTGGCCCCTGTGGCTGATAAGATGGGAGAAGCAAGACTACGATGATTTGGACATGTGCCAAGAAGGAGTACCGATGCTCCTGTTAGGAGGTGCGAGAGGCTGGATTTGGGAGTTACATGGAGGGGTAGAGGTAGCCGAAGAAGTATTGGGAGGACGTGATCAGACTAGATATGGTGAAACTTGATCTCACTGAGGACATGACCTTAGATAGGAAGGAGTGGAGGTCGCAAATTAGAGTTTCAGGCTAATAGGTTAGTAGGTTGATGTCTGGCCATGGGGTATAGTAGAGTAGTAGGAGTTGTCCGGTGTTGTCTTTATCTGCCTTATATATGTTATGTGTCTCGTATTTACTTGTTGTCATGTGTTTTTTTGTTATTAGTCGTTCTTTCTGTTCACTTTCTCTCTTTCTTCCTTACTGTTTTCCATATCTAATTTATTCTGATTATGGATTTTTGAGACGAAGGTTCTCAAGAAATAACCTCTCTATCTTTATGAGGTAGTGGTAAGATCTGCGTACATTCTACCTTCCCCAGACCTCACTTGTGGGATTTCAGTGGATATGTTGTGTCTGTTTGTTGCATAGGAGGCTGAGTTGATATGCATTAAGCTAAAATGTCAATAAATTTTATCTTCTGAGAGATCTATTGGCTAGTTTGGAAGTCATGGGGTGTGATTGAGTGTAGTTATACATTTTCAATATGTTTATTTGATCGAGAAATTATTTGGTCATCATCTAATTAGATATAACAGAGCATAGTAATTATACTTTTCAATTCTCAAGGTGTTAGAATTGCTTGGTAATTACCTAATATAATTATAAGATTATGTGTTTTCAAATTTCTTACCTTCTTTTTTTACTTTAATTTCTATTCTTTAAGATTTATTTTTCAAATAAATAATTCTTTTTACATTATTTATATTTTATTTCTTTACTTTTTTATTTTCCAACCTTTTTTTCATGCATTTTTGTGCAATTTTTCGTATTTTGTTTCTTATTTATTTTTCTTCAATTTTCTTAGCATGTTACTAATTTTAATTTTTCAAACTATACCTCCTAATATTAGAAAGCATGAGTCATTACAAACATAGCTTATGATAAGTAATGTCATTATAGTTGATTCTTTGTTGAATGAGGTTATAAATAAGTTATAACTTACACTGAGTAATGTGTAACACTCCAATTTTTTTTAAGCTAAGACTGAGTTATTCTTCATATGATATAGGATTTTAATTGAGGATTCTTAATTGAGCATAGATGTTAAAGTCAATTTCTTAGTATGGG
>JAABOM020000075.1:9961203-9981248 GCA_011800125.2 Solanum clarkiae
TGACTAACTGCTACTTCACAGTTGAAAGAAGCGCAGACAGTTTAAAGAGCCATTTTGCTTTATTCCATCATACCCCAGATCCAAAAAATAGTGAATCTTTGGCTCCATCTGAGATTGATGGTATTGAGCTTATATATATGATGAATCATATAGAAAGTGTTGCATTAGACCATAATCAACCGAGGTGGGGTTTGTACTCATCAACCATATGATGGGTTTGTACTTCGCCACCTAGGATAATGGGGTGTGACCATAATCAACCATGTGAGGGTTTTGTACTTCGCCACCTAGGATGATGGGGTGTTACCATCATCAAACCATGTGAGGATTTTGTAGCACACCACTTAGGATGATGGGGTGTGACCATTATCAACCAACCAAGGTTGGAAATCTAGCTTGGTCTATTCTTCACTAATGATATCCTATATGAGCATGAGTTACTTAAGCATGTTTTACTTATGTATTGATCATACATGTCATGTTGCTATATCCTGCCTATTGTCTTATATTATGCATGTTGATTATGAAGCTTATTTCTATTTGCATTGTCTCGTACATACTTAGTACATTCAAATGGTCTAATGAATACTCTTGCCTACATGATATCACCATGTAGGAACCGGAGCCCAAGTTGATCATCTACCTCTTCCACGTGGCCAGTCAGTGCTATTCCAAACTAGTTGGTGAGTCCTCCATTTCGAGGACCTTGGTCTATGTCTTTCTCTTGCTTTGTATTGATACAATCTATTTTATGTTCTATTTTGACTATGGAGGTGAGCCCGTTTACTTTGTCTCGACCCCTGCTCTATCTATGCATTTAGAGGTGCTTGTTGGACAAGTTATGTACTTATGGTATGAGGTATGACTCCTTATCTTTTATTGATGATGTTTTCCAAGCTATCCTTTAGTCCCTTTGCCCCTTATGCTTACTTTATGTCTTTTATATTCTTTTGCGACTAATGATATGTAATGATAAGTTGAGAGGCTTGATTGGGGTTTCTTCGGGCTCTTCATTCGCCGTGTCATGTCTAGGCCGTAGGCTTGGGTTGTTACATAAGCATATCCTTAAGTGTTTGAATGACTCATTCGGCTTTACCATCCATTTTTTTGGTGAAAGGTCGTGCTAAGCATTACTTTATTTCCAAGGCCTCTTTGAAAGGACCTCCAAAAGTGTGAAGTAAATTGAGCACCACAATTCAAAATAGTAGATAATGGTACTTGATGCAATCTAACCATCTCATAAATATACAACTTAGAATAATTTTTAGTATCATAAGTCATTTGAATCGATAGGAAGTGAGCCGATTTTGTCATTCTTTCAACAATAACTCATAGAATTAATAGAATCAAAATTCTTCCTAGTCTTTGGCAAGCAAATTACTAAATCCATGTTGATCTCTTCCCACTTCCAAATAGGAATCTCTATATGGGCTAGGACACCCAGCCTTTGATTTGCATCTTTGACTTGTTGGCAATTGTGACAGCTAGCTACAAACTTTGCAATATGTCTCTTCATACGATCCCACCAGTATACTTCCCTTAAATCTCTATACATCTTTGTAGAAAAGGGGTGAATGGAATAGAATGAATTATGTGTCTTATTCAAAATCAAGTTTTTAAGCAATGAACATTAGGTACACACAATCTACCTTAGTGTCTAAGGACACCATCTCCTCCTTAGGAGAAAACCTCCACCTTACATCCTTCACCGATGCTTTCAATTCCACCAAAATGGGGTCAAGAACTTGTTTGGATTTGACCTTTTCAATTAAGGAAGGCTTAGAATCACCTACAACCATCACACCTTCATTTTCAACTTCATTCAGTCTAACATCTAATCTAGCAAACAGGCAAACTTCTCTTGTTGATTCCTTCTTATCAATATGAGTTGTACTCTCCAATAGACACTCTACTTAGAGCATCATCCACAACATTACCCTTTCCCGAATTATAGTGAACATTCATGTCATAATCTTTAAAGAGTTCGATCTACCTTTTTTTCCTCAAATTATTTTTGGTTGAACATGTATTGGAGGCTCTTGTAGTCGGTGAAGACATCTACATGGACCCTATACAAATAATGATGCCATATTTTCAAAGCAAATACCACAGCCACTAGTTCAAGGTCATAGGTAGGATAATTATGCGCATACACCTTAAGTTTCCTAGAAGCATAGGCAATAACCTTTCCACTTCGCACAATACTGAAACGACCCCAAACAGTGTTAAAAAAATGTGTCTCGAAAGTTCCCGGAATTGAAACTTCCATATATCTCAAGATCCATACGTTATTACAAAAATCCAACTTCATGTCCTTGTTCAAATGGTCAAATTGAGTAGGAAATGGGTCTAACCCTAATTTTAGAGCTAATGAATCATAATTTTATTTTCCCAATAATCGAATTACAGTGTGTGGTGCGCCTCATTAGCGCAACACGCCTTAGTATAAATTTTTCCCAGATTTTCAAGTTTGGTCCAAGGCTTTTGGCGTCTTGGGCCCAAGTATCACCATGCATAAAAATTCTATACTTAGCTTATTTCAACCTCATATCATTCAAGACATTCCTAAGTACTCACTCAAACACTTAGATAATATTTCTTCTCCTATTTCAAGTCTCAAAAACTCATCCAGATCTTAAGGTTCTTAGTCAAGCTTCAAGTCTCCATCTCCCAATCTTTTTCAAGGATCCCACAAAGTCAAGGTATATGGATTTCTTTCATGGGTTCTTTTTGCCCATGATAACCAAACTCTCTTTTACCTAAATTGCATGATTTAAAGTTGATATACTCATGAGTCTTATCTATTATGAATTTCACTGCACACTATGTTGGAGTTTCATGAAATTATGGTTGTTTTAGCATATTTAAAGCTATGAATCTCAGATATATTATGAAATTTGATGAAGCACTTTGATGTATATGGCTTAAGGGTGTTACTAAGTATCTATTGATGGTTCTACATCAAATCTTCTAACATGATTTAACTCTTGAATTGCATGGTTTTGAACTAGAACTATACACCAGCCAAGTATTTGATAAAATGTCTGGATTATGATTTCTTGAGGAAATCAAGGTCCAATGCGTATCTTATCAGTTGAATAACTATATGATGATGAAATGATTATATGTATATAGTTTTTTTCTATATTTTGTTGGAATGTAACCATGCCCTATGCGGGGGTTACGCGCTGGGTGACCATGTCGAGGGGTTTGTACCTTGATAACCATATCGAGGGGTTCTTACTTTAATAACCATGTCGGGGCCTTTGTACCTCGGTTACCAAGGGTGATAGGGTGTGATGATCCACCAACTATGTCAGGGGGCTTGTACCTCGGTCACCCAGGGTTGTAGGGTGTGACAATCCACTAATTATGTCGGGGGTTTGTACCTTAATAACTATGTCGAGGGGTTTGTACCTTGATCATCAAGGTTGGTAGGGTGTGATAGTCCACCAACCAATTGATGAGGTTGGTATATCAATCACCAAGGGTGGTAGGTTTCAACAATCCACCACTATGATAGTGGTATCTTCTTGCACATGTAGTATGTTCTATATAAGTATGATTTACTACATAGCATGTCATATGCATGTCATATTGGTATATGCTACACATTGTCTATGCTTATGCATTTTGATTATGTTACTTATCTCTTGTTGCATTTCATCTTACATACTTGGTACATACAAACGTACTAACGCATACTCTATGCCTACATGATGTCACCATATAGGAACCAGAGCCCCACTTGATCACTTCCTCCATGTGGCTAGTACGACTTTCTCTCAATCTCTTTGTTGAGTCCTCCATTTCAGGGACGATGCTTATGACCTCATATTATGTTCTCTAATAATCTTTCTTTTATGTATATGTTGACTATGAGGGTGAGCCCGGTTGTTTGTCTTGACCCCCTCTCTTATATATGTTGTAGAGGTGTTGTTGAACATGTCATGTGTAATGTTATAAGTTTTGACTGTCTCTTGACTCTTGTTGTTTATGATATGAAATATGTCCCTTAGCCCCAATTATCTCTATTTACTATCTCTTGTTGTATTTTGTTGCTTCCGTAACCAAGGATGTGTAATGATATGCTAAGAGGGTTGCTTGTGGCCCTTTCGATTTCCCCTTGTGCAGTATCACGTCTAGGCTCTAGGCTTGAGTCATGACAAACTTGGTATCATAGCACTAGGTTGTTAGGTTCTCAGGGTCCAATCACCATATCGATTAGAGTCCAATTCATGGTTGTGAAGTGTTCCACGACTATTAATGGGAGGCTATGAGGATTTCTAGGAAATCTTTCACTGCTTCATGATCTATGTCGTGCAATAAAGTTAGGTCCTTAGGGCTTATTGCTAATCCCTAACGTTACATTTTAGGGTATGTCTCAAGCTACTTAGATTTGTAACGACCCAAAAAGTTCCTAAATACATGTGTCAGAAGTGCTCGGAATCTTGTTTTTCATATATCTAAAAATTCATTGGTTATTTCAAAAATCCGTTTCATATTCTTTTTCAGGGGTTCCAAATTAGGGGGATACGGGTCTAACCTCAATTTTAAAGCAAAGGAATCGAATTATGAAATTTGCACTTAGTGCAATTTCCAGAGAAGGTCCACGACCTCTCCGCGATACGGAAAGGTGTAATTTCTGCACTGTTTTTCCTAGTCCATCCAGATTTTTCTAAGTGTTGGGCCTAAGTTTTCCCAAATGTGTTTTAACTTATACTTAGCCAAATTTCATCCTTGTTTCCCCCAAAACATTTCCCAACACTCATTAAAACACTTAGGAATACTTTCACCCCCAAATTCAAGACCCAAAACCCTCATATAAATCTAAGGGTTCTCTTCAAGCTTCAAGCCTCCATCTTCAACCTTCACCGAGAACTTCGCCAAAGTGAAGGTATCTGGTGTTGAAACATTGGATCCTTCCACCTATGGTGCCTAAACCCTCTTTTACTTAATAATGCATGATTTAAAGTTAATTTTTACATGTGGCTCTTATATATTGAGAAATTTACTACACAATGATTTTAGTTCATGAAAGTATTGTTGATTTAGCATGTTTTGAGCTTTAAATCTTGGATCTAATGTTGGATTTGATGAGGGGTTTTGATGTGAAATTCTTGGGGGTGTTGCAAAGTGTTGATTTATGGTTTTACAATAGATTTTCTTGCATGGTTTCATATCTAAATTGCATGGTATTCTACCCCCATCACACACCCCCAATTTGTTCGATAAAATGTCTAGTTATGGTTTCTTGAGGAAATGAAGGTCAAAAGCATGGGATATGATATAATTGATGTTATGATGATGAAATGATCTTATATTCATGATGAATTCTATATAAAGTATTGCATTAGACCATTCCCAATCCGGAGAGTCTACGAACTAAGATAACCGAGGGAAGGGTTAGTACTTCTCCACCTAGTGATGGGGCAGCATCATCACTTACTGAGATGGATGTTAATACTCATCAATCGAGGGAAGGGTTAGTATTTCTTCACCTATGTGATGCGGCAGCATTATCACCAACTGAGGGAAGGGTTAGTACTTCTCCACCTAGGTGATATGGCGGCATTATCACCAATCAAGGGAAGTGTTAGTACTTCTCCATCCAGGTGATGGGGCGGCATTATCACCAACTAAGAGAAGGTTTAGTACATGACCACCTACGTGATGAGGCGGCATTATCACTAACCCCAAGGTGTTTATACCTTGGAAATCTAGCTTGATCTATTCTTCACATATAATACCTTATATGAGCGTAGATTACTTAAAGTATGTCTTTTTATGCATTGATCCAACGTTCCATATTGTTTTACTATGCCTATTGTCTAATGTATGCATTTTAAGTATGATGTCTATCTATTATTGCATTGCACCCCGCATACTTAGTATATTCAAACATACTAAAGCATACTCTTACATATATGATATTACTATGTAGGAACCGGTACCCAAGTTGATTATCTTCCTCCTACACGTGACTTGACGGTGTTATTCCAAGCTTGTTGGTGAGTCCTCCATTTTGGGGACTTTAGTCTATGTTAACATTATATATGTATTGAGACATTTTTTTATGTTCTATTTGACTATGAGGGTGAACCGGTAGCTTTGCCTTAGCCCACCGCACTATCTATGTATTTAGAATTTTTTGTTGGACAAGTTGTGTAACTATGATATGAGCTATGACTCCTTGTCTTTGATGTTGATGTTTGGCAAGATAACCCTTACCCCTTTTACGCCTTATGCTTATTTTATGTCTTTTACATACTTCTGCGACCAATGATATGTAATGATAAGTTGAGAGGCTTGTTTGGGGTTCCTTTAGATTCTCCATTCACCGTGTCATGTCTAGCCACTAGGCTTGGGTCGTGACAAACTTGGTATCAGAGTACTATCTTTATAGATCCTCGGAGTCTAACACACCGTGTTGATTAGAGTCCTATTCAAGGTTGTGAAATGCGTCGTGACTATGAATAGGAGGATATGAGGCATTTTAGGAAATGTTTCGCTTCTTCATGTTCCAAGTCGTGCTTTAGAGTTATGGTAAGTATTCATCCCCCTAAAAACTGTTCTTTTCTATGCTAAATCGTGCCAAATACTAGAGGAAGATGTGCCCAAACTCCCAAAGAGCAACCTCCCAATGGTGAACTCTGGGATCCTCTTACCATTCTTGCCCAAGTGGTGGCCAACCAAGTACAATAAGGGGCCTAAGCTCCTTATGCTACTACCTAGGGAGCTAGGGTAAGGGACTTCATGAGGATGAATCCTCCGATTTTTCATTTGTCAAAGGTAAGTCAAGATCCACAAGAGTTCGTTGATGAGATCTACAATATTTTGTCTATCATGGGTGTTGGCCCAAATGAAAAGGCAGAGTTGGCGGCGTACCAACTCAAAGGGGTAGCCCAAATTTGGTATGGTCAAATGGAGGGTGAGAAGGGTAATGGCTATATGGTTCTTTGGGAGAAATTCAAATTGGCCTTTCTTAATCGTTTCTTCCCTCTTGAGCTTAGCGAAGCAAAGTTGGTAGAGTTTATGAACTTGAAACAATATACTATGAGTGTGAGGGAGTATGCCCTCAAATTTAATCAACTTTCAAAATATGCTCCTCACTTGGTGGCCGATTCTAGGTCAAGGATGAATAAATTTATGATGGTGGTCCATGACTTGGTAAGTGAAGAATGTCAGTCCGCCTTGCTAATTGGTGACATGGACTTATCTCGCTTGATGATGTATGTCAAGCAAATGGAAGAAGAAAAATAGAGAAAAAGACAAGGCCATGAGGCCAAGAAGGCCCATTCTGATGGCAAGTTCCACGAGAGTGTTAGATTCCCTCAAGGCCAAAAGCCTCCTCATGATACACATTGGGAGGTTGCTAATGACTTCCCTAGGAATCAAGGTATTGGTGGTGTGGCTCCTAATGATGTGTGTCATAGATGTGGGAAGAGTCATAATGACCCATGTTAGAATGGTTCTCATGCATGTTATGGTTGTAGAGAGCTTGCTCACAAGAAAGTAGATTGTCCAAAAATTCGTTACAAGGTTCGGGCAGTGAATGTGGTCCCATTGGGTAGAGGTGGTCCTCAAGGTGATGCCCCAAGGCACAACTGGCTTTATGCTCTATATGAGAGGCAATGGGTTTGTGAGGTCCCTGATGTTGTTACCAGTATGTTGAAAATCTTTGATCTTGATGTATATGCTTTGATTAATCCAGATGCCACCCTTTCCTTCGTTAACCCTTTTGTTGCTAAAAAGTTCTGTGTTGAGTCAGAGTTGTTGCATGAGTCATATAAGGAGTCTAGTCCCATTGGTTCATCTATTATTGTTAGGAGGGAGTATAGCAATTGTCCGATTTGTATCTTGTAATCTTACCTTGTGATCTTGTTGAATTAGATATGGTTGATTTTGATGTTGTTCTTGGGATGGATTGGTTGCATGCCTACTATGTTTTTATTGATTATAGAATCCGTATGATCAAGTGTCATTTCCTGAATGAATGCATCCTTGAATGGGAAAGTTATGTTGTGGTATTGAGGGGCAGGTTCATCTCATGCATTAAACCTCATAGGTTGATTTCCAAGGGGTGTTTGTATCATATTGTGAGGGTCAAAGATATGGAGTCCAAAGTTCCTTCCACTGAGTCGGTCCCGATTTTGATTGAGTTTCTTGACCAATTGCAAGGGGCTATATTTTTCTCTAAGATTGATCTTCGGTCTAGGTACCATCAAGTGAGGGTGAGGGAGTGTGATATTCCCAAGGTGGCCTTCCAGAGTAGATATAGGCACTATGAATTTGTGGTGATGTCCTTTGGGTTGACTAATGCACCGGCCATCTTCATGGACCTAATATATAGGGTCTTCAAGCCCTACCTTAATTTCTTTGTTGTGGTTTTTGTTGATGATAGTTTGATCTATTCAGATTGTAGGGAGGAGCATATAGGTCATTTGAGGGTTGTGTTGCAAATATTGAGGGAGGAGAGATTGTATGCTAAATATGACAAGCGTGAATTTTGGTTGAAGGAGGTTGCATTTTTGGGTCATGTGGTGTTGGGGGGTGGTATAAAAGTGGATCCTAAGAAAACTGATGTGATTAGGAATTGGCCTAGACTATTGACCCCATCGGATATTAGGAGTTTCTTGGGCCTTGCAGGTTACTATAAAAGGTTTGTGAATGGGTTCTACTCCATTACTTCTCCTATGAAAAAATTGACTCAAAAGATGGTTAAGTTTGTGTGGACTGATGAATTTGAGAAAAGCTTCCAAACATTGAAGATAGACTTGTGTCCGCTCCTATATTGTCACTACTGAATGGTCTTGAGGGTTTAATTGAGTATTGTGATGCATCTAGAGTTGGTTTGGGTTGTGTGCTAATGCAAAATGGTAAGGTCATAGCCTTTCTTCTAGGCAACTCAAAGTGCATGAAAAGAACAACCCTACCCATGATCTTGAATTGCCCATCGTGGTGTTTGCATTAAAAATTTGGCATCATTATTTATATGGGGTGCATGTTGATGTCTTCACCGATCATAAGAGTCTTCAATATGTCTTCACACAAAAAGATCTCAACTTGAGACAAAGAAGGTAGCTAGAACTCCTTAAGGACTATGAGATGAGTGTGTTTTACAATCCTGATAAGGCAAATATTGTGGTGGATACTTTGAGTCGGCTGTCTATGGGTAGCCTAGCCCATGGGGATGGTGGTGAAAGGGGGACGGCTAACGAGGTGCACAGATTGGATAGATTGGGGGTGAGGTTGGAACATGTGGATAATGGTGTTATTGTTGTTGATGGTTCTAAATCTTCTTTTGTTGATGAGGTGATAGAAAAGCAAGATCGAGACTTCTCCTTGCTTGAATTGAAGGCCTTGGTGAAAGAGGGCAAAATAGTGGTTTTCTCTCAAGGGGGAGATGGGGCCCTTAGATACCAAGGTAGGTCGCGTATTCCGTGTGTTGATGGTTTGAGGGAGAGAATTCTTGATGAAGCCCATAATGTATAGAGACTTTAGGGATGTGTGTTGGTGTGGAGGCATGAAGAGGGACATTGCTAAATTTGGTTCCAGTTGCCATAGTTACCAACAAGTCAAGACTGAACATCAAAGACTGTGTGGCCTAACCCAAGACATAGAGATTCCTACTTGGAAGTGGGAGGTAATTAATATGTATTTTGTGTTTGGTTTGCCCAAGACTAGAAAAGGTTTTCATTCCATTTGGGTGATGGTTGATAGGATGACGAAACCAGCTCACTTTCTGCCGATTAAGACTACATATGGGGTCGAAAAGTATACAAGGTTGTACATCCATGAGTTAGTGAGGTTATATAGGGTTCCTTTATCCATCATATTGGATCAGTGTGCACAATTCACTTCGTACTTTCAGAGGTCTTTTAAAATCAGTCTTGATACGAAAGATCACCTTAGTACGGCCTTCCACCCTCAAACGGATGGCCAAGCTGAGAGGACAATTGAAACCCTTGAGGATATGCTTAGGGCATGTGTCTTGGAGGTTAAAGGTAGTTGGTATGACCATCTTCCAGTGACTGAGTTTGCCTACAACAGTAGCTATCACTGTAGCATCGATATGGCTCCATTTGAGGCTCTTTATGGGAGACGTTGTAGATCACCAATTGGTTGGTTTGAGGTTGGAGAGGTTGCTTTATTGGGGTTGGATCTAGTTATGGAGGCTCTTGATAAAGTTATTATGATTAAGGAAAGGTTGAAGACGACACCCCAAAGTCATCAAAAATCCTATGCCGATGTAAAAAGGAAAGAACTAGAATTCCAAGTGGGTGATTGGGTCTACTTGAAGGTTTCTCCAATGAAAGGCATGGTCCATATTTGTAAAAAGAGTAAGTTTATCACAAGTTATATTGGTCCTTATTAGGTGATAGAGAGGGTTGTCAAGGTAGCTTATGAGTTGAAGTTTCCTAGTGAAATGAATTTGGTTCATCTGGTGTTTCATGTTTCTATGTTGAGAAAGTGTGTTGGTAATCCTAATGCCATTGTGCCTCTTGATGTTGTGGGTATTGTGGAGGATAACTTGACTTATGAGGAGGTTCTCGTCTAGATCATTGATAGGAAAATAAAGAGACTGAGGAACAAAGAGGTGGCATCCGTTAAGGTTCTTTGGAGGAACCAACAAGTTGAAAGTGTTACATGGGAGGTCGAAGTGGATATGCAAAAGTGGTATCCTTATATTTTCCATTCTAATCAAGCCTAAGGTACTAATCATTTCCCATATGTAATTTCAAGTCTTACATTTCAGCCCCCATGTCATTCATATGCATTCATGTTTAAGTTGGTAAACTTATGATGATTTACAGTTATGTTGAGGATTTGAAAATAGTGTTTTACATGTTATGTTGCATTCTTGTTGGAGCTGATTTGTGCATGATTATGCTTGGCTTGTATGTCTCTTTTACATTCACGAATGAATATTCCCAAAGGGGAGATATTGTAACGACCCCAAAAAGTGCCTAAAAACGTGCCTTGGAAGTGCCTGGAATCTTGTTTTTCATATATCTAAAAATCTATTGGTTATTTCAAAATTTTGACTTCATATTCTTGTTCAAGGGATCAAAATTAGGAGTACAAGGGTTTAATCTTGATTTAAAGCAAAGGAATCAAATTATGAAATTTGCACTTGGTGCAATTTCTAGAGAGGGTCCGCGACCTCTCCGCTACGGGAAGAGGTGTCATTTCTGCACTGTTTTTCCTAGTCCATCCAGATTTTTCTAAATGTTGGGCCTAATTTTTTCCAAACGTGTTTTAACCTATACTTAGCCAAATTTCACCCTCATATCTCCCAAAACATTTCCCAACATTCACTAAAACAATTAACCATACTTTCAGTCTCATATTTAAGAACCAAAAGCCTCATCCAAACCCAAGGATTCTCTTCAAGCTTTAAGCCTCCATCTTCAATCTTCGCCAAGAACTTCTCCAAAGCTAAGGTATGTGGTGTTGAACCATTGGGTCCTTCCACCCATGGTGACAAAACCCTATTTTACTTAATAATGCATGATTTAAAGTCAAATTTTACATCTGGGTCTTGTATATCGAGAAATTTAATGCACATTGATTTTAGTTCATGAATATATGATTGTTTTAGCATGTTTTGAGCTACAAATCATAGATCTAATGTTGGATGATGTGAATGTCTTGGGAGTCTTGCGAAGTGTTGATTTATGGTTTTACAATGCATTTTCATGCGTCATTTCATCTATAAATTGCATGGTCATTTACCCCCATTACGAACCCCCAAGGTGCTTGATAAAATGTCCGGTTATGGTATCTTGAGGAAATGAAGGTCCAAAGCATGAGATATGATATGATTAATATTATGATGATGAAATGAGCTTATATTCATGATGAATTCTATATAAAGTATTGCATTAGAACATGCCCAATCTGGGGGGTCGAAGAACCGGGATAACCGAGGGAAGGGTTAGTACTTCTCCACCTAGTGATTGGGCGGCATCATCACTAACCTAGATGGTGGTTAATACTCATCAACCGAGGGAAGGGTTAATACTTCTCTAGCTTGGTGATGGGGTGACATTATCACCGAGGGAAGGGTTACTACTTCTCCACCTAGGTGATGCGGCAACATTATCATCAACTGAGGGAAGGGTTAGTAGTTCTCCACCTAGGTTATGGTGCGGCATTATCACCAACTGAGTGAAGGGTTAGTACTTTACCACCCAAGTAATGGGGCGGCATCATCACTAACCACAAGTGGTTTATACCTTGAAAATCTAGCTTGGTCTATTCTTCACATATGATATCTTATATGAGCATTGGTTATATAAAGCATTTTTTACTTATGCATTGATCGTACATGTCATATTATTATACTATGCCCATTGTCTAATGTATGAATTTTGAGTATGATGTCTATCTTTTGTTGCATTGCACCCCGCATACTTAGTACATTCAAACGTACTAATGCCATACACTTACCAACATGATATCACCATGTAGGAACTGGTACTCAAGTTGATCATCCTCCTCCTCAACATGGCTGGATGGTTCTATTCCAAGCTTGTTAGTGAGTCCTCCATTTTAGGGACCTTAGTCTATGTTACCATTATCTATGTACTTAGACACTTTCTTATGTTCTATTTGACTATAAGGGCGAGATGGTACCTTTGTCTTGGACCCCAGGTGTTTGTTGGACAAGTTGTGTAATTATGATATGAGCTATGACTCCTTGTATTTGATGTTGAAGTTTTGGCAAGCTATCCCTTAGCCCTTTTCCCCTTATGCTTGTTTTATGTCTTTTACATTCTTCTGCGACCAATGATGTGTAATGATAAGTTGAGAGGCTTGTTTAAGGTATCTTTGGGTTCCCTATTCATCGTGTCATGTCTAGGCCCTAGGGTTTGGTCGTGACAACAATGGTCATATAACAAATGCAGATATTCGCAATGCTCTGTAGGTATTGGCTAAGGCGACGACAAAATGGGTAACTCACCTCGATCAACAGGTGAGTTCTCCTGAGACTTCAGTTAGTAAGGGGAGAGCTAGTGAGGCCAAGAGGGCCCGTATTGAAAGAAGGTTCCAAAGTCTCAAGGATAGAGGTGATGCTATGTGTCTTACATGTGGTAAGGTTCATAGGGTCCCATGTTTCAAGGGCACAAGCACCAATGCTTGTTTCAGTTGTGGTGAAGTAAGACATAAGAGGAAGGATTGCCCTCATAGATACAATAATGGTAAAGGAGGTGATGATAAGATGACTAATCCTAAGTGTCAAAGGTGTGGAAGGTACCATGGTGGCCCACGCTTGAGGAAGACCAATGCTTTTTATGGATGTGGTAAAGTGGGTCACAAGCTAGTGGATTGTCCATATGCTCAAAGGAGGAATAAGGGTGATCGATCTTTGAATCAAGGTGGTCATGCTGATCAAGGGGCTCAAGGAGGGGATGAGGAGACTAATGTTGCTACCGGTATATAGAAATTTCCTTTGACTTTGATGTGCGTACATTGATAGGCTCCGGTGCCACTATTTCTTTCATGATTCTTTCTTGTTGCTAGTGGGTTTTAAGTGTGCCCCGTGTTGTTATGTGAACATTTGGAGTCTACCCCCCTCTCCCCTTTTTTTGTTGAGACTATTGTTGTTAGAAAGTTCATATGTAACATTTCATGTTCATATTGCATTAGGTCTTGCTTGTGACTTATTTGGTTTGATATGGTGGATTTTGATGCCATACTTGGGATGGATTAGTTGTATAGATGTTGTGTCCCCTTTGATTGTAGGGCCCATAGAGTTAGATTCCAATTCTCTAATAAACTCGTCCTTGAGTGGGGGCTTGTAAGGTAGACGTGAAGGGGTAAGTCCACTTCTTGTCTTAACGTACAATTGATCTCATTTTGATCTACCATCTTGTAAGAGTTAGGGGTATTAAACCTAAGGTATTTCTATTGAGTTGTTTGACCAATTGCAAGGGGTCCAAGACTTTTAGATCTTGGGCCAAAGTGTCCCCATGCATCAAAATACCTATAAGTAACCCTATTTCACCCTCATATCATTCAAGACATTACTAAATACTCGCTCAAACACTTAGACATTATTTCATCTCTAATTTCAAGTCTCAAAAACTCATCCGGATCTTAAGGTTCTCAATCAAGCTTTGTGTCCCCATTTCCCAATCTTCTTAAAGGATTCTCTAAAGTCAAGGTATGTGGATTTCTTTCATGGATTCCTTTCACCCTTGATACCCTAGCTCTCCTTTGCCTAAAACTGTCATGATTTAAAGTTGATTTACTCATGGGTCTTATCTATTATGAATTTCACTGCACATTATGTTGAGGTTTCATGAAATTATGGTTGTTTTAGCATGCTTTGAGCTATGAATCTAAGATCTGTTGTGATATTTGATGAAGGGCTTTGATGTATATGGCTTTATGGTGTTACCAAGTATCTATGGATGATTTTAGATCGAATTTTCTAGCATAATTTCACTCTTGAATTGCATGATTTCACACTAGCACTACACACCTGCCAAGTGTTTGATAAAATGTCTGGATTATGATTTCTTGAGGAAATGAAGGTCCAATGCATGTCTTATTAGTTGAATGACTATATGATGATGAAATGAATGTATGTATATGCTTTTCTTCTATATAGTGTTTGAATGTGACCATGCCCTACTCAGGGGTTGTGCGGTAACCGTGTCGAGAGGTTTGTACCTTGATAATCATATCGAGGGGTTTGTACCTTGATAAATATGGGGGGTGGGGTTTCTACCTCGGTCACAAAGGGTGGTAGGGTGATACGATCCACCAACCACGTTGGAGGAGTTTGTACCTTGGTAACCATGTCGGGGGGTTTATATCTCGGTCACCAAGGGTGGTAGGGTGCAATGATCCACCAACCAATTGATGGGGTTGGTACCTCAATCACGAGGGATGGTAGGATACAAAGGGTGCTAGCGTGCTAGGGATGGTAGGTCACGAAGGGTGGTAGGGTGCTACGATCCACCAACCATGACGGGGGAGTTTGTACCTTGGTAACCATGTCGGGGGGTTTGTATCTCGGTCACCAAGGGTGGTAGAGTGCAATGATCCACCAACCAATTGATGGGGTTGGTACCTAAATCACGAGGGATGGTAGGATACAAAGATCCACCATTATGATTAAAACACCCCATATCTTACAATACTAGTTCTATGTAAATGAAAGATGATATAGCTTTTCAAATTAGCGCCAATTTTTAAAAGTTCTTGAATTTCGAATTAGAGGGCGATATGTAAGTTTAACTCTGAAGTGGGTTAAGTGTAAATATGTTTTAAGTCAAATGGAGTAGAACACAACTTTAAATGAAGTGAGAGAAGTGAGGTGCTTCTAGAACTTAGTAAACTAGCAGGTGAGTCCCCTACTTGCTTAGCTTAAATTTGCTAGCTAAATGGAGACGAGGCCCGACGTCCAATTTGTCCAATTCCAATGATGAATAAAGTGTGTGTTAAGAGTGACACTTTAGCCCGTGTTTTACTATAGTAAATGGATAATACTTACAGCCCAAGATGAATAATAAAAGGCCCCAAGTACATCACAATCCAATTGGCTAATTGGGCCCAAACTAAGTGAAGAGGAATTAGGAAAATGGGCAACCAAGGCCCATCAACTGTGAGACCCCAAACTAAGTGAAGAGGAATTAGGAAAATGGGCAGCCAAGGCCCATCAACTTTGAGACCCCTTTAGGTCCAAGTGTGAGGACAAAGTTACTGCATCACCAGCTTCTTAATATGTTTAATATGTGGTCAAAAGTTCAAGAGAAAGTCAGCCAAAGAGACCCTTTAAAAAGGGCTCAAAACAGCCCCTTAAGTCATTTCACTTGAAACTATTTTTCAACTTTCCTAAAGACTTTTGTTTTCTCTTTGCTTCACTTCACAAGGCAGCCAATACAACCCTCTAGGGTTCTTTAAGGAAACTTGAATCTTGAAGGCTAAGGTAAGTGAAAATATCCATGTATTTGTTATATTTATCCTACGACAAACAAGAAATATATGCTAGTTATGCTTGCTGAAATTGTTGGGGCAGCATGTGATCCAAAGGTTGTTGTACATTTTTCTTGGTTATTTGGAAATTTTTCTCTTTTTGGTTGGATTGATTATGAATGGAGGCTACTGTTCTTAATGAGTATTAGTTCTATAATGATGTATAAAGGCTGCAACGCCATTTTTACAGTCCGCGAAAGTGAGTTCTTGTGTGATATCGTAATTGTGCTCGTAATAGGAACTTGTGGCTGATAGATTGAGCACTATGGTCTCACATCGTCCACCTATTTTTTGGACTGTTTTTGAACTGTTGTAGGACTTGTTTTGTGTGTATATAGGGTGGGAACAGTTTGGTTAAAGTTGGAACAAGTTTGGAATTGTCGACGTCAAAATGTAACAAGGGGATGTAACGTCATGCCGCCTAATTGTATGTTGCGTAGAATTGTTATGTGTTGTTCTTTGTGGGCGGTTGCAAAACTGTTGTGGCACTAAAATAGGCTGCACATGATTTGTATATGAGAATTTGTACTAGAAAATACGATTAGGGGCGGAAAGGTTGAAACAATATGCTCGGGTTTATAATTATCCGCTTGCTACCTGTATGTTATTTTTTATGAGATTGGGTTGCCAAGATGTATCTATTGGATGCTAATTCTAGTTTTATCACTTACTATGTTGTATATAAATATTTGGAGGAAGGAAAGGTTATCTCAAGGTAATAACGAGGTCATATAATGAGATATGTAAGGCTACTCAATTTTGTATTACTTGCCATGAAACCTAGGCTCTTCCTTGGTACATAAAGGCTCTTATCTACTCCAACATAATAAAAAATCCATGTCTCCACTATTTTACATGTTCATATGCTCCCATACATAGCCACTTGCAGCCTTGCATACGCACTTGGATACCAAGACTTATAAGTCTGTTCTCATAAATGAAGTTCATGTGTTGTTCTACTTCCTATGTATTTCATTATTTGTGTAACATACTCTTCTCATTATGGTGTTGTCTTTTGTGATTATTTTCATGTCATATGTTGTATCTACAACCCTTCAGTTCCAATACTATGACCACCAAAAGAATCATCCCAAAAGTAATTGAAAGATAAAGTATATTGCTTAATGATGGGTGGTAATCCGAAGGGTGGAAGAATCAGCTAGCCAGTGTCGATCCTATCACAGGGTGTAGCACAAGGGGTGAAAGGCAAAGCCTAGCCATGGCCGATCCCGATATAGATTACTACTGATCAGCTGGTCATTTGTATTACTTGTTGTGCACAGATTATACAGTAAAGGTAAAGTAATAAAAAGAACATAAAGTACATGATCCCACAATATACCTAGAGGTGGTCTCTTATCCTTACACTAGTGCATAGTTTAATTTGAGTTGTTACTTCATATATAGTATTTCCTACCTTATATATTCAATACATTAGCTCGTACAGATGTCCCTTATGGGGGACCTGCATTTCATGTTATAGGTACAGGTGCTAGAAGCTTTCCCCAATAGGAGTACAGGATGTCTGGTTGTTGTTACCAAGCTCCAGGTTTCTTCAGATCTTTGTGTGTCTAGAGCTTATATCTTTTTTGATATTGCAAAGTTAGCTGAGGCGGGGCCTGTCCCAACCCTTATTAGATACTTTTCCTTATCTAGATGCTTTGTAGACTATGAAAATTAAAGTGTGATCATGTCTCGTATCTTAGACATCGTGGCCCCAACGGCCTAGCCATATTCATTTCCTTTTGGCCTGTCATTACTGTTTACTTTCTTAAAGGCATGTTGAATGTAGAAATCCCTTATAATATGTATAGAAAGTGTATAGATACAGGTTGGCTCTCTCGTGCCTTATCGGCAACGGGTGCCAGTCTGCCTTAATGAGATTTTGGGCATGACAGAAGTGGTATCAGAGCCGGTCATCCTAGTGAGTCTACAAAGACGTGTCTGTGTAGAGTCTTGTTTACTAATGTGTTGTGCACCACATGTATAAGCAGGAGGCTACATGGCATTTAGGAGTGCTTACTTTCTTTTCGTTCTTTAGATTGTGTGATAGAGCTAAGTGTAATAGGTGGATTGTGTCTAACACTAAGTTAATTTGTACAACAAGTATGCCAGAAACCAGGAAGAAAAAAGGTAAAGGGAATGGAGTTGAAGTGGTGGTTGGTATATCCAGTCAGGTAAGACAATGAAATGAGGCTTGAGATGAGCCTCTGTCACAGACATGTCCAACCCTTCTAGCTCCTGATGAACCCGGAAGTAGTAAAATTCTCCCAGAACCACCTAATGATGCTACCGTGTAGGATTTGAGAAATACAGTCCAACTATTGACCCATATAGTTGCTGGCCATGGTCAAAGACAAGAAGGTCCGGTTATAGGTGCAGGTGGTGCGAAAAAGGTAGCTGGCGCAAGGATACGTGATTTCCTTAATTTGGATCATCTATCCTTCACTAGGTCAGATCCTAATGAAGATCCCCAAGACTTTACTGATCAGATTCAGCCCACTTTAGATGTTATGCATGTGAGTGGTACAGAAGTTGTCGCATTAGCGACTTATAGGTTGAAGGGTGTAGCTACATTGTGGTATGAACCTTGGAAGCAATCTAAGGGTATAGATGCACCCCCAACTACTTGGAAGAAGTTTAAAGGGGCATTTCTTCACCATTACTTGCCATTAGAGATCTGAGAGGCTCGTGCAGATCAGTTCTTGAATCTCCACCAAGGGAATATGAGCATGAGGGAGTATAGCCTTCAATTTAATTCCCTGGCTAGGTATGCTCCTAATGTAGTTGCTACTATGGCAGATGTAGTTCATTGATATGTTCATAGACCATATATGTATCTGGTCAGAGATTGTACCATTGCTTCCTTGAACAAAGACATGGATATAGCGAGAATGGAAGCTTTTGCGCAAAAATTGGAGGATCAGAGGCAAAGGAGATGGACACAAGAGTTAGAAAGGGTGCAGTCCAAGAGGGCCAGTTCTACATGGCAGTTTACACCACCCCAAGGTGAGATTAGGCCTCGATTTTTTAATAGACTGCCTAGGCCATCATCCTCCTACCCTGTAGCCGGTGCTCCATCACAACTTTAGGGATCTAGGAGAAATCTGTTTGGTCCAAAAAGTGAAGGGCAAGGCGCCCAAACAGCGGGATATTTGGTAGGCTAGCAAATGACCCCTACACAACCTTGTAAACAGCGTGGAAGGAGTCATTTAGGTATATATCATGTTGGGACAGACGCTTGTTATTGGCGTGGTGTGCCAGGGTATATGATGAGAGATTGCCCGAGGAGACGTGTGGGTGATATAGCACAATCTACTAGGTCAGCTGTTGCATTATTATCATTAGTTCCTCTATTAGGTAGTGGTCAACAAGCACCTATGGGTTGTGGTAGACGTGTTAGAGGGGCAGCTAGCTCTAGCGAAGTCCAGAATCGCACTTATGCTCTAGGGAGTTCACAAAATTTAGAAGCTTCACCTGATTTCGTCACAGGTATATTGTCCATCTTTTCACATAATGTAGCATTAATTAATAGTGGTTCTACACTATCTTACATTACCCCAGTAGCTGCTGGGAAGCTTATGAGAACACCCAAATTATTGAACAAACCATTTGAAGTATCCACACCAACCGGTGAACCTATTATGGCTAGAAGAATTTATCATGACTTCGTAGCAACTGTTGGTGATCGTGACACATTGGCTGACCTTATTCAGCTAGAAATGGTGGAATTTGATGTTATAATGGGCATGGATTGGTTAGCTTCTTGCTATGCCACCATCGATTGCCGAACAAAGAAAGTGTAGTTCCACTTTCCAAATAAGGCAGTTCTTGAATGGGAAGGCAATATTGGGGCGCTAAAGATAAGTTTATCTCTTATTTTAAGGCCAGAAAGATAATATCTTAGGGGTATATATTTTATTTAGTTAGAGTGAGGGATACGGAGGAAGAATCACCAACTCTTCAATCAGTTCCAGTAGTGAATGAATTTGTTGATGTATTCCCTGAAGAACTTCCAGGCTTACCTCCAGAACGAGAAATAGATTTTGGTA
>JAABOM020000075.1:9982940-9995582 GCA_011800125.2 Solanum clarkiae
GAGCTGGGTTTTCTGTTTGCAGGTTTGGGATAGTTACTAAAACAGAGGAAACTCTGCCGAAATTTTGACAAAAATCCGTAGCAGATAAGATTGGGAATCCAGTTTGATATCATCCGGGTGCCTTATCGGCACTAGTCACGGTCCCTGGAAGGGGTCGTGACACCATCTTAATACCATCTTCCGACACCCCATGACATAGGGACGTAACCTCCTTTAACAACATTTCACACCTCACACACTTAACGTACAACTCCTCTTACCCCGAGATTTGAAACACTATCCCCAAATGGTTCACAAGCTCTAAATAAATCAATACTTCTTCACTAGAGACCACCAGAAACATAACAAGGTAGGGACTAAAGACCTATCTATGAAATTCATAAACATAGTTAGTGTATAAGCCAACCAAACAAGTTGAACATAATCAAAAGGCTTATTTCTAATCTGAGAAGACACTTAGGGATATCAGCTACCCTTATAATCCCTTAGAGACAAAACCTGAAACAAAAATCAAGTCTAGAGAAGTGAATAACCCATTGTAGTTGACCAAATAAAGCAACCATCTTTAACCATCATATTACAACCTTACGGGTTCTACACTCATTGGATACTCCTTGCTTCTCTCATGGCACACTCCTCTTCCCGCTGAGCCCCCTTTCTCCTCGGTCCATAGGGACAAAATATAAGAATGGTACCAACAGTTCATCATACAAGATTTTTCTTTGGTGGGATAAGAGGATTAGCTGAATTTACTTATTTTTTTGATCGATGAGTAATTGATGGGATGACTAATGAGGTTGGGGTTATTAGTTTCATTATAGGAGAAGGTATCAAATATATAGGGGGGATGCATCTCTTCTTATCTTTTCTTGTAGTTAGCTTATGCTTCCGTCTTTTTATTAGTTTATTACTTATTTTTTTGACTTTTTGAAACCCTAAGAGGTCAAATTCTTGATTTTTATTTTTTTATCAAGTAGTTACAGTTGAAAATGTTCTAGATTCCCCGTGTTATTATTATTCAGATGAGAATCCTAATAATCATAAATTGGAACGTGCAATCCTTGAATATCGGAAATTTTCTAAGTAGAAATAGTTTTCTTATCATTCAATAAGCATCTTGGATTTCATAAAAATTGGGGGCAATATAATCCTTACGTAAGGGCCATCTTATCAAACTTTCAGGCATTAAGATACGTTTCAAGCGTGGATAATTATCATAAGAGATTCCCAACATATCATATGATTCTCTTTCTTGAAAATATACGGTTTTTTGAACCCAGAAAATAGACGAAATTCTAGGATTCCTCCTGGAGGCAAATACTTTTATGCATACCTCTTATGGTTGATCCACCTAAACTCAAAGTGAATTGTCTAAGTGCTCTCCTTTGTGTCATTGTTTATCGTATAATCATTTGATTCCACCATTTAGATAATTGATGAAGACGATGCCCTGAGTATTTTTGCTGAGAAACCGAAAAGACATTTTTAAAATTTTCTGGTATGGACTCATTTTCATATATTTTGATCAAGATTTGATTACAAAATCTAGAAAACTAAATAAAAATCTGAGATTCAAATCATTCTGTTATTATCTTGGATCCACAATTAATCCTACGGATCCTCAGGATTGGTATATTCTTTTCTATCTTGTAGTTTGTAGTTTCTATGAATCAAGCCAAGTATTACAACTCTTTTTACCCACCTTGTATATTATCCCCCTTGTTCCAGCCGGGAAGGATTTCCCTGCCTGTAAATGCATCTAAGGAGTCCCTAAGCTCTCCTACTTCTACTAGGCCATCTACTGATGGAAATTAAAAGCCTACGACCACTGTTCACTAGGACATCGGTCGCCAGCTCCCCTATCATCAGGTCACCAACTTCCTTGTCCTTCTAGAACTAGGCATACGTTAGCCCCTATAGGGACCTACACAAGCAGTGGACCATGTGGTTTAAATTGATGCAAAGCGAAGAACCTTACCAGGGCTTGAATGTGAGTAATGGAACATGTAGGAATAATAGGTCCAATTTTTTTTTGTTGACCCTCATTTCAATTGATTGGATGCTTGAGCACTGAGATATTTTCGTGAGTTTCTCATATATAATAAAGTATCTTTCGCTTACCTAGCCAACGCTTAGATCTGTCTCTACCCATACTTTACTGTTGACCCTAACATTCCCCACTTGTCCGACTGTTGCTGAGCAGTTTTTTGGTGTCAAACGGACCTCCCTAGAAGGTAATTTTAATGTGGCCGATTTTCCCTCTTTTGCAATCAGTTTTGCTACAGCACTCGCTAAGTTTGTTTTTCTGAAGGGGTCATCATTTTCTATCAGGAATGCTAGGTCATTTTCAATCCCAGCATATTTCGGATGCTTGAAGGGCCCGCTAATAGGATGTTAGTTGTTTCATGGTTCCCAACGGGACGTAGCTAACCCTTCTAAGATAACCAAGCGAAAAAAGCATATTCTAACCATGGGATAATCAATAATATCTTTTTCATTTTAATTTCATCAATTTTGGCTAAGAACTCAGAAGTCAAGTTTCATTCAAATTAGTTAATAATTAATCATTTTGACTGACTCTTTTTACATAAATGAAAAGTAAAAAAGCGGTAGGAACTAGAATAAATAGTGTAGTTTGTAGGGTTAACTCGTGAGTTCTCAGATCTCAGAATACATGAATTAATCTTTCGTTCGTTTTTTTGTTATACTTATTTCCATTTTATTTAGTTAGTAGAACTTTCTACATATTACACAGCTCCCATAGTCTGACAGGCGGTGTGTACAAGGCCCGGGAATGAATTCACCACCGTATGGCTGACCGACGATTACAAGAATACCAACTACAGTACCTATTATCCAAAGAGGAATCCTTCCAGTAGTATCGGCTATTTACCCCACTTCCCTCCAGATTTCATCAAGTGGTCATGCTAGAGACATAAACAGTCATGGATAATTAAATTATGAGATCCAATCCATCGAATTATTGGACTTTGGATGCAAAAGATTTATAGATGGAGCTAACCATTTCGATAAGATATCCAAATTAATTCCTTCCTAGTTGAAAGGAATTCCTATAGCTCCAACAAACAAAGTAAAGAGTCCTAATACAAATATTGGGAATAACATAGTATTATCCGATTCATAACGATACGAAAAATTGCTTTATGCTCAAAATGAGCAATAGTAATAAAAGGTCGTGTCATCTTTCTTTCATTTTTATCAATTAGATATTTCATTTTTGAAAAAAAATATGTACCATTTGAAATCTTTGCTTTTTTCCCTTCCTCGATCCATATCCCATAGGTCTAGTGTTTGAATCCATAGAGAAACTTTTCTTCTGTATGAATAGATATTATTCCATTCCAAATCCTTCCCGATACCTTCCAAGGAAAATCTCTAATTTGGATCCTAAATTGACAGCTACTAATTAAGTGCCAGCACCTAGCTGTGCTGTCAGTAAGAAGGTTACTGGCGCCTTTTGAAGCACTTTCTCTTTCTAGTTAGCATTGTTTTTTGATTGCGGCTAGTGCATTTTTTACTTATTTATTTTGGAATATGATATGAATTATTAAAGATATATGTGTGAGACACAATCTACTATTTAATCTATTTCTTTCAAATAGCCCACTCGAAACAGATCACAATTTCTTTTCACAATACATCGAGAGCTAATGAAACTATTTTAGTAAAATTTAAGTCTCTCAATTCCCGAGCAATTACACCAAAAATTCGAGTTCCTTTTGGATTTCCCTTTTGATCAATAATAACTGCAACATTGTCATCATATAGTATTATCATCCCATTGTCATGTTTGAGTTCTTTACAGGTACGCACAGTTACAAGTCTGACTACTTCTGATCTTTGTATGGGCATATCTGGTATTATTTCTTTGATCACCGCAACAATAACGTCACTAATATGAGCGTATCAACAATTGCTAGCTCCTATGATTCGAATACACATCAATTCTTGAGCCCCGCTATTATCCGCTACATTTAAATGGGTCTGAGGTTGAATCATTTTTTTAATCTGTTCTTTGAATGCAAAGGACGAAGAAAAAAAAAGAAATATTTTTGTCAAAAAATATATGCAGTTTTGATTTATATCTAAGAGCCCTTTCTACATTTTTTCTATTACATTACGAAATAATGAATTGAGTTCGTATAGGCATTTTAGATGCTGCTAGTGAAATAGCCCTTCTGGTTATATTTTTTGTTACTCCATCCATTTCATAAAGTATTTGCCCCGGTTTAACAACAGTTACCCAATATTCAGGGAATCCTTTTCTTGAACCCATAAATGTTTCTGCAGGTCTTAGTGTAACTGGTTTGTCTGGTGATATACATACCCATATTTTTCCACCACGACGTGCATTTCGTGTCATTGCCCATCAGCCTGCTTCTATTTGTCAAGATGTAATCCAAGCAGGTTCAAGTGCCTGAAGAGCATATTTACCAAAAGAAATATGATTACCTCGATAAGATATTCCCTTCATTCTTCCTCTATGTTGTTTATGGAATTTGACACCTTGACGACAGAAAATAGGATTGATCAAATTTTATTGAGTCAGACTCATAGTGATCATTTATCAAATAATGACTCTGGTTATTTAAATAGTTGAACAACTGGGAGCAATTTACTTAAGATACTTAGTTGACATTCATAAAAAACATCTAATGAATTATGAGTTCAATCCATCTTGTTTAGCAGAAAGACGGATATTCCTTGCTTATTATCAGACAGTCGCTTTATTCACAAACTTCGTGTGGGAAAAATAGTTTTCATTTTCCATCTCATGGAAAATTATTTTCGCTCCGCTTAGCCTTATCCCCCTCTAAGGGTATTTTAGTGATAGGTTCTATAGGAACTGGACGATCCAATTTGGTTAAATGCCTAGCGACAAACTCCTATATTCCTTTCATTACGATATTTCTGAACAAGTTAGGATGTTCCTACGAGGAAACACTTATGATACTAGAACTCATGCCCTATCGAGCATGTTATGCCATTTTGAAATTGGTTTATTCTGCAGCAGCAAATGCTAGTTATAATCTGGGGTCTAGCGAAACCAATTTAGTCATTAGTAAAGCTAAAGTCAATGAAGGTACTATTGTGAAGAAATTGAAACCTCAAACTCGAAGACATAGTTTTTCGATAAAAAGATGACATGTCATATAATTATTGTAATGAAAGATATATCTTTAGATGATGAATATGGAGAGATGTATTCGTTAAAAAAACGAGATGGAAAAAACTCTACAACTATGACGTATCAAAATAAATCCACTTGGTTTCAGACTGGGTACAACCCAAGGCCATCATTCCGTTTGGTTTTCACAACCCAAAAATTATTCTGAAGGTTTACAAGAAGATAAAAAAAATAAGAGATTGTATCAAGAATTATGTACAAAAGAATATGAGAACATCCTCTGGCTTCAAGGGAATTGCACGTATAGAGATTCAAAAACTAATCTACCTGATCCAGGTCATAATCTTTATGGGATTCCCAAAATTATTAATAGAAAGTCAACCGCGCGGAAACGAAGAACTACAAATGATCTTACAAAAAGAATTTAATTATGTAAATTGAAAACTGACACGGGCAATTAGCTCAGTGGTAGAGCGCACCCCTAATAATTACGTCGTTGTGCCTGGGTTGTGAGGGCTCTCAGCCACATGGATAGTTCAATGTGCTCATCGGCGCCTAACCCTGAGATGTGGAGAAAATCAAAAGTTAGAAAGTTCGACAAAGTAAAAAGGTTTCAAAATATAATCAATTAATTTCAATGAGTTCTTAACTTTTACTAAAGATTTTTATATACGTTCTTCTATAGATATGCAAATATATAATTTTTTTTCATTTTATTCTGCAAATAGGTCGATGGGGAAAATAAAAATCCCCACCTTGAAATAGAAATGATCTTTATTGTTTTGTCAACAAAAAAGTTATTATTCAATGATATAGTAAATAGAGGATTTCCTAGTTCTATTATTTTATATATCAATTATTTTATATATGTATATATTAAGAAGTATATAAGAAAGAATATCATGATAATATGCCTTAAATTCATTATGCATGAATGTCATAATACTTAAACATATGAGGATGTGACCTCAACCAACATATAAGATTGTGGTAGCTATACATGGAATTTTGATGTTCACCCTACACCGGAGGAAAGGGTGATCTACTTGCCAAAAATAGACCATACTCCTCCTAATGAGTCACCTCCCATTTTGGAGAAGCAACCTCACCTTATAGGACACCTCCCATTTTAGAAAGGATTTCCATGAACATAATCATCCACAAAGGGGCATAAACATGAACCTATGTTTGGCACATAGTTATGAAAAGGAGACTTTATATAAGGATCCCTTAGGTCAATCCTCCACCTCCAATCTCATTAAGTGCTGAGTCATTATCTCACGGGAGTACATATACATGCTTTTGGCAGAGTTTGCTTACTATAACAATTATCGTTTCAGCATTCAGATGGCCCCTTTTGAGGTATTATATGGGCAGAGATGTAGATCACCCACAGGTTAGTTTGATTCTGTTGCGGTTGATAGCCTTGACACTAACTTACTTAGAGATGCAAAGGAGCAGGTGTGTTTGATTTAGAGTAGGTTATTGACAGTGCAGAGTCATCAGAACAGTTATATTGATAGGCAGGTTTGAACATTGGCATTCATGGAACGGTAACCGACTTTGGTTGAGGATTTCACCCATGAAGGGTGTTATGTAGTTTGGGGAGAGAGAAAGCTTAGCCCTAGATATATAGGCCCTTTTGAGATCCTTGAGCGAGTGGGAGAGGTGACCTATAGACTTGCCTTGTCACCTAGTTTATCCTCTGCTCATCCTGTATTTCACATATCTATGTTGTGACGCTACGTTGATAATGATCGATTCTCATGTGTTCTCCATTGATTCGGAGTTGAGCTAGGAGGATCCCATGGCTATTTTGGACAAACAGGTCAGGAAGTTGAAAACAAAAAAAGATAGCTTCAGTGAAGAATTAGTGGCTCCACCGGCCTATGAGAGAAGCTACTTGGGAGATGGAGTCGGATATGTGGTCCCAATATCCTCACCTTTTGGAGGTTCAAGGACGAATATTATTTTTAGTGGTGGATGATGTAATGGCCCTGAATGTTATTCTTAAAAATTTTAGTAAAATTACTATTTTATCCTTCTTGAAAGTTGCTTTAAGTCAATTTTTGGTTGAGTTGAAAAGTCAGATTTCAAAAATCTTATGAAAAGTTGAAATTTTGATAAACAAAGAGTTTTTAAAGGCTTAAGTTTGAAATATTTGAATTTCAAAGTCATCTTGAGTTTCGAGTGCCAGATGCAATTCTATTGGTTTCATCAGCTTTGAAACACAGAACTTGGTATAGGAAAACTTGCAGAACTGAATTTGGAGATAAAATGAAGATTTTGGACCTAAAGATATAATTTTTAGTAGATTCTAGATTCTTAGTTTGACTTTGGCCAACATTCAGAGTTCTGAAGCTCTAGTCAAAATTCTGACAATTTTAGTGGTTCTTAATGGTGAAACTAACGCTAGAAATGGTCTGACTGTAATTTTTAGAGTTCTCGAAGTTATTTTGGGTATTTGAGTTTCTAACTAGTTTGGATGAGCTTTTTAGCGTTCCGAGTCAAGGAGACCTCGAAATCAAATTCCGACAGCCCATTAAATTCAGAACATCATTTCTAGTGGGATTACATGTTTGATTTTTGTGTTTCGGATTTTGAATGAACCCTGGGGGTCCATTCCGAGTATTACAATTGATGACTTTTGACTGATCTGCTGCAGCTTATTTAGTACTTCGCGTTCGCGGGGTTTCCAACCGCATTCGTGGATTGTTATGGGTCCTGGCCTCCGCGTTCGCGGAGCTGGCCCATGCATTCACAGAATGTGTGGTGCTATTTCTCCATGTTCGCTGATTGGTACTCCGCGTTCATGGAGTATTGGTCGGGTTGATCTTTGCATTCGCAGATATTCATCTGCATTCGCAAAGTATATTTTCACTTGAAACAACAAGTGATTTAAAGTGAAGAAGTTTGGAACTTTTAACCATTTTTATTATTCTAAGCTCGATTGTAAATAATTTCTTCAAAATTTTTCAAATCAAGACTATTGGCTAACTAATTTCTACTCCATTTCTTTACTTTTCATTAATTAATTTGTGATTTTAACTTGAAATTGGAGACTTTAATGGGAGAAATTGGGGTTTTTCTACATATAGATTTTTGATTGAAAAGTTGGGTTTATAGATCCATTTTAACTCCGCTTTCGAAATGGTTTTTACTGTTGGAATTTTTATTATGTGGAAAATATTTTTATGTATTAATTTTGACATTTCGCGAACTTTTCTCGACATGAAAGTTTTTGTCATTTTATCTTTTTTGCCCAAATTGATTTTGGTATCATTGACTTCATATTGAGATTGTGAATCCGTATTTGATAAGATTGTGATATTTTTGGCGCGAATTTGAGGGGAAATGCTCTGGTATTTGCTTGATTTGGCTACTAGTTAAGGCAAGTTGACTTTTATACCTTGTTAAGCTTACTTGAACATTATGCCTCTTTTATTTGTGACTTGAAATGATTGGATAATTGTTGTTAGACTTGGTGAATTGTGAAAATTAGATGAAATTGTGAATCTCCCTTACGATGAGAAATTGTATGTTATATTTGATATGTATTGACTTGTGATTCGATATTGAGAATCCTTTGTGAGATATGTATGTGAAATTGTGACTTATGCTGTGATTATTTGTGAAATTATTGCAGACAATGTGACGAATTTCACTTGTGGGTTAAAGGATGGACTATAGGTTGAACGCACCCTCTTTATGACAAGTATGTTATGATAATTTATTTGAATTGGTGTATATGTCGAAACGTGGACTTTTTCATGCACCCATTGTCATTTCATCCTATACATATATACATGTTTTTGATATGCATTGGTGACTCAGTACTTTTGATGAAAAATTGATGAGACATTCAAAGAGAAATAGGGATCGGACCACACATCTATGGCGAGAAATATTGAAAGGGACATAGGTATCGAGCCACACGTCCATAGAAAAAAAAACACAGATATGAGATACTGAAACACCAGGAATGGGTACATAGACAAATATTTCCCCATGAGTTTCAGACTAATGACATCAGCAGAAGTATATCGGAGGATAGACATGCATCACGATACTTGACATTGCATTACATCATTTAATTTCATAGCACTTCACTACATTTCATATCATTCTACTATGTGCTTATATCTTGTTTCAGTCTTTGGGAATGCATTTATGAGATGATTATGGATGAACTGTATTTATTGAATATCTGAAACTATATGAAGATATCTATAATATGACCAAGTTTTTTATTGAATCATTGTTATATATATGATCTATATCCTGTGGCAACTATTGAGAGTAAGTCGATGTATAGATTTATCTATATATTGTTGTTATTGTGCCGGGACTTTTTTGAGTGCAGATGTGTAGTTCGGCAGTATGTGATTGGTATCGAAAGAGTTACTTTTTGTGTGTGTGCTTTACTTTTGTTTAGATCCTCTACCGAGAAGTGCTTGTTGTTTTAGTACTCACCCTTACTTCTACACCTGTGTGTAAGTTGTGAATCCGACTTCACCTGAGTTAGTTTTTTCTATAAGGATCGAACATCTGGACATTCGAGAGGTAGCAGATTTTTTACTCTAGCAGACTCTCGAAGTCTTCTATTCTATCTATGTTTTATTTGAGGACTAAGACGTCAAATTTGTATTTATTTTCTATTGTATTCGATACTAGAGAGTAGTACACGTGACACTAGTATTGAAATGGTTTTTAGACTTGATATTATCGTGCTTGTCCTATCTTTAGACTTTATCTCTTTCACTTTAGTTTATTTTAATGAATTGAGTAGGTTTTGGCTTACTTGGTGGGTCTGACAAGTATCATCACATCTATTTTTGGATGATAACATTTTATTTTGTCAACTCTTATATATATATAACATTAAGCTACTTCACTTTTTCAAAAAGGTTAGTGGAAATTAGAACAATGTTGTTACTTAATCCATTCTTCCCATAATAAATCATGATTTGTACGGTAGTTTTGTGCGTGCCAATAATAGCACAATAGGTTTGTGGCCATAACAATAGGCAAAATTTAAACCAATATCCACAAAGAAAAAGAATCAATTTTAGCATATAACACGCAATCGCAGGTTGGTGAGTGGGGCTGAAAATTTACCAATTTTAACATCATAATTTTCACAAAAGTCTAAAACTAAAGTGACATTAAATACTACTTAAACCTAATGATGTCCTTGGTAGCCTACATCCGTTTAGGTGAAATAGTCCTAAATCTAAATTAACAACTTTGATGAATAGAACTAAACCTAAAGTAGATACTAAATCTAAATTAAAAACTAAAAAGACATCAATAATATTAATTGGCATATAAATAAATTATAATCCAAAAGTGAATTTTAAAATTAAATAATAATAAAAAATTAAAAAATAATAAATGAAAAATTATAAAAAGATAATTTTGTCTTAAACAAATCTTTTAATAAAGGACAAAAAATTTAAAAAATATTTTCAAAGATCTTCATGCTTTTAATATAATATAGTATATAGAAGATATAGATAAAAATTAGATGATAAGTGCTACAATCCTCCCTCCCATTTTCTGTGGCACTCTATGACTTGGCACGGTGTTTACGGAGAAAAGGAACACTTTTAAAATTTGTGGTCTAAAATTCTTGTTAGATATTTATGTGGCTGAGAATCATTTCATTAAGGGTAAAATGAAAATTTTAAAGATAAATTGTTTCCTAGAGTAAGGTGACATTCTTTTTGGGATAGACCAAAAAGAAAAGAATGTCATATAAAATGAGACAAAGGGAAGAGAGAGTAATAAATATATTCTTATACTATATTTGATTTCGCATAAATAATCATAAATTTTTCTGATAATTATGCAAATATTAATAATGCGCGTTCCGTGAAACCAATCAAACATTATATTAAGTTACATCACTATTACGTGTTCTTACACTCTTAACCTATACGAACTTCTATGTAGAGGTAGGTATGTGTAGCTTTCCTAGTTTTAGGTAGCTTTCTTTTTTCTTTCTTTAAAAATTCCAGAACAATAAGTTTTATAAAAGTAATAAAGTGAAACAAAAAGTATGATAAATTTATTGGAACTTGAATATTCACTAGAACTTGAATATTCACTACAAAATATTCATATCTTTTTCAACATTACTATTCTATCCGTCACATTGTTACTTTCATTCATCACTCATCACCTTACCCAACCATTGAATCAGATCGGACAAAAACTTACTTATTATTAAACTAATAAATTCAAGATGTGAGAAGTTAATAGATTTCAAGCTTTTCTCTTATATTTAATGTAAGAATCCTACGGAAAGATTCGCAAATTCTGCTCGCCTTAGTGTCTAATGATGAGTTAAGGCATTGCTTTACGTAAAGTAAGAAAAAGATCATTTCTCATATCATCACTTAATTACTCCCTCTATCTTCAATTAATTGAATTTTTAAGATTTTTTTCAAGTTTCATAATTAAATTGTTCAAAATTCAAGATGAATGTTTGAATTTTTTTCATATTTATCCTTTCATTTATTGAAGATTTATATTTTCGAGGAGACAAATTGCACTGCATATTTATGACCCCACAAAGGGTAAAATGGAAAGTATTATTAAAATTTTATCTTTAAATTTTTTTTAATATGTGTGCTTTCACTCACAAATTCAATTAAAATGCGACAGAGGAAATAATAATTATTGTTTACTAGGGTTTTTTTGTTGTTGTTGATTTCAGTTTTCTTCGCTAAAAACATAACTTTCTACATAATTTGACAAGAGGGCAACTTTCAAACTTAAGTACAAAAGGCTCACTAATTTTCTTTTTGCTTTATTACTTTCTTATAGAAAGGGTGGATCAGGAGTTCTTTTAATTATTTTGAAGGGTTTGGGGCAAACTTTTAAGTTTAGTAAACTATATTTAGGTTTCGTTTCTATTCTCCTAAAATAGAAATAAGGGATCGTTTCATATAAAAAAAAATGAATAATGCATATATTAGTAACGCATGAATTAGTAATGCAGAGAATATTTTTCATAAGTGTTTGGTTTATTGCTTCCCATCTAATCTTCTGCTTGGTTTAAAACTCTACAAAAAGTTTCTTTCCAATTATACCCTTGAATTATTATGAAATTTTCTATTTCATGTAATTAGATCAAAGTAGATTATTTTTGGGTGACTTCTAACTAGTTAGGAGAACAATAATTTTATTATCATATTTGCTATTTTCTCACTTGAATTATTTGAGATTAAATAATTGTGATCTTAATAAGTTCATCACTAATAAAACATCAATTTTTAATTAAATAAAAATAGACCATCTATTGTTAAAATCTAAAAGATAATAAACAATTGCAAAATAAACAATTTATATTTACACAAAAAAATCTGAAAGTTGTAATTTTAATATAGTGTTTATATCTTATAAAGTCACTCAACTTTGAGAATATATTTAACATCATTGGACTTTGTTTTGTATCAATAAAATTACTCAACTAAATTAATTATATA
>JAABOM020000075.1:10001399-10035273 GCA_011800125.2 Solanum clarkiae
TGCATCCTACATACTTAGTACATTCAAACGTACTAACGCATACTCTATGCCTACATGATGTTACCATATAGGAACCGCAGCCCCACTTGATCATCCTCCCCCACATGGCTAGTATGACTTCTCTCAATGTCTTTGGTGAGTCCTACATTTTGGGGATGATGTTTATGATCTCATACTATGTTTCAAGATGATTTCCTTTTATGTATATGTTGACTATGAGGCTGAGCCTGATAGCTTTTCTTGGCCCCCGCTAAGTATCTATGTTTAGAGGTGTTGTTGGACAAGTATGTAATGATGCTATAAGCTTGATTCTCTCTCTTGACTCTTGATGTTTATGATATGGAAGTTGTCCCTTAGCCTCATGTCCCTATTCACTATCTCTTGTTGTATTTTATCGCTTCTGCAACTAAGGATGTGTAATGATATGTTAAGATGCTGCTTAGGGTCCCTTCGGGTTCCTCACGCGCCACGTCACGTCTAGGACCTAGGCTTGGGTCGTGACAGTTAGCATAATTTTTGGGCAAAGTATGCAGAATTTGTTAAAGCAGAGATTCCATGAGACTTTTTATAGGCTGTAGATATGGTTTCATATACAATTCCAGTGAAGGATGATTTTCTAAAGTTAAGTCTATGAACATGCTGATGAGCTGTACAACATTTTATGAACCGGAGACTTGGTGTCATTCCCTGAGGATTCGAAAGTGGGGAGTTGCTGAAAAGTCATCAGACAAAGCTATCTATGGATCGTAGAACATTATATTGGCTGTATAAGTGTCTCGTAGAAGTCAGGCCCAGATTTGAAGATGCAATCCACAATTCTTTGATATTACAATGTAATGGGTTGATGAGCTACTCTCATGATACTACCATGAATTATGAAGCTTTGCCTAATATGGCTATGTATATAAATTGAGCATTCCTCGGATTGTTGACCAAGCATTGAGAGGACGTTGGTGGGTAGCCATTGTCCCTTAATTATGTTCCACCATAGGACATTTGTAAATCCTACCGAAAAGATTGCATCGTAAGGTAAGGACATCTCTTAACTTCTACCAAAAAGATTATATCATAAGGTAAGGGCATCTTTAACTCTTATAGAAAATATTGTATCATAAGGGAAGGACATCTCTTAACTCCTACCGAAAAGATTGTATCGTAAGGTAAGGACATCTCTTAACTCCTACCAAAAAGATTATACGATAAGGTAAGGATATCATATCTTACCTATTGAAAAGGCATTAAGTAAGGCAGGGAAATTTGTAACACTCTCCAAAAAAGTTATATCGTAAGGTGAGTGGATGGTCTACTTTGGCAAAATAGACCACTCCTTTTTTCGGTGTGGAGTGAACATTGGGATTCCAAGTAGTAGCTCATCTGGACTTATTTGTCGGTTATGATCCTTTCCCATCTATGTATAATATGTTCCATGATTTGGCAATCCTCATGCATGTTGACTAAGACATTGAGCATTTATTTCATATTGAGCTTATATCCATTGATTATGATTATGCATATTGTAAAATTATGGCTCATGTTCTTTTTTGCATTTGCACCCCATATACTTAGTACATTCAAACGCACTAACACTTACATTTTGTCTGCATGATCAAACCATGTAGGAACCGAAGCTCGTTTCCATCCTTCTCCTCCACGCGTTAATCGTTTGGTAAAGACTTGCCATTGGTGAGTTCTCCATACTCGGGAACAATATCCATTTACATTCTTGTTTTTATTTGGACTACTCTATTTTTGGATACTATCTTTGAGGGTAAGCCCGGGAGATGTCTTGGTCCCCATTCCATTTGTATTTAAAGGTTTTCTTTGATACATGGGTTGTATGTTACGAGCTCAACTCTTATTATTTCTATGTATTGTTAGAGTTTTCCCCTATCCCCTTTTTGTGGTGAATGTTTGTTGTATTGACAAAATGGAAGCCCCAAGTCTCTAAATGCCCCCATGGAGTGAGTTATACTTACCCACCCCTTAAACTTATTTGCTATGTGATTCATATTTATCCCATTCCTTACAACATCCCCATAGCATGAGTCCAAAGCCCCATTTCCCTTAGAAATTATGTTCTATATGCTTATTGCTCTTTTATGCTTTCGTGAAACCAAGGATGTGTCATTCATGCTTAAGAGGCTTGTTTGGGATCCGTTCGGGTTCCAATTCACCGTGTCATGTTTAGTCCCTTAGCATGGGTCATGACAAAGCTTGGTATCAGACAATAGGTTTGTAAATAGTCCTTAAAAACCTAATTCATTACGTCAAGTAGAGTCTTGTACATGGTTGTGAAATGCGCCACAACTATGAATATGAGGCTATGAGGCGTTCTAGGAAATGAATCAATTCTTCATAATCCATTTCATGTGGTAGAGATAAATCCTCCAAGGTTTATATTTGATTCCTACCTGTTACATCTCAAAATATGTCTCAAACCTGTTAGAATAGTGGACAAGATGGTAACCATCCCCCGAATGATGATCAACTCCACAACAATGACATATCTGACGTAGAGATTCGTAATGTTCTACGACTATTGGCCAAAGTTGTGACCGCTCAACTAAACTAACAGGTAGGTGCTCCTAGGGTTATTAATGATAAGAGGAGGGAGAGGAAGGCTAATAGGGACCAAATTGATGGTAGTTCCCCTTCTACTAGTCTACCGGTGCCCAAGAACAAAAAGGGAAGGCTCCCTTTCACCATTTGTCAAGGGTGTGGCAGGAAGCATCAAGAAAAGTGTTTGGTCGGCACTGAAGGTTGTTTCAAGTGTGGTGATATTGGACATAAGGTGAGGGACTATCTTGTGGCCACTAAAGAATGGAGTAGGAGGGCTTAATTTGAGGGTAGACTTCCATATGCTAAGCCTGGTGGTAATGGTGCACCAAACCCTCCTAGGTACCCAAAATATGGAAGGAATCATGCTGGCACATGTTTGAGAAATATGGGTGCGTGCTTTCGGTGTGGAAATATAAGCCACAAGATTTTTAATTTCCCATATGCTCAAAGGAAAGGTAAAAATGATCATCCTCTAAGAGACGGTACTCACGGATCTCATAAGGCACAAGGTGGTTACAAGGGTGGTGGTGCTACTATTCTTGGGTATTAAGATGATGGTGTTAGTGGTCAAGCTTCTCCTACGTGCCACAAGTGCGGAATGTACCATCTGGGAGATTGTTTTGCCTGTTTGAGTGCATGTTTAGGGTATTGCGCAAAGGATCATAAGTTGAGTCATTGTCTATGGGTCACTAAGAATTATAAGCATGATTGTCAATGAACTCAACTATACCCATCTAAGGTTCCCTACACTTAGTATAGTGCATCACCCAGTAAGTTAAAGGTTTTATGATTATGATGCCTATGTTTACTTGGATCTGGATTTCATTTTCTCTATTATGCTAATTGTTGCTAGTAAGCTTCATGTGTGTCCCGAATTATTGTGTGAACCCTTTGAGGTATATACCCTCATTGGTGAGTCCATTATCACTAGAAGAGTATATATGGATTATCCCGTATCTATATTACATAGAGTCTTGCTTCGTGTTTGTTGAGCTTGACTTGATAGATTTTGGTATCATTCTTGGGATGGATTAGTTATATGCATATATCATGTTTTTTTTAATTGTAGAATTGCCCATCATTTGGTTGGAAGGTCATAATCTGATGGTGAAGGGAAGGTTCATCTCTTGTCTTAAGGTTTGGAAATTGATTTCTATGTGCTTTATATGGCCTAGCAAGTCACCATGTGGTGCATTGGTGTTGTTTGTAAGAAAGAAAGATGTTTTTATGGACTAGATATGGTGATCTCATTTGGCTTAACTAATGCAATGGTGATACTTATGGATCTCATGAATAGGGTCTTTAAACCCTACCTTGGCATGATTGTGGTGATGTTCATGGATGACATTTTGATTTATTCTAGAAGTGAAGAGGAGCATATGAGGCTTTTGAGGGTAGTGTTGCAAACCTTAAAGGAAGGAAAGTTATTTTCTAAGTTTGATAAAGGTAGGCTATGACTAAAAGAAGTTGCATTTATTGGGCATCTTGTGTGAGGTGATGGAGTCAAAGTGAATCCCAAGAAAAAGGAAGTTCAATGATTGGCTTAGTTGGGAGCTAAGTTAGATGAGGCTGAAAGATGGAGGGATGGTGGTTCTGGATTCTTCTAATTCTTCTTGGATTGAAGAGATCAAATCTGAGAAGGATTTTGACCCCGCTTTATTAGATTTAAAAACATTGGTGAAGGATGGCAAAATAGAGGTTTTCTTCCAAGGAGGAGATAGTGCCCTTAGGCACCAAGATAGGTTGGGTGTGCCAAATGTTGATTGCTTGAAGGATTGAAAGAGGCACATAACCTATCTTATTATATCCACGCTGATTCTAAAAAGATGTATAGAGATTTGAAGGGGGTATAGTGGTTGGGTGTAATCGAAAGTCTCACCACGAATGGTGTTTTTCATCTTGGAAAGAAGGGTAATTTGAGTCCAAGGGTTGTTCGTCCTTACAAAATGTTGAAAAAGGTTGGTAAGGTAGATTATGATCTTGAGTTTCCTAATGAGATGGAGTTGGTTCACCCTGTATTCCATGTGTCTATGATAAGGAAGTGCATAGATAGCCCAAACTCTATAGTACCTTTGGACGTTGTAGGTGTTGTGGAGGAAAACATAACATATGAAGGAGTTCCCATGGAAATATTGAATTGATAAGTAAAGAAGTTAAGGAATAGAGGTGTAACATCTATCAAAGTCCTTTAGAGGAAGCAACAAGTCAAAAGTGTTATTAGGGAAGCTGAAGTGGACATGAAAGAGTGATAACCCTATTTCTTCCATTCTATTCAAGCTTAGGGTACTATGACCCTTCCTATTTTGGAACCTGTTCTCCTTGCATGACATTCTCATGTTATTTATACATGGTTATATGATTTTGATGTTGCATTATAAATGTTATTCGAGACATGGTTTAAAGGTTTTCATGGTGCATATATTGCATTTGGCATATAATGCATTTATTTTGTTCCTTAGAGCTTGTTTTAGCACATTCGGGGACGAATATGCCCAAGGGGGAGGTATTGTACAACCCTACCTTTGAGGAGTATGAAAACTTGCAAGAAAATGAGCTTTAGAAATTTTTGGAACTGACAGCTTCTACTAGGGGGTTTTATGAGCCGTAAATTGTTGTACAACCCAAAGTTAGTTCGTGGAACTTGGGACAGACTTGGTGAAATTGGGATCTTTCAGGGATTCAATCTAAGATTCAATAGATGGACAGTAAAATCTTTTACAAGCTGTAGATCATGTCGTGCAATGTAATCAAAGATAGGTCTCTGAAAGTCTGAAAAAATATCAGACAAAACCCCAATCTACGGCTCATGGAATGGACCGCGGCCCGTAAATGGGGTCTCTTGGTCATGTTTGGTGGATCTTTATAAGGGAAATTTCCAACCTTTCCTATTCCCTTAACCGCCTTATCTAGCCCTTCCATGATACCTCATGCAATTTAAAGCCCTTCTCTTATCAAGTCAAGTGCAAACAATTCTTATCACCTAAGTTCTAGCATGAATTCATGCATGTGTCTACTTTAAATAATTACATATCTTAGCATACAATTAATTAGATGTTGCAAACCCACCAAATGAAATCTCATTGAATTATCTATCCAATGCAACTGGTTTCATCTAATTCAGAGTTCGAACCAAAACGCTATGCCCATTTTACTATGCATTGTCAGGCTATTAGTTTATACGACCCAGCTTATGGATTGTGGATTGACTTATGGCCTGTAAATGGGCTTTCCTGGAAACTATTCAACCAGCTTTACAAAGGTATTTTTGTTCTTTCCTCTCAACCTAAGCCCAATATAACGTCGTTTGGCCTCTATTATGCCCCATATCAGCCATTTTCAAATCTAATCCACCCCATTTCCACTTACCCAAAATATCTTAAGTCCCAAAATCCTCCTAAATATTCCTAAGTCCTTCAAGCTTTCAACAGAAGGAAACAAGCTAGGGTTTTGGTTTCTTCATCTCCAAATCAGATTTTTCTCTCTATTAAGTTGAGACGGCATGTGGGTTTGATTATGGGAACCTTCCTTCCCACAAGTCCAACCGTTCTTCTCCTCCAACTATATGAAATTTATGGATCTTTATGGATATTTTATGAACTCTTGCATATGAAGTTACTGTTATGTATTTTATGATGATTTATTTTTATGCATCATCGTGAAGTGAAATACAATGTGAAATTCATGAATTTTTATGAATATTGAGGAAGTCTTAACTAGGTTTTACTTGATAAGGTGGGTTACTTTCAATGGTTTAAAAGAGGGACTTTATTTACACTTCTCATATCTTTAGACCTTGTCCCTTGCATGATTTGAGCATAAATGCACGCCCACCATGTTTTGACCAAAGATGTAGCCCCAACTCCCTATGTGGGTATAGGACTTATGGTGTGATACATGAGCTACTCTTTGATGAATGATGAGCTATTTGAGATTATGCATGCTATGACCATAATCATGAAGTCGAGGAATGTGTAAGATGAGTTTCATGTCCCCATGTCCATGTTTTGGAGGATTATGTATATGATTATGATGAGTTGATTAGGAATGATTCAAACTAATAATTTCTCACTATGTGCCTTGAAATATGATCGCTAAATAATGAGGGTTTTACTACAATGATGGTGGGTTGAATTGAATGACTTTAAAATGATTGATCTTACTCCTCTCATGTTTTATACTCTTGAATTGCATGATTTCAAGTTTATGTGCACATTACCAACAGTGTTTTGGCTAAAGTATCTTCCTAGATCCTATGTTGATGGTAGTCTTATTGTAACACATGTGAATTATAAATATTGTATATGTTGAAGGCCTATTATGCATGTTATGAGCTCATGAGAATGTTTTGGACGCTATAAATAATATGGATCCCTTTCTTTTTATATTATGATGTAATGGTCTGATGAGATACTCTTATGATACTACCATGAATTATGAATCTTTCTATAATATGGCTATATATATAAATTGAGTATTCCTTGAGATTGTGACCTAGCACCAAGAGGACCTTGGTTGGTAATGTGCTACAAAAATACAGCATTTTTTATACTCAATACTTAGGATTTTGTGTGTTCTCAATATGATATTTGTAGGTTTTATGTATTTTTGTATTTAGATTTTCAGGATTACAGGTTAGTCATGATTTGGGGAAAATTGCAAAAGCTGCTAGTTTTTGGTGTTGTACGAGATAGTCTACAGGTCGTACAGCATTCTAGGAGTCATATATAGGTTTCATGCAGATTTCCAGTGAGGGGCTATTTGCTAAAGTTGAAGTCTATGAACATGTAGATGACTTGTGAAATACTTTACAAGTCATAAAGGGGTGTCGTAGAAGTGAAGTCCAAAGTTTTAGCAGCTGATTACGAGAACCCAACTACGAGCCGTAGAACATAATACGGGTCGTAAAGTACCTTTCATATGTTATGCAGACTAGTTTTCCTAATTTGTTTAAGACTTATTTTTAATTAGTACGAATGGGTCTTTAAGGTTATTTTACACAAGCTCTCGCCAGCATTGATTAGTTTTAGGTTAAGTTCTAAGAGAACTCAATATTTTGAGAGATAAAATTGTGAGAGAGTATTTGAGAACACTTGTGGTGTAATTTGATCTTCAAGCTTGTGATTTTCATTGACTTTGAATTTTCTTATTCTTAAATTAATTGTGTAAGTGGTTACTTATGTCTTCTCAATTCATAATCTCTTTATCTACATATAGCAGGAGTAGCTAAATCCACAACTAGGGTTGTGGGAACCATGAAGAACTAACAAAGTAAAATTGGATAATTCATAATTCTTGGAAGGTGTATATGCATGTATTGATTAACTCTCTTCATTTTACATGTTTCCTGATGGTGGTCAACATTAGCACTAGTCTGTATTACTAACTAGACCAAGGTTGTAATAAATAGGAAAAGAGATTAATTAACAGGATTCGATTGATGTGTTCTCGTCTAATCAACCGAACTGAGCCAAGGGGAGGTTCTACTGGGAGTAATGGGTAATGTTTAGTAATGCATAGTATAGAGATAGGCCAAGTTGCATAGTGAAATTAACCTCTCACCTTTGACCAAAAGGCATGGTGAATTTAAGTTATCGTCCTGCATGCTATAAACTTAACAACAATTAGGTTATCCAGTGATACTAAGTTGGGGAATCATAGGGAACACAATACCTTAGTTTCTCTCTTTTATTGATTTTTCTCCCATGATAGTTAGTTTAGTCTATTTTCTCATTGATTATTTGAAACGACCCCAAAAAGTACCTAAAATGTGCCTCAGAAATACCCAAAATCATAATTTCCATATACCTCAAAATTCTTGTGCCATTTCAAAAATCTGACTTCATATTCTTGTTCAGGGGATCAAATTGAGTGAAAAATGTGTTTAACCCTGATTTAAGAGGAACTGTAGCAAAATTTGAAAATCACAAAAATGCGATTTCTAGTGTGCATCCGCGCCCCTAGCAAGACGCACCAAGGGCGTGCTTCTGTGTATTTTGTGCACTGTTTTTCTATCTCTGTCCAAGACTTTTGGGTCTTGGTCCTAAGTGTTCCCATGTGTGAAAAGAATAATTATCCTTATTTCACCCTCATATCTTTCAAGACATTCCCCCATACTCACTCAAACACTAAACAAAATATTTCACTCCAAATTTCAAGTCCCAAGACTCATCCGGATCTTAAGGTTCTCACTCAAGCTTCAAGTCTCCATTTCAAATCTTCTTCACGAAATTCTACAAAGCTAAAGTATGTGGGTTTCTTTCATGGGTTCCTTTAACCCATGATGCCCAAGATTTCTTTTACCTAAAATTACATGATTTAAAGTTGATTTACTCATGGGTCTTACTTATTATGAATTTCACTGCATACTATGTTGGGATTCCATGAAATTGTGATTGTTTTAGCATGTTTTGAGCTATGAATCTAAGATCTATTGTGAGATTTGACGAAGGATTTTGATGTATATTGCTTAAGGGTGCAACCGAGTATCTATTGATGGCTTTACACTAGATTTTCTAGCATGATTCCACCCTTGAATTGCATGGTTATACACTAGCATTACACATCCGCCAAGTGTTTAATAAAATATCGGATTATGATTTTTTGAGGAATTAAAGGTCCAATGCATGTTTTATAAGTTGAATGACTATATAATGATGAAAGGAATGTATGTATATGATATTATCTTTATAGTGTTGGGAATTGATCAAGACTCACTAGGGAGTTTGTAGGCCCGGGTAACCAATTAAGAGTTTGTACCTCGATTGCATCGCTCGGGAGGTGGTAAACCCATGCAACTATGTCAAGGGGTTTGTACCTTGATAACCATGTTGGAGGGTTTGTACCCCATCAACCAATTGAGGGGTTTATACCTCATTCGCCTCTCCAAGGGGGTGGTAGCCCTTGGATATTCGCTAATAATGGTCACTCCCTACATATATATTATGTTCTATATAAGCATGGTTTACTACAAGAATCTCCCATGCATGCCATATTGTTATATGCTACTCATTTCCTATGCCTATGCATTTCGGTTATGTTGCTTTTCTTTTATTGCATAGCATCCTACATACTTAGTACATTCAAACATACTAATATATACTTTATGCCTACATGATGTCACCATGTAGGAACCGGAGCCCCTCTTAAGCATCCCCCTCCATGTGGCTAGTACGATTTCTCCCAAGCTTATTTGTGAGCCCTCCATTCCGGGGATGATGTTTATGATCTCATGTTATGCTCTATGACTATCTTTCTTTTACGTATGTATTGACTATGAGGGTGAGCTTGGTTGCAAGTCTCGGCCCCCGCTCTTATCTATGTAGTAGAGATGCTGTTGGACATATTAGTTATTGAGCCTTGACCCTCTTGTTTGGTGCTTGTGTTATGAAAGTATTCATTTATCCCTTTTCCCTTATTTATACTCTTATTATGTTGTTTAATTGCTTCTGCAACCAATGATGTGTAATGATATGTTAAGAGGCTTGCTTGGAGTCCCTTTGGGTTCCCTATTCATCGTGTCACGTCTAGGCTCTTGGCTTGGGTCGTGACAAACATGGTATCAGAACACTAGGTTGTTAGTGGTCCTTGGCATCCAACACACTGCATCGATTAAAGTCTTGTTCATATATGTGTTGTACACCACAACTATGAGCAAGAGGCTATGAAGCGTTTAGGAAATGTTTCCCTTCTTCTTGTTCTAAGTCGTGCTATAGAGTTAAAGTAAGCTTTTCCTCCTAATGATCATTTTTTGCGATGCTAGATCATGGCTAACACAAGAGGAAGAACAACCCGCACACCCAAGGAGCAACTGGCTCATGGAGAGCTTCGGGATGCTCTCACCTTACTTGCATAAGTTGTGGCTAACAAAGCCAACCAAGGGCCTCATGCTTCTAATCCGGCATCTCATATGAGAGACTTCATGAGGATCAATCATCCAAAATTCCATGGGTCAAAGGTGGATAAGGACCCTCAAGAGTTCATTGATGAGGTTTACAAGGTTTTGACTATTATGGGTATTAGATTACAAGAGAAAGCGGAATTGGTGGCCTACCAGCTCAAACGGGTAGCACAAATATCACACAATAAATGGAAAGAGGAGAAGGTAATCAACAATATGGTACTTTGGGAGGAGTTCAAGGCAGCTTTTCTTAATTGATTCTTCCCTCTTGAGCTTAAGGAAGCCAAATTGGTGGAATTTATGAATTGGAGACAAGGGTCTATGAGTGTGAGGGAGTATGCTCTCAAGTTCAATCAACTCTCAAAGTACGCCCCACACTTGGTTGCCAACTCAAGGACTAGGATGAATAAATTTGTGATGGGTGTCTCTAATTTCGTAAGTGAAGAATGTCGATTTGCTATGTTGATTAGCGACATGGATTTGTCCCGTTTGATGTCCTATGCTGAACAAATGGAGCAGGAAAAGTCAATGAAAAGGAGGAGTCATGAGGCCAAGAGGGCCCATTTTGATGGTAAATTCCAAAGTTGGAAGGGTGGCCAGTTCCATCAAGGCCAAGGGTCTTCTCATGCATTTCATAAGAGGGTTGCCAATGATTTTCCAAAGGCCCAAGGTGTTGGGGGTGTAGTTTCTAATGGTAGGTTTCTGAAATGTGGTAAGGGTCGTAGTGGCCTATGCTTGGGGGATGCTAATGCTTTTTATTGTTGTGGAGAAGTTGGGTATATGGTGTTGGATTGCCCTCGAAATCACAACAAAGGTAAGGAGGTTCGTCCGCAAGCGCTAATGCAGTTCCTTTGGGGAGAGGTGGTCAACAAGGTGTTGCCCCCAGGCACAATTAGTTTATGTTTTGCGTGGGATGCAAGGGGTTGTTAAGGTGTCCGATATCATCACCGATATGTTGAAAATCTTTGATTTTGATGTGTATGCATTGATGATCCGGGTGCCACTCTTTCTTTTGTTACCCCCTTTGTTGCCAAAAAGTTTCATGTTAAAACCCAAATTGTTGTGTGAGTCATATGAGGTGTCTACTCCTATTGCTGCATTTATTGTTGCTAGAAAGGTCTATAGAAATTGTCCTATTTGCATCTTGTATAAAATATTTCCTTGCGATCTTGTTGAGTTGGATATGGTTGATTTTGATATCATTCTTGGGATGGATTGGTTGCATGCATATTATGCCTCTATTGATTGTAGAACCCATAAGGTCAAATTCCAATTCCTAAATGAACCTGTCCTTGGATGGGAGAGTCATGATGCAATGGTCAAGGGTAGGTTCATCTCTTGCATTAAATCTCGTAAGTTGATCTCCAAGGGGTGTCTTTATCATCTTGTGAGGGTTAGGGATATGGAGTCCCAAATCTTTCCCATAAAGTCGGTTCCGGTTGTAAATAAGTTTCTTGATATCTTTCCAAATGACCTTCCTGGTGCTCCTCCTCAAAGGGAAATAGATTTTGGTATAGACCTCCTCCCCGATACTCAACCTATCTTTATTCCCCTTTACCGTATGGGCCCGGGGAGTTAAAGGAGTTGAAGGAGCAATTAAAGGACTTATTGGAGAAGGGTTTTATTAGGGCTAGCCAATCACCTTGGGTGCACCGGTGTTGTTTGTGAAAAAAAAGGATAGGTCTCTTAGAATGTGTATTGACTATTGGTAACTTAATAGGGTCACCATCAAGAATAGGTATTCTCTTCCAAGAACTGATGATTTATTTGACTAATTGCAAGGGGCTAGCCACTTTTCTAACATTGATCTTCGGTCCAGGTATCATCAAGTGAAGGGTGCGTCATATTCCCAAGACGACCTTCTGGACTAGGTATGGGCATTATAAGTTTATTGTGATGTCCTTCGGGTTGACCAATGCACCCACCATCTTCATGGATCTTATGGATAGGGTCTTCAAATCCTACTTTGATTCATTTGTTGTGGTCTTCATTGATGATATTTTGATCTATTCACATAGTGAGGAGGAGCATAGGGGTTATTTGAGGGTGGTGCTACAAAGTTTGGGGGAAGAGAAGTTGTATGCCAAGTATGAAAAATGTGAATTTTGGTTAAAAGAGGTTTCCTTCCTAGGTCATCATGTGTCGGGGGATGGTAGTAAGGTGATCCTAAAAAGATGGATGTGATTAGAAATTGGCCTAGACCATTGACCCCGTCGAACATTAGAAGTTTCTTGGGCCTAGCAGGTCACTACCGAAGATTTATGAATGGGTTCTCTTCTACTGCTTCTCCCATAACTAAATTGACTCAAAAGAAGGCTAAGTTTGTATGGACCGACGAGTGTGAAAGGAGTCTCCAAACCTTTAAAGATAAGTTTGTGTCTGCTCCTATATTGTCACTACCGGAGGGGCTAGAGGGGTTTGTTGTGTATTGTGATGCTTCTAGAGTTGGTTTGGGTTGTGTTCTAATGCAAAACGGTAAGGTCATAGCCTATGCTTCTAGGCAACTCAAAGTGCATGAAAAGAATTATTCTACTCATGATCTTGAATTAACCACCGTGGTATTACCTTTGAAAATGTGGCGTCATTATTTGTATAGTGCATGTTGATGTGATTACTGATCATAAGAGTCTCCAATATGTGTTCACTCAAAAAGATCTCAAATTGAGGTAAAGAAGATGGTTAGAACTTTTTAAGGATTATGATATGAGCTTGCACTATCATCCCAGTAAGGCTAATGTTGTGGCGAATGCTTGGAGTAGTGTGTCTATGGGTAGTCTAGCTCATGTTGATGGTAGTGGCAAAGAGGTAGCTAGGGAGGTCCATCAGTAGGCTAGATTGGGGGTTAGGTTAGAAGAGGTTGATAGTGGTGGCATTGTCATTATTGATGGTTCTAAGTCTTCCTTGATAGATGAGGTAAAAGAAAAGCAAGATCTTGATCCCTCCTTGTTAGAATTGAAGGCCTTGGTGAAAGAGGGAAAGGTGGAGGTTTTCTCCCAAGGGGGAGATAGTACCCTTAGGTACCAAGGTAGGTTGTGTGTACCTTGTGTTGATGGCTTAATAGAAAAGATTCTTGATGAGGCTCATAACTCTTCCTATTCCATCCATCTCGGTTCAACCAAGATGTATAGGGATTTGAGAGAGGTGTATTAGTGGGGAGGTATGAAGAGGGACATTGCAAAATTTGTTTCTGCTTGTCACAGTTACCAACAAGTCAAAACCGAACATCAAAGGTCGGGTGGCCTAACCTAAGACATAGAGATTCCTACTTGGAAGTAGAAGGAGATTAATATGGATTTTGTGGTTGGGTTGCCCAAGACTAAAAAGGGTTTTGATTCCATTTGGGTTTTGGTTGATAGGATGACGAAATCGGCTTACTTTTTATCGGTTAAGACCACATATAGGGCTGAAGATTATGCTAGGTTGTACATTCATGACTTGGTAAGGTTGGATGGGTTTCCTTTGTCCATCATATCGGATCGTGGAGCTCAATTTACTTCACATTTTTGGAGGTCTTTCCAAAGGGATCTTGGTACAAAGGTTAAGCTTAATACGGCCTTCCACTCACAAACGGATGGCCAAGCCAAAAGAACTATCCAAACACTTGAGGATATGCTTAGGGCTTGTGTATTGGAGCTTAAGGTAGTTGGGATAATCATCGATTGAGTTTTCCTATAACAATCGCTATCATTCAAGTATTGGTATGGCTCCTTTTGAGGCTCTCTATGATAGACGTTGTAGATCACCTGTTGGGTGGTTTGAAGTTGGAGATGTGTCTATGTTGGGACTAGATATTGTTATGAAGGCTCTTGAGAAGGTTATGATGATTAGGGAAAGGTTGAAGACGGCCCAAAGTCACCGAAAGTCCTATGCGATGAGAGGAGAAGGGATCTTGAATTCAAAGTTGGTGATTGGGTTTATTTGAAGGTGTTACCTACCAAGGATGTGGTTCGTTTTAGTAATAAGGTCAAGTTGATTCCAAGATATGTGAGTCCTTATAGGGTGATAAGGAGGATTCGCAAGGTAGCTTACGAGTTTGAATTGCCTAGTGAGATGTATTTGGTTCATCCTATCTTTCATGTGTCCATTTTGAGGAAATGAGTGGGAGACCCTAATACTTTTATGCCCTTTGATGTTCTGGGTGTTGCTGAAGACAATTTGATCTATGAAGAGTTTTCCAATTAAGATTTTGGATAGACAAGTGAAGGGATTGAGGAAATGAAACAACCCCAAAAGTGCCCGAAAATGTGCCTAGGAATGCCCAGAATTTTAAATTCCATATATCTCAAAATCTATGCGTGATATCAAAAATCCGACTTTATATTCTTGTTCAGGGGGTCAAATTAGGAGAAAGACAGTCTAACCCCGATTTTAGAGCAACCGTATAAAAATCCAAGAATCGCAAAAATGAGATTTAGGAGGGTCAACTTAAAAGGGGCATATCTGTTAGCACATAAAGTACAGGGTGGCCTATGACTTATCAAATTATAGATCATTGAATTAGCTTTCCAACGCACTTGGTTTCACCTCATTCTGAGTTCGGATGAAGAATTTATACCCATTTCCATAGAACTTGTTTGTGCAAAAATGCAAATTTCAGTGAGTAATCCACGTCGCTTCCGCGATGCGGACCAGAGTTATTTTGGTCTTGTTTTCTTATTTCGGTCCAAGACTTTCAAGTCTTAGGCCTAAGGGTTCCCATACTTAAAAATACTTATACTTAGCCTTAGTTTGCCCTTATATCATCCTAAACATTCCCCAATACTCACTCATACACTTAGACTAATATTTCTCTCAAGATTCAAGTCACAAAATTCAAGACCAATCTTAAGGATTTCATTCAAGCTTCAAGTCTCTATCTACCATCTTCACCAAATTCATGTCCTAGCTAAGGTATATGGGTTTCTTTCATGGGTTCCATTCGCCCATGATACCCAAGCCTCTTTTAACTCAAATTGCGTGATTTAAAGTTAATTTACAAATGGGTATTGCATACTATGAAATTCACTACACACTATGTTAAAGCTATGTAAAGTTGTGACTGTTTTGTAATGTTTTGAGCTATAAATCTTGGATCTATTATAAGATTTGATGAGGGGTATTGAAGTATATTGCTTGAGGTGTTGCAAGGCGTTGATTGATCATTTTACAGTGGATTTTCTTGCATAATTTCATCTCGATAATTCATGATTTTATACTAGCATTACACACCCACCAAGTATTTGATAAAATATTCAGCTAGGGTTTCCTGAGAAATTGAAGGTCCAATACATGTCTTATGAGTTGAATGGTGTTATGATGATTATATGATGACTTCATGATGATGATAGGAATGTTTATATGAGTTGTTTCATGGGAAGGTGCCTATGGGGTTGCATGAAGATTGTTGGGTTCTTATGTTTGTTGTGTTCTTGGGAAAATGAGGAGTTCTTTCTTGAAGATTGAAATGTAATGGTTGGATGAGCTAGTTTCAATGATTCCTACCGAAAAGGCCACGCCTTAAGGTGGAGTAGTTAATGATTCTTACCGAAAAGGTCATGCCGTAAGGTAGAGTGACTACTGATTTCTACAAAAAAGATCATATTGTAAGGTATGGACATTCTATCGAAAAAGTCATGCCGTAAAGTAGAATAGCTAATTGTAACTACCAAAAGATTATATCGTAAGGTATGGACATCCCACCAAAAAGGCTATGCCATAAGGTAGAAAGACTAAAAGTTCCCACCAAAAAGATCATATTGTAAGGTGTGAACATTCTATTAAAAAAGCCATGTCGTAAGTTAGAATGAATCACGTGTCCTACCCGAAAGATGATATCGTAAAGTAGGGGATATGTTATACCACCTACCAAAAAGACTATGTGGCACGGTAAGGGTATTGATAACACTCTCCAAAAAGGTTATACCATAAGGTGAGTGGGGGACTTTTGGCCCATTTCATGAAGGTTGGTACAAAGGGGTTTGAGTATGTTTCCTATATTAAGTTCACATTCCTTATTCATGATTTACAAGCATGTTTTTACCTTAAGCATCGAACATGCATGTCATATTGACGTTATACATATCGTTTGCTTATGATTATGCATTTTGATTATGTTGAATGTCCCTTGCTAGCATTGCATCCCACATACTTAGTACATTCAAATATACTAATGCACAATTTATGCCTACATGATGATACCATGTAGGAATCGAAGCTCCTATTAATCCTGCTTGTGGCTAGACAGATTGTTCAAGTTAGCCTTTAGTGATTCCTCCAATCCAGGGATGTTGGTCTATGTTTCTCTTATTATGTATCGAGGTACTCTTCTTTATTTCTTATGTTAACTATGAGGGTGAGCCCGGTTATATGTCTTGGCCCCCGATCTTATTTATGTAGTAGAGGTTTTGTTGGACATGTGGTGTAATCATGCTATGAGCTTTGACTCTCTTGCTTATTGTTTTTATGGTATCAAAGATGTCTCTTAGACCCTTTTTCCTTTTTATATATCTTCTCTTATTGTCATTTTAATTGCTTTCGCAACTAACGATGTGTAATGATATGTAAAGACGCTTGTCTGGGGTTCCTTCGAGCTCCCCATTCACTGGTCACGACTAGGACCTAGTTCCGGGTCATGACAAAGATGGTGTCAAAGCACTAGGTTGGTAGATCCTTGGAGTCCAACACACCGTGTCGATTAGAGTCTTATTCATGGTTGTGTTGTGCACCACAACTATGAGTAGAGGCTATGAGACATTTAAGGAAATGTTTCCCCTCTTTATGGTCTATATTGTACTTTAGAAGTGAGATTGGGTTTTTCCCTCTGACAAATATTCTTTGCTCTTCTAGTTGATCATGTCGGGAAGGCATGGAAGGTAAGTTGAAAGTGTTGATGTTGATGTATACAAGTTTTACTATTTCTCTCATTATTTCTTTTGGTTGCTAGTGGGCTTCTTGTGTGTCTCGAGTTGTGACGTGAACCTTTGGTGTTTACCTCTTGGTTGAGTGTATTGTTGCTAGAAAGTACATAGGTATTGTTGCATGTTCATATTGCATTAGGTCTTACCTTATGGCTTGTTGGATTTGATATGGTGGATTTTGATGTGGTACTTGGAATGGGATAGTTGCATGCATGTGTGTCTCCTTTGGTGCTAGGACCCGTAAAGTTAGAATTCGACTCCCTAATGAACTCGTCATTTAGTGGAAGAGTCTTGATGTGGTGGTCAAGTGATAGCAAGGTGGATAGGTCCATTTCATCTCTTAAGGTACAATTGATCTCTAAGGGGTTGCGTTTATCATCTTGGGAAAATTGGAGGTGCTGAACCTAAGTTGCTTTGTTATAGAATTGTTGTTGGTGGTAGATGAGGCGTTGAATGTCCCTTTCCGATATTTTGAGTTTGAAGTCATGTCTTTGGTTTCACTAGTGCGCCGGTTATGCCTACAAGCCTCATGAATAAGATCTTTTAGCCCCAACTCTAATAGGCATATGGTGGTTTTGGTGATGATATGATAGGTAAGGATGGTCGATCTATTTGGTCAACTACAATGAGTTAGTCACTTCTCTAAGGTTGATTTGAGGTTCGGGTTTTGTCCCCAAGTGAGGATGGGGGGAGGTGATATCCCTAAGTGTCTTTTCGGACTAGGATTGAGCATTTCAAATATTAATGGAGTTATTTGGTTGGATTATGCACCGGTGGTGTTTGTGGGTTTCTTGAATAGGATCTTAAAACCCTACCGTGATATGCTTGTGGTGGTCTCTAGTGATGAGGATTGATTTTTTTAGAGCTTGTGAATCATTTGGGGGTAGTGTTGCAAGTCTTGGAGGATGAGAGATTGTTTGCTAAATTCGATAGGTGTGCATTGTGGATAGAAAGAAGGTGGTTAGAAATCTTTAAGGATTATGAAATGAGTGTGCATTATTTTTCCCCGGTAAGGCTAATGTTGCGGTTGGTGCTCTAGGTAGCTTAACATGTGTTGTTGATGGTGGTAACGAGGAGACTAGTGGGGTCCATTGGTTGGTTAGATTGGAAGTTAGGTTGAGGGAAGTTGAGCATGGTGGTGTATCATTTTTGGTGGTTCCAAATCTTCTTTGGTTAATAGGTCTAGATTAAGCAAGGCCTTGATTCCCCCTTATTAGAGTTAGAAGTTTTGGGTGGAAAGATGGTAGAGTGGAGTTAACTCCCAAGGTGGAAATGGTAGTTCATGGCGACAAGTAGGATAGGGGTGGTTAAGGTTGACAAATGAGTTATGGTTGTTAGTCCTTATAGGATTAAGAGAGAAGTTGGTAAGGTTGCATAAGTTTGGGGATTGCCTACGGATAGGGGTTTGGTTAGTGTGATTCTTTATGATTCTAGGTTGATGGGATGTTTTGGTGACTCTAGTGCTATAGAACTCCTTGAGACTAAAATGTGTTATGTGGAGGATAAGTTGTCTTAGAAGGAGGTCCCGGTGGACATGTTGGATGGATGAGTGGAGAAGTTGATTGATGAGGATGTAGTGTTCGTCAAGGCCCTTTGGAATGGTCGTCTATTCATATGTGTTTCTCGGGGAGCCGGTGCGAGCATGCAAAATCAATATCCATATTTCTTTCATTCTATTCAAGATTATGGTGACATGTCAAGTCCTTTTTATGATTCCAAGTCTTATGATTCAGACTTATGTCATTCACATGCATCCATATTAAGTTGGCAAGTTTATAATGATTTTACACTTATGTTGAGATTTTGAAAATGGTGGCTTCAAGTGTATTGTTACATTCTTGTTGGGGCTGATCTCCATATGATTACTCTTCTCTATTACGTTTCTTCGAAATTCGGGGACGAATGTTCCAAGGGGAAGATATTGAAACAACCCCAAAAAGTGCCCGAAAATGTGCCTCAGAATGCCCAAAATTTTAAATTACATGTATCTCAAAATCCATGCATGATGTCAAAAATTCAACTTCACATTCTTGTTTAATGGGTCAAAATTAGGGGAAAGAGGGTCTAACCCCGATGGTAGAGCAACCGTATCAAAATCCAAAAATCACAAAAATGCGATTTAGGAGGGTCAACTTTAAAGGGACATATCTCTTAGCACATAACGAATTGGGTGCCCTACGACCTATAAAATTAAATCTCTTTGAATTAGCTTTCAAAAGCACTTGGTTTGACCTCATTCGGAGTTCGGATGAAGAATTTATACCCATTTTGGTAGAATTCGTTTGTGCAGAAATGCAAATTCCAGTGAGTAATCCGCATCGCGATTTAGTCCTATTTTTTTTTTTCGGTCCAAGACTTTCAAATCTTGGGCTAACGGCTCCCATACATGAAAATACCTATACTTAGCCTAATTTCACCCTCATATCATCCTAAATATTCCCCAATACTCACGTAAATACTTAGACTAATATTTCTCTCAAGATTCAAGTCCCAAAACTCAAGACCAATCTTAAGGATTTCATCAAGGATTTCATTCAAGCTTCAAGTCTCCATCTCCAATCTTCACCAAGTTCATCTCCAAGCTAAGGTATGTGGGTTTCTTTCATGGGTTCCTTTCACCCATGATACCCAAGTATCCTTTTACTCAAATTGCATGATATAAAGTGAATTTATAAATGGGTCTTGCATATTATGAAATTCACTACACACTATGTTAAAACTATGTAAAGTTGTGACTGTTTTGCTATATTTTGAGCTATAAATCTTGGATCTACTGTAAGATTTGATGAAGGGATTTAATGTATATTGCTTGAGAGTGTTGCAAGTTGTTGATTGATGGTTTTACAATGGATTTTCTTGCCTGATTTCATCTCAATAATTCATGATTTTATACTAGCATTACACACCCGCTAAGTGTTTGATATAATGTCTGGCTAGGGTTTCTTGAGAAATTGAAGGTCCAGTTCATGTCTTATGAGTTGAATGGTGTTATGATGATTATATGAGGACTTCATTATACAACAACAACAACATTACCCCAATGTCTCAAAGTCTCCCACCCATTGCGGGGTAAGGGGGTCGGATATATGCAGCCTGACCCCTATGTTTAAAAGCATAGCGTGACTGTTTCTGGATGATCCATGATGAGCATCGAAAGTTGCATTGACTAACTGCTACTTCACAATTGAAAGAAGCGCAGATAGTTTAAGGAGCCATTTTGCTTTATTCAATCATACCCCAAAGCCAAAAAATAGTTAATCTTTGGCTCCATCCACGATTGATGGAAAGAGATGACTTCATTATGATGATACAAATGTCTATATGAGTTGTTTCATGGGAAGGTACCTATGGGGTTTCATGAAGATTGTTGGGTTCTTATGTTTATTGTGTTTTTGGGAAAATGAGGAGTTCTTTCTTTATGATTGAAATGTAATAGTTGGGTGAGCTAGTTTTAATGATTCCTACTGAAAAGACCATGCCATAAGGCAGAGTGGTTAGTGATTCCTACCAAAAAGGTCATGCCATAAGATAGAGTGACTAATGATTCCTATCGAAAAGATTATATCGTAAGGTATGGACACCCTATCGAAAAGGCCATGCCGTAAGGTCGAGTAGCTAATTGTGCCTACCGAAAAGATTATATCATAAGGTATGGATATCCTACCAAAAAGCCCATCTCATAAGATAGAAAGACTAAAGGTTCCCACTGAAAAGATCATATTGTAAGATGTGGACATTCTATTGAAAAGACCATGCCATAAGATAGAATGAATCACGTTTCCTACCCAAAATATGATATCATAGAGTAGGGGGCGTCTTATACTACCTACCAAAAAGACCATGTCGTACGGTAGGGGTATTAATAACACTCTCCAAAAAGATTATACCATAAGGCGAGTAGGGGTTATTTGTCCCTTTTCATGAAAGTCGGTAGGGGTTTGAGTATGTTTCCTATATTGATTTCACATTCCTTGTTCATGATTTACAGACATGTTTTTACCTTAAGAATTGAACATGCATGTCAGATTAACATTACACCTATCCTTGGCTTATGATTATGCATTTCGATTATGTTACCCATCCCTTGCTTGCAATCCATCCCACATACTTAGTACTTTCAAACATACTAACTCATACTCTATGCCTATATAATGATACCATGTAGGAATCGGAGCTTCTATTGATTCTTCTTATGGCTAGATGGATTGTTCAAGTTAGCCTTTTGTGAGTCCTCTAATCCGGGGACATTGGTCTATGTTTCTCTTATTATGTATTGAGGCACTCTTCTTTATTGCTTATGTTTACTATGAGGGTGAGTCCGATTGTATGGCTTGGCCCCTGCTCTTATCTATGTAATAGAGGTGTTGTTGGACATGTGGTGTAATCATGTTATGAGCTTTGACTCTCTTTCTTATTGTTGTTATGGTATCAAAGATGTCCTATAGACCCTTTTTCCCCTTTTATGTATCTTCTCTTATTGTCATTATAATTGCTTCCATGACTAAGGATGTATAATGATATGCAAAGAGGCTTGTCTAGGGTTCTTTTGGGTTCCCCATTCATCGGTCACGACTAGGCCCTAGGTCCTGGTCATGATAAGAAAAAGGATGTGGCTTCCGTTAAAGTCCTTTGGAGGAATCAATAAGTTGAAAGTGTTACATGGGAGGTCGAAGTGGACATGCAAAAGTGATATCCTTATCTTTTCTACTCCATTCAAGCCTAAGGTATCCATCTAAGTCTCTTATGTGATTTCAAGCCAAAGTTCAGCCTATGAAATTTGCATACATTCATGTTTAAATTGACAAGTTCATAATGATTTTACACTTAAGTTGAAATTTTTTAAATGATGCTTAATTGCATTGTTGCATCTTTATGTGGGCTGAAATTGGGGGTTTGTACCTCATCAACCAAGTTTTTGGCACCATTACTAGGGAATACGACTAGATTTAGTAATTTTATTTGTAATTTGAGTGTTAATCTTTACTTCACTTTATTTTACTTTTGTTTTTGTTTTCTTGTTATTCTTCAGGGTGTACGAGTAATGTATGCCCAACACTAGGAGTTATGACAATCCCTTATCTCCATTTGATCCTGAAATCCACAGAACTTCAAGAAGAATGGCCTGAGATAGTGCCAACAATATGGCTAATGTAGCTCTGAATAGGAATAATAATGATGATGATGGGAAGGAGAATCCACCTCCTTTGAAGGATATTCCACAGCCCCAGGATTTCAACGCCAATTCTTACCAGTGGAATCAGTATAGGTTGAATCCCATGGCTATGGAGGTGACTGGATCTATTGTGTTGTCACCACTATTGGCAGACACAAAGTTTATAGTCTCGAGTGGGTTACTTCAGATGCTGCAGAACCGTGGACTATTTGTGGGCTTACCATAAGAGGATCCACATAGCCCCTAACACAATGTGGCATTTGTCTGTAAGAGTGTGATGGGAATACAGAATCTGTCTATGGATGCTATGAGACTCTGTGTCTTCCTATTGTCTCTTACGGAAAAAGCTACATTATGCCTATCTGAGCTCCCATAGAGTTCAATCACCAGTTGGGTAGAATTGTAGAGAGCCTTCACAGCAAGGTATTTCCTTAAACCTAATTAGCTCAAGTTGGAAGATTAGATCCACCGTTTCAAGCAATTCCCTGGTGATTCAATCCTTGCTACATGGGAGTGGTTTAATAGATGTTTGAGGAGTGCACCGGACCATAAGATTTTAGGGAACGTCTTGGTGGAGAATTTCTATCGATCTCTAGTTGCTAATAGTCAAGCAAGTGTTGATGCACTCTTGGGTGGTAGTATGTTCGTGGAATAACCATTTGAAGAAATTTCTGAGCAACTAAACGTGATAGCTAAATCAAACCATGTGTGGGAGCCCAGAAATAGACATCCAACAGATTATGTGAGCATCACTGACATGAGTTATGATCAAGCTAAAATAAATACAGATATCCTTAGTATCCTTTCTTATAACAGAGCTAATTTGGAGATGCTAATGAAGCAGACACGAGAGCTAACAAAGTCAGGGGACATTCAAGAAACCCACTATATGAAGCATGCGGGCTGGAAGGACGACAAGATGAATAACAGCTATGTACCCCCACAAAATCATGATATAAGAGATAGGACTCTAAAATCGAGGGGATGCTTGACTAGTTTTTAAAGAGGGCAGACGCCCAAGATGAGACTTTGAAGGAGATCAAGTCTGACATTGTCATGATAAACCATAAGGTTGAACAATAATCGGTGATAATCACATAGCTCAATCGATAGTTTGGACCTGTGTCAATGCAACTGGATCAGTTTCAACGAGGCATGATGACAAGTGCCACAGCTCTAGATCGAAAGAAGACTGATGGGTGCCAAAGGGAAGCAAAGTTTGGCGATAAGGGAACACAAAAGCTGGAGGAAGTATGACTACTCAAGCTATCTATGTCATGCCAAAACAATAAAATCAGGAACTGGTTGGAAAGCAATCAAAGGAACCCTGGTGTTTTTAGGCGCCCAGGTATGTTTTTTGACCCCTTATTTTCTATTTTGTTTTGATGTTGTGTATTGGGGACAATGCATGTCTTTTTCGATTGGGTGTGGCTAGTTATGGGCGTTAGTGAAGTCTGAGTGTCTTGGATCCATAACTACTCCAATTTTTTATCTTGGGGTTTTCTTGCCTGTGTTGTTTTCCCTGTGGATATTTATTTTCTCTTAGCGTGTTTAGGGTGTTTACATAATATTTGTAGCAGATAATACCAATACTTGTGGCATATAGCGTCTTTTTATGTTTTGTTTGAAAAACAATACCCACCAAAAATTTTGAATAAGTAGTTAGATAGTAACCATGCATGTTTAGGTGTCTGAAAATATTTGTGTTAATAAGTGAGGGTACATTGAGATAAAAAGCATGATTTGTGAATCATTTGTTGATAACGTATGCATGTGATTGTGAGCATAATTTTTACAATTCATGTATTTTGTGCTAATTCAGAACTTGCTTGGTTACTCTAAGTTAGATTGTAGATTAACTGTATTAGGAAAGGATCTTAGGCCATTGTTATTAATAGTCCATTTTAACCTGAAAATAACCAACCAAATTAATGATATATCCCTTTTTCCTAATGTTTCATCCTAATAAGAACCTATTTTTTTAAAACACCTGATTAATCTAGCCTCGTCTAGTGAAAAATCCTGAAATTGGCCCTGATCTTTCCTTGAACATTGTGTACCTTGACTGAGGCAAAAAGCCTAAGTTGAGGGTGGCTACAAAAAAGGCCCTAGTTAAGGGGATGGATATTGTGCACCTCAACATAGGTAAAAGCCTAACTTGAGGGTGGCTGATGTAAGCGTAAAGCACAAAAATAAAGGGGTGAGTTAGGAATATAGAGAAAAAGGAGAAAAAATATGTACTAGGTGCAAGAAAAATAAGTGAGGGCCTTAATTGAGAGCTAAAAAGCAAAATGAAGTATAGAAATAGGGTAAAAACCTGAAAAATGATAAGAAAGCACCCAGAAAATCTTGAAATAGGAAAAAGAGAGAATAAAGTGAAAGTAGCAAAGTTGGTGGGCAAAAGTGTAGAAAAACATAGTTTTAAGGAGGGTCTTTAGTCATTGTTTTCCCAAAATACCATTCCAAAGCCCCCTGAGCCTACGTTACAAGCCAAGAAAGTCCTAAAGTGATCCTTGTCTAATTAGTTGAAGGTCTAAGTCATGAGTATAGGGGCAAGCCTGTGGTATTAGTCATTTTGCATGAATATCTTTTGTGAGAGTGCGCATTTTTGCATAGTCCTATGGTAAAATATGAAAACATCATTGCGTGTCAAAAATGAGACTTCTCTGTGAGGGCACTTGCCTTGCATTGTTAGCATTTGACTTATTCAATGATTGTAGATTGTTGATAACCCCTTGCTTGTCATAGTTGTGTTGACATGTGCACTAGTTTGCATCGGTTTGCTAAATAGCTATCTAATCTTATTTTCAAATGTTGGTGTGGGTATTTGAGTTTGACATGTGAAGCATGCCATTAGGTTGAGGTCTATGTGTTAATATATTCTTTATATATATTGAGTACGTCGCTTGAGGACAAGCAACAATTTTAAGTTAAGGATATTAATGTGCTGCCAAAATACAACACTTTTGATGCTCAAAACATAGGATTTTGTGTTCTTAATGCGATATTTGTGGGTTTTATGTGTTCCATTTTTAGATTTGCAGAATTACAGATTGGCCATGATTTGGGGAAAATTGTAAAAGTTGACGTTTTTTGCAGTTGTATGAGACAGTCTACAGGTTGTAGAGCATTCTACGAGTCCTAGATAGGTTTCATGAGGATTTCTAGTGAGGGGCTAGTTGCTGAAGTTAAAGTCTATGAACATGCAGACGAGTCATTAAACACTTTACGAGTCATAAAGGGATGTCGTAGAAGTGAAGTCCAAAGTTTCAGCAGCTGATTACGAGACTACAACTATAAGCCATAGAAGACAATACAGGTCGTAAAGTACCTTTCGTATGGCGTGCAGACCAGTTTACTAATTTGTTTAGCACTTATTTTTAATTATTATAAATAGATCTTTTAGGTTATTTTTCAGAAGCGCTTGCCAGTTTGATTAGTTTTATGTTAAGTGCTTAGACAACACAATATTTTGAGAGAGAAACTTATGAGAGTGTCTTTGAGAACACTTGTGGTGTAATTTGATCTTCAAGCTTGTGATTTTTATTGACTTTAAATTTTCTTGTTCTTAATTGAATTGTGTAAGTGTTTAATTATGTCTTCTCAATTCATAATCTCTTCATCTACATATAGCATGACTAGCTAAATCCACAACTAGGGTTGTGGGAAATATGAATAACAAATAAAGTAAAATCGGATAATTCACAATTCTTGGAAGGTGTATATTCATGTATTAATTAACTCTCTTTATTTTGCATGTTTTCTAGTGGTGGCTAACATTAAAACTAGTCTGGTGTTACTGACTGGACCAAGGTAGTAATGAATAGGAAAAGAGATTAATTAATAGGATTCGATTGATGTGTTCTCATCTAATCAACCAAACTGGGCCAAGGGGAGGTTATACTGGGACTAATAGGTAACGGTTAGTAATGCACACTATGGAGATGGGCCAAGTTGCATAGTGAAATTCACCTCTCATCTTTTATCAAAGGGCTTGGTGAACTTAAATTACCATCACGCATGCTATACACTAGATAAGAATTATTATCCGATGATACTGAGTTGGGGAATCATGGGGAACACAATACCCTAGTTGTTCTCTATTATTGACTTTTCACCCGTGATAGTTTAGTTTATTTTCTCACTGATTATTGCTACCCCTCCCCCTCCTTGGGGAATTGAGTTAGCTAACCACTCATATTACATATTGGTGAATTTTCATGAGTCTACTATTCCCTATGGGATCGACCCTAACCATGGTTAAGTTCTATATCTTGATAGCGACTGCTTTATCCTCTCAAAAGGAGGTGTAACTTAGGCAACACCAGTCAGTAGCCATTGTCCCTTTACTATGTGCCACCAAAGGACATTTGTAAATCCTAACAAAAAGATTGCATCGTAAAGTAACCTCTTAACTCCTACCAAAAAGATTGTATCATAAGGTAAGGACATCTCTTAACTCCTACCGAAAAGATTGTATCGTAAGGTAAGGATATCTCTTAACTCTCACCGGAAAGATTGTATCGTAAGGTAAGAACATCTCTTAACTCCTACCAAAAAAATTATATCATAAGGTAAGGACATCTTAGTTTACCTAGCGAAAATGCCATGTCGTAAGGTAGGGATATTTGTAACACTTTCCAAAAAGGTTATATCGTAAGGTGAGTGGATGGTCTACCTTAGAAAAGTATACCATTCCTTATTTAGTGTGGAGTGAACACTGGGATCTCAAGTAGTAGCTCGCTTGGTCTTATTTGTCGGTTATGGTCCTTTCCCATCTATGTACGATATGTTTTGTGAATTGGAAATCCTCATACATGTTTTGAATAAGGGATTGAGCATTTATTTCATATTGAGCTTATATCATTTGGTTGTGATAATGCATATTGTAGAATTATAACTCATGTTCTTTGTTGCATTTGCACCCTACATACTTAGTACATTCAAACATACTAACACTTACTTTTTTTCTACATGATCTAACCATGTAGGAAAGGGAGATCCTTTCAATCGTCCTCCTCCACGCAATTAATCAGTTCGGTGAAGACTTTCCATCAGTTCGGTGAAGACAATATCCATTTACTTTCATGCTTTTATTTGGACTATTCTATTTTTTGATATTATCTTTGAGGGTGAGCTCAGTAGATGTATTGTCCCCCATTTCATTCGTATTTCGAGGTATTATTGGATATATGGATTATGTGTTACGAGCTCGACTCTTATATAGCTATGTACTATTTAAGTTTTCCCTTAGTCCCTTATTTGTTATGTTGACAAGATAGAAGTTTCAAGTGCCTAAGTGCTCCAATAGCGTGAGTCATACTTACCTGCCCCTTATACTTTTTTGTTATGTGATTCATGTTTATCCCCTTCCCTACAACATCCCCATAGCGTGAGTCTAAAGCCCTGTTTCCCTTAGAAATTATGTGCTATATGTTATTGCTCGTTTATTCTTCCACAAAATCGAGGATGTGTCATGCATGCTAAAAAGACTTGTTTGGGATCCCTTCAGGTTCCCATACGTCGTGTCACGTCTAGGCCCTTGGCTTGGAGCATGAAACTGTACATAATAAAGAATTGGATGTTATAAGCATATGATGATTTTTGCCATGAGTCTCTGCTTGTGGTGATGTTATAGTATTATTTAAATGTTGCAAGAAACGTTGTCTTTTTTATTCAAATTTTTAGCTTGTTGTTGCGATAGAAATAATTGTTTTCTTTCTAGTGATAATTGTGCATGTCTAATATGTGCATCATATTTCTCTGGATATGTTGTTGTTCATTCACACTTTCAGCCTTCTGGACTTCATTGTTATTGTCTGTCGACATTCCTGTTGCAAGTAATTTTCAATGTTGTTAGAAAATTTATGTAAATTTATTTTTTTTTCTAGAACTTTTAAGTTGTATAAGGTTTTTTTGATAAATAAATTTCAGCCAGCAAATGTAGTTGCCATTGAACATACTATGGTTAATTATCACATTCAAATAGCATATTCAAACTTAACATAGAATATCCATCATTGCTATTTAATTAGTGTCCCTTTTGTTTTTCGAATGATACTTGCCACTAAATATAGATAATATTCATGTAAATAAAATTTAAAAAATATTATTAGTTTGATGCAATAGTTTAGTCTATTGTGATAAACAAAGATGAGAAAACCAAATACAAAATATTCATGTAAATAAAAATTAAATAAATATTATTAGTTTGATGCAATAATATATTTTATTATGATAGAGCAAAGATGAAAAAAATTAATTCAATTGCTTATAATATAGATATGCTTATAGTTTTTTAATGCATAAAGTAATAATTTAGAGTTGAATAGTTAGAAATTAAATAATTAATTGACTAAAAATTAATGTAACAAAAGATTCCAAAATATAAAAGGAGTAATTTAATGTTTTCAATATAATTTTATTTTAAATTTGTTATGTTACATACTTTTATTAACAAAGTATTTGATAGTCAATATTTTTATTAATGATTTACATAGAATAGTCCTAAATCAAAAGTGAATTCTAAATATAAAGTAATTCTAATCCAAAAGTGAATCTGAAAACTAAATTATAAAAAATTAAATAATAAACTAAGAAAAATAATGAAAAGATGATTTTGTCTAAAGAAAAAAAGTATTACCTTACTTGAGATATTATTTTACCTGAATAGATAAAACTTGTGAATATAGCGAAATTTTAGTTATAAAATAAGAGAAATTTTTAAATAGCGAAAATTTTATTAGCCTCAACTAACTAAACTAAGAGCATAGTATAATCTAAATGAATCAAGTTAAGATGACATAATAATTAATATTATTTTCAAGTACGTTAAGCTAGCATAACAATTAATCATATTTTCTGCAAATTCAAAAAGTGAAAAAGAAAGGGAAAAGAATATGAAGCAAAGAACTTAAGTGTGCAATATAAGTAAACTTGAGAATCATATTAAAGTTCAGGAAAAGTATAAAGTATGATCAAAAGCCACTTCACACAAATCGATAAAGGGGATGAATGAATCAACTAAAGCGAGAAAAAATTTGATTGCAACTGTAAAATAAGAAAATACAAGCAGAATTATTGATTGTTATTGATTGATGAATCAAAAGTTGAAATTGAAGTGTTTTTATAGAAGTAGAGAAGTTTAAAATTAAAAAATAAAAAATAATATTTTATCATATTTAGGACAAAACCTTTCATTATATAATTAGGATTCATAATGAAATTAGAAGAACTTTTATTAAAATTATAGTCATAAAGGAAAAAAGGAAAAACATTGACAAACTAAATAATTAGGGTAAAAAAAAAGTTGACAAACCAATTAATTGTAAAAATACTTTTTTTAATATTTAAAGAATAATTAAGGAAAATTTTCTTGAACGTGTTCTTTTTTTTTTTACTTTTTTTTTTGCCTATTATATGGGAAGTCTTTTATTTTTCTTTCATTAGATCAAGTATATTCTAGTTAGAAAAAGATTCTATATATGAATTTAATTACAATAAGAAAAATTGTTGTACTTAATTTTTATTATATTTATTATAACAAAATAATACCTAGTGAAATCCCACAAGTGGGATTTGGGGAGGGTAGAATATACACAGACCTTACCACTACCTCATAGAAGTAGAAAGGTTGTAACCTGGAAATCCTCATCTCAAAACTCATAAGCAGAAAAAGAACTAGATATGACAAAATAGAAAGGAAAGGAAATATAAAGAGCGACTAATAATGAAAAGCACACGACAATATGTAAATACGAGAAAGCTAACACATATACAATAGATAATGACAACACATGACAAAAATAACACGACTACTCCTGCTACTCTACTATACCCCAAGGCCAGACTTTCACCTAACCTACCATCCAAATCAGTCTGTTACTCTAATTCGCGACCTCCACTCCTTTCTATCTAAGGTCATGTCCTCGGTAAGATCAAGTTTCACCATATCTTTTCTAATCACCCACCCCAATACCTCTTCGGTCTACCTCTACCGCTCTATATGACTCCCAAAACCAACCTCTCACACCTCCTAATAGGAGCATCGGTACTCCTTCTATGCACATGTCCAAACCAACGCAGTCTTGCTTCTATCATCTTATCAGCCACAGGAGCCATCTCAAGCTTCTCTCGAATGGTCTCATTCTTAATCTTATCACTCCTGGTGTGATCACACATCCATCTCAACATCCTCATCACTACGACATGTATCTTATGAACATGTGCCTTTTTTATTGGCCAACACTCCACCCTATACAACAAAGATGGTCTAACCACCATTCTGTAAAACTTACCTTTGAGTTTAGGTGGTATTATCTTGTTACATAATACTCCAGAGGCCAGCCTCCATTTAGTCCATGCTACCCCAATATGATGTGTGAAATCATCATTGATATCACCACTACTCTGGAAGATGGACCTTAGATACTTAAAGTGTTCCCTCTTGGAGATAGGTTGCGTAGCAAGCGTCACATCAATGTCTGCTTAATCCCTTGAAACACTGAATTTGCACTTCAAGTATTCTGTTTTGGTCCTGCTAAGTTTGAATCCTTTAGACTCCAAGGCGTGTATCCAATTCTTTAATGTATCATTAACTTTAGTCTGAGTCTCGTCAATCAATACTATGTCATCTGCAAATAGCGGACACCATAGAACCTCCTCCTAGATAGATCACGTCAACTCATCCATCACCAAGGCAAACAGGAAAGCGCTCAACACAGATCCTTGATGGAGTCCCATCTCAAAAAGAAAATACTCTGAGTCTCCTCCCACCATTCTTACCCGAGTTGTGGCTCCATTGTACATGTCCTTTGTCGCCCTAATATATGCTATTGGGACACCTTTCACCTCTAGACACCTTTATAGGACGTCCCTTGGAACTTTTTCATAGGCCTTCTCTAGATCAATGAACACCATATGAAAGTCTTTCTTTCTTTCCCTATATTTCTACACTAATCTCCGAACAAGATGAACTGCTTTATTAATCGACCGCCTTGACATGAATCCAAACTGATTCTCTGAAATAGACACTACTTTTCTCACTCTTATCTCCACCACTCTCTCCCAGACCTTCATAGTGTGACTTAACAACTTGATAGCCCTGTAGTTGTTAGAGTTTTGAAAAATATCCCCTTTGTTCTTGTACAATGGAGCCATCGTACTCCTCCTCCATTCATCAGGCATTCTGGCAATCTTCATAATAGCATTGAACAGTCTAGTCAATCACCCTATGCCATCTTTGTTTACCATGCTCTTCCAAAAAGTCTACGGGGATCACATCAGGTCCGATTACCCTCCCTCTCATTATCCTACTAATAGCCCTTCGAACCTCCTTAACTCTAAACCACCTGTAATAGCCAAAATCATGATGACTTTCGGAGTGTGCCAACTTATCCAGCTCAATATCTCTATCTCCTTTTTCTTTTAAGAGTTTATGAAAATAAGCTTGCCACCTTAGTCGAATGGAAGTGTCATCCACCAACACCTCACCCTCTTCATCTTTGATACACTTCACTTGGTCTAAGTTGCGAGCTTTCCTCTCTCTCTTTCTCCTTGGCAAGCCTTTAAAATCTCTTGTCCCCGCCTTTAACACTTAGCTCCTCATATAGACGCTCAAACATTGTTGTCTTAGCACTTGTCACCACAATCTTCGCTTCTGACTTAGTTGTCTAATAGATCTCCTTAAGTCTTCACTTTTCGTCTTCATCCCTACACTCCAACCACTTCGTGTAAGCAACCTTCTTATCTTTCACTTTGTCGTGAACTTCATCATTCCACCACCAATCGCCCAAGATGTCCCCCAAAGGTCCCTCTCAAAATCCCTAGTACCTCGGTAGCTACCTTTCTAATGCAACCAACAGTAGTTTCCCACATATTATTCACAACTCCAAGCCTCTGGGTTTCTCAACTTTTCTTCCATCTCGTGAGAGAGGCAGGAGTAAGGCCTTCCCATCTAATCCTCGATTGAACATAAATAACCTTCTTCTTCCTTTCTCACTTGATCTCTAAATCCATAGCTAGAAGCCTATGTTGAGTGGAAATATTTTCAGTCAGAATGACCTTGCAGTTCTTACATAGGCTTCTATCTTCCTTTTGGAGAAGTAAGTAATCTATTTGAGTCTTAGATACCATACTACCGAAGGTAATCAAATGGTTTTCCCTCTATGGGAAACATAAGTTAGCAATAACTAACTCAAAGGCTTTGTTCAAAATCCAATAGAGACGTCCCACCTCCATTTCTCTCCCCAAAACCAAAGCCTCTATGGACATATTCAAACCCGCTAGTGGTAGCCCCGATATGCTCTTTAAAGTCTCCCCTAATGGAGATTTTTTCTGTCTCTGGTATGCCTCGCACAACCTTATTCAGATCTTCCCAAAAGAGCCTTTTGACTTTCTCATCTAGGCCTACTTGGGGTGCACAAGCACTAACAACAGTCAGTACATGCCTACTAACCACGAGTTTGATAAATATCATCCTATAATTAACCCTCCTAAACTCAACCATATAATCTTTAAGATCCTTATCTACTAGGATTCCTACCCCATTTCTATCCCTAGAACCCCTCGAGTACCACAACTTAAACCTATCTATGTCCCGAGCTTTGGTACTCACCCATCTGGTCTCCTGAATACACGCTATATTAATATGTCTCCTCTTAAGACATTTTACAAGCTCTATGGATTTCCCTGTAAGTGATCTTATATTCCATGATGATATCCTTAACTTTAATAAGCTCGTGAACCTCTCACCACTCCTACCCCTAACCCTCGACCCCAATCCCAACCCCAACCAATGACATGACCCTAGTCTACCATCAGATCGTGATGCCACTAAACTTAAGAAGTAAAGGAATATTAAACTACCAAGCTAAGGAAGTTACACTCTAGGAAAAACTAAGCAACCCAACAAACAAGTAGTCACACTATACGGTGTAATACTAATCACATTATGCAAAATTAATAAAAGGCACAATATTCAATAATCAAAAATAATCCACTATGCTACAACAATATGTAAGAATATGTAAGTAAGAATGTTCAAGAAATATGTAATAACAAGAAATATCCAGCAATATGTATACAAAAATTCACAATATTCAATAATCAACAATAAACTCAAACAACAAGATCAGTAAGTAGTCAAGATTCAATTAAGAGCTGGAAAATAATCAATAGTGTTGTTAATATTGCAGTCAAGAAAGTAGTAAACAGAGAAGAATAAGAAGAAGAAGAAGAAGAAGAAGAAGAAGAAGAAGAATTATGGGAGAATTTGATCGTTGAAATGATAATTGATACAACAGAAATAGAGACTATCAATTCTTTTTCCAAATTGGAATCCTTAAAAGA
>JAABOM020000075.1:10035373-10085886 GCA_011800125.2 Solanum clarkiae
TTTTTCCATTGTCATATTGTCTTGTATAGTTATCTACATGTCACATGCTACATATACAGTCATACAGCTCCAATATTATGGCTACCAAAAGAATCATCTCAAGGGTAATTGAAAGATAAAGTATACAGTTTACGGGTGGTAGCCCGAGGGGGTTCATTGTGAACCTAGCATAGGGACGATCCCGATACAGTTTCATCACTTATAAGTTGGTCATTTGTTTACAGTTATGCATAGATTATACAGTATAGATTTTACAGTAATGGTAAAGTGATATAAAGGACATAAAGTACATGATTTCACAGTATAACTAAGGGTGGTCCCTGATCTTCTACAGATGCATGGTTTCATTTTGTTGTTACTTTATATACAATATATCTTGCCTTACATACTCAGTACATTATCCCGTACTGACGTCCCTTACGGGGGACCTGCATTTTATGCTGTAGGTACAGGCGCTAGTAGATCTCCCCAGTAGGAGTACAGGATATTCAGCTGCTGTCATCAAGCTTCAGGTTGCTTCGGGGCTTTGTACATGTCTAGAGCCTTCATGTTTTATTGCATAGTTTGTTGAGGCGGGGCCTGTGCCGACCCTTATCAGATGTTTTTCTCTATTTAGAGGTTTTGTAGACTATGTAAAGTACAGTAAAGTTATGTCTCGCACTTTAGATAGTGTGGCCCCAACGGCCTAGTCATATGCATTTCCTTTTGGCTTGTTGTCACTATTTGTCTTTTTAAAGGCATGTCAAATGTAGAAACCCCTTATAATATGTATAGAACACATATAGTTACAGGTTGGTTCTCCCGAGCCTTATCGGAAACGGGTGCCAGTCCGCCCTACGGGACTTTGGGGCGTGACAGGTTACTTGGCAAGACATCAAGGAACTCATTTAACACCGGAACCAACTTCATAGGTAGGACTTTAGACTCAACATCTCTAATCCTCACAAGATGATAGAGAAACCCCTTAGAGATCTACTTTTGGGCTTTGATGCAAGAGATAAACCTACCCTTGACCACTACATCATGACTCTTCAACTTAAGGACGAGTTCATTCGGGAATTGGAATTTGACCCTACTTGTTCTACAATCACTAGAGGCATAATATGCATGCAACCAATCCATCCTAAGAATGACATCAAAATCAACAATATCCAACTAAACTAGATCACAAGGCAATATTTTATGCAAGATGCAAATAGGATAATTTCTATAGACTGTTCTAGCAACAATAGATGCACCAATGGGAGTAGACACCTCATACGACTCACATAACAATTCGGGCTCAATATGAAAGCTTTTGGTAATAAGAAGAGTAATAAAAGAAAGAGTGACACCAGGGTCTATGCATACACATAAAAAACAAAGACTTTTAACATACCGAGAATGATATCGAGCACCTCATTAACCACTTGCCTCCTATGGAGAGCATAAAACCGGTTGTGCCTTGGGGCACTACCTTGTTGGCCTCCTCTATCCAAAGGAACCACATTAGCACCCCGGCCTTGAGGTCGAACATCCTTACTCTTGTTGCAATTTCATGGATAATCAATCATCTTATGGCCTACTTCCTCACAACCAAAACAAGCATTTGTATCCCTCAAGCATGGGCCACCATGACCCCTACCACACTTTGGGCACACGAGTCTAGGCATCACACCACCATCTTCTTAGGGCCTTGGGTAGTCATTGGCAAATCTCCGCTGGGAGCATGAGAAGACCATTTGGCTTAATGAAACTGACCACCCTTGTGAATTTGGAACTTATCATCTGCTAGGAGTATGAGAAGACAATTTTCCTTGATGAAACTAACAACCCTTGTGAATTTGGAACTTACCATCAAAACGAGTCCTCTTGGCCTCATGACCCATTCTCTTCATCAATTTCTCTCCCTCCAAATGTTCGGCATAAGTCATCAAGCAGGACAAATCCATGTCATTAATCAACATGGCGAATCAACATTCTTCACTCACCAAATTGGATACACCCATCACAAACTTATTCATTCTAGACCTCGAGTCGGCAACCAAGTGCAGATCATATTTTGAAAGTTGGTTTGAACTTGAGGGCATACTCCCTCAGACTCATAGATACTTGCTTCACATTATAAAATCCATCATTTTGGCCTTCCTAAGATTAAGAGGGACGAACCGATTTAGGAAAGTCGCTTTAAACTCCTCCAATAGTATCGCATTGTTGTTCCCATTCTCCTCCTTCCATTGAGTGTACCATATTTAAGCCACCCCCTTGAGTTGGTAAGCCACCAACTCCGCCTTCTCTTCCGACCTCACACCCATGATAGATAACACTTTGTTAACATTATCAATAAATTTTTGAGGGTCCTCGTCTACGTTAGACCTATTGAACTCCAGGGGGTTCATCCTTATAAAGTACCTCACCTAGGATGCTGGAGTAGGAGCATGAGGGGCTTGGGATCCTTGGTTGTCTCGATTAGCCACAACTTGAGCTAGCAAAGTGAGAGCATCTCAGAGCTCACCATGACCCGATTGTTCCTCGAGCATGCGGGCTCTTATTTCTCTTGTGTTAGGCATGACCTATCATATCAAAGAACATTCGTTAGGGGGGAAACATTATCTTAACTTCTATAGCACAAAATAGAGTAAGAAGAAGGGAAACATTTCTCAAAATGTCTAATAGTTTTTTACTCTTAGTTATGGTGCACAACACAACCATGAGAAAACTCTAATTAATGTAGTGTGTTGGATGCCAAGGACCATTAACAATCTAGTTCTCTGATACCAATTTTGTCGTAGCCCAATCTTTGGGCCTAGATGTGATACGATGAAAGGGGAACCAAAATGGACCCCAATCAAGCCTCTTAACATATCATTGCACATCCTTGGTTGCGGAAGCAATAATACAATAATAAGAGATAGTAAAGTGGGGATACGGGGCTTAGAGATATCTTTCATATCATAAAACATCATAGAGTCAAAGCTCATAGCACCATTACATAACTTGTCTAACATCACTTCTAAACATAGAAGTTAGCGGAGGTCAAGAAAAGCAATAGGGATCACCCTCATGGACGAAGCATACAATAAAGAAAAGATTCTATTTATAGTATAAATCAAGAGAAGTATGTTCTCGAATTTGAGGACTCACTAACTTGCTTTGAGAGATATCGCACTAGCTAGGTGGAGGAAGAGGATTGTTAAGTGGGGCTCTGGTTCCTATATGGTAATATCATATAGGCATAGAATATGCGTTAGTACATTTGAATCTACTATATATGCAGGATGTAACGCAACGACAAATAAACAACATAGTCAATTTGCATAATTAAGCAATAGATGATCATATGACAGTATAGAATGCATGAATGATACTTGAAGTAAACATGCTTATATATGGAACATATTACGTGTGTGCGATATTTTATAATCATAGTCCAAGCAACTCAGTACTTTGAATCTAAGGTAGACCAACCCTTCGAAGTGATTGAGGTACCAATCCCTCTATTTGTTTATGGACATGATCATCCTCCGCCGAAAGTGATTGAGGTAGCAACCCCTCAATTGGTTAATGGCTTACCACCCCAATCCAAGGTGATTGAGGTACCAACCCCTAAATTGGTTGATGGCTTACTACCCCCATCCGAGATGATTGAGGTACCAACCCCTCAATTGGTTAATGGAATACCACCCCTATTCAATATGATTGAGGTACCAACCCCTCAACTGATTGATGGCTTACCATCCCCATTCGAGATGATTGAGTTACCAGTCCCTCAATTGATTTATGCTGAACTCACAACACAATAGATACTTCACATGGAACCAACACATACATATCACTCTTTCACATCATAAAGTGACTTAACTCATATGCCAAGCATTAAGCCTTCAACAACTTAAAATACATTAACCGGATATTTTATCAAACATTTGATGGGTGTGCAATGCTAGTGGAAAATCATGCAACTCAAGAGTGAAATCATGCAAGTAAATTCTATGTAAAACCACCAACCAATACGTGGTAATACCCTCGTGCAATATAAATCAAAACTCTTCATCAAGTCTCACGATATATCTAAGATTCATAGCACAAAACATGCATGAATAGTCACACTTTTGCGAAACCCCAATATAGTTCATAGTCCAATTCATAATAGAAGACCCATAAGTAAAATCAACTTAGAAACATATAATTTAGGTAATAAGAAAGCTTCGGCACCATGGGTGAAAGGACCCAACGGTTGAAACCCACATACCTTGACTTTGGAGAATTCTTGATGAAGATTGGAAATGGAGACTTGAAGCTTGAGTGGAATCCTTAAGATCCAAATTAGTTTTGGGACTTGAATTTTGGGGTGCAATATTTGTCTAAGTGTTTGAGAGAGTATTGGGGAATGTCTTGTATGATATGAAGATAAAATATGTCTAAGTATAGATATTTTCATGCATAGGAAGACTTAGGCCCAAGACCCAAATGTTTTGGACCAAACCATACAACTGAACAAATAAATAAGCATCTCCACGCACTAGCAGCGTCGCGCCAGGGGCGTGAAATGCTCTCTGGAAATCGATTTTAGGGAAATTGAAATTGTGATTCACTTTCTCTAAAATCAGGGTTAGATCTATTCTCCACTCAATTTTCTCCCTGATTAAGAATATGAAGTCGGATTTTTGATATCATGCCTGAATTTTGAGATATATGAAAATTATGATTTAGGGCACTTTTGAAGCATATTCTCGAGCACTTTTTGGGGTGGTTTAATTCTTCCAAAAGGGCCTCGTCACTAAAGTAAATCTCTGCATGGCCTTGCACCCACGAACAGATGGCCAAGCTGAGAGGACTATTAAAATTCTTGAGGACATACTTAGGGCTTATGTGTTGGAATTTATGGGTAGTTGGGATAAGCACCGTCCATTCATTGATTTTTCTTGCAACAATAACTATCATGCGAGTATCGAGATGAATCCTTTTGAAGCTCTCTATGAGAGTCATTGTAGATCCCTGATCAGTTGGTTTGAGGTTGGAGAGATGGCTTTGTTGGGTCCAGACCTAATCGTGGAAGCATTGGCGAAGGTAAGGATATAAGAGAAAGATTGAAGGAAGCTCAAAGTCAACAAATGTCCGACGCTGATAATAGAAGAAGAGACCTTGAGTTCGAAGTTGGTGATTGGGTATATTTGAGTGGTTTCCCAATGAAAGGTATGGTTCGTTTTGGCAAAAAGGGGAAGTTAAGCCCTAGGTGCATACGGTCGTACCGAATGTCAAGAAATATTGGTAAGGTTGAATAAGAACTAGAGTTTCCCATGGAAATGAGTATGGTTCATCTAGTTTTTAATGTCTCCATGTTGAGGGAATGCATTATAGATCTCTGATTATTACCTTAGCTGGAACTATTAGTATGTGGAATGGATATAATGGTCGAAAACCTAATGGGATTTCTGTTGATATCCACATTGATGGATTCAATGGAAAAGGTATTCGGGGTTTTTTGTGACATCTTAGGCTTTCTCCTTGACAGTCAGCATGTGATATCTTAGCTGATTCATACGAAACACCTATATATCATAGGTGATTTGGGTTATAATCAACCTAGCCTATTCACTCAATATAAACTCATGTAGCCATGTATCTAGACCCATTTGATAGATTATATCCCATATTTGCATAGCCCCAATATCTTTTCTTAATAGCTATTTAATTCGTTAATTAGAACTTGTTACCCGAACTCTATTTTCATTACTGCAACCCCCAGATCTTACAATTATTTAGTCCAATGAGTCACTTCCACCTTGAACAATGATTCCTTATAGGATTGAGCCCAAACTATAATGTTGGTTATTACGTTGATGTTGACACCCCTTTCTTCCTTTGTTTAGTTGGGTGGAGTGACATCAAAAATGGTGCCATTGCCAGGGAATGGGCATGTTGATATTGGAAGTGTTTGTTTGGCTTTGTTCTTATAGGTGGAATTCTTTTACTGTATTGTTGTAGTTTTTGTTGTTGAAAAATAGGTGTGAATATGGATGATGAGCAGAATATAAGGGGGGAAATTTCGGGAGACACAAATGACCTCTAGAAAATCAAATGTGATCAAGTGAGCAGTGCCGGAGCAATCTTGTTGCCCTTTGTAGGTGCGAATGCCAAGTTCCAAGTTACTGATACAATGTTGCATTACTTCATCTCAGGGGATTATTTGGAGGACAAAAATGTGAAGATCCCCATGAATACATCTAGAATTTCATTGATGTGTGTTCTCCATTCAAGTATTGGGGAGTCACACAAGAGGCCAGTAGACCAAGACTTTTCCCTTTTTCCATAATTGGAGAAGCTGTAAAGTGGTTAGATGAACTTCCCCATGGATCAATTGTATCATGGGAAGAGTTATAAAATGAGTTCCTTGTGTGATTCTTTCTACCTCCAGGGATTATCAAGCTAAGGAGGAACATAGAGAATTTTAGAAGAGTTGATGATAAGCCTTTAAACAAGGCTTGGCAGCAATTTCGCAAGCTTATTCTTCAGTGCCCAACCTATGGTATTCCTAGTCATTTGCTGCTTCAATATTTCTATGTTAGCCGAAGATTCATCATCAAAAGCATGGCCGGTCGGTTGGTCCAAGATGGTCTTATAAAGAAAACATTCACAGTAGCTACAAAATTACTAGATGAAGTGACAAAAGTAAGCAAGGCATGGTACACTTATGAGGACTATGCTTCAATTTCAAGGGGTCGAATATCTGAGAAATAATTGGATAAAGAGAAGGAGCGAGGTGAAATCATACCACAAATGGTGAGAAAGTTAGATCTAATAGCACAATATGTGACCTAACTGCATAACCTAATGTTGTTCAAGTTGTAAATTTATTATCCCATGAGCATGACTCAAATGAGAGCGATCAAGCGGAAGAAGGGTATTTTATTGCGAAACAAGAACTAGGTTCTTGGTTTCCCTATCAGCAGTCACCCGAGAATCATGGTCAAAACCTTGATGTTGGATGGAGTGGTGATTGAGGAATGAGCAAAGCGATGCAATGCCAATATTAGAGACAAGAAGCATTTAAATTACCTCAACAACGGGCAAACCCGAATAGGTCATAGGTTAAAGAGATGGTTGCTCTCATTTTTATCTTGCTCTCATTTTTAACAAAGTGGAAGCTTTAGATGTAGTGCTAGGTGAAATGAAGTCGGGGCTTTCTCAGTTGAGCCATATTGTATTGTCTGACTAATCATCGACTAAAAGTTTGGAGGATTATGTATCATCTCTCTAAGAGCAAATGCACACTTAACAAGAGAAAATCATCAAAAGTTGCATACATATGACCACCGAAACTAGCTACCACCCCTTATGAAATTGACACAAAGATTGAGACCTCTTTATTTGGGGCAAATGAAGAGTGTGGATGAGGCAATGATGAAGCTGAAGTGGTAATGAAGGAAAGGGGGACCACTTCTAAAGAGATGCACATGGAGGTTGCAAGGTTCACTCATCATCATAGGAAAGAAGGAGACAAAGCTAAGTTCCAAAAATTTCTATCTAACTTCACTTCTTTGGCAATCAATATTCCATTAGTTGAGGCTCTCAATAATATTCCAACATATGCACAATTGATTAAAAAATTGGTAAAAAAAAAGAGATCCTTGGATTGTGAGGCAATTGAAATTCCACATAGTCTTAGCTCTCTCTCTACTAGACAAGTGGTGGGAAAAAGAAATGATTCATGTGCATTTACAATCGTGATTAATTGGGGGCATGTAACTTTGGAAGAGCTCTATGTAATTTGGGGGATAGTATTAATTTAATGCCCCTAATGGTATTTGAACAACTCGGCGTAACTGCTTTGGCCCCAATAATCATGAAGCTAATTATTGCTGACCTGTTAATCAAAAGGCGAGTCAGGATATTGATTGGTGTGTTTGTCAGAGTAAAAAAAATTATATTGCTAACTAACATTATAGTGTTCGATTGGACGTTGATATTCCCATCATTTTCGGATGACCACCTTTTACCACAAGTAGATCCTTGGTAGATGTTGAATGGGGAGGTTTAAAATTCAAAGTAAATGGTGAAGAAGTGAGTTTCAATGTTGTTAGAGCTTTGCAAGGGCTTGATGATTCCATATAAATACTATTGCTGAAATGGTTAATGAGGTTATACAAAATCTCAGGGAGTAAGCTTATTCAGCAGCTAAGATTACGCTAATTTATGGTGAGGAAGATGAGAATGACTATGATGAGGCAGTAGCTACTATGATAGGGGCAAAAGTTGTCAAAGAAACTCGATTAAACAGGATATCAATTGGAAAAATTAGGATATACAATCTGCGAAACCATCTATTGAGGAGCCACCTAGGATTGAGCTAAAAAGTTGCCTAATCACATGCAATATGCTTTTTTAGGGAACAACAATACCTTGTTTCTAATCATTCCAACTTATGTACACGAGAAACAAATCAAAGCTCTTGTCAGGGACTCAAGAAATATTTTAAGGCCATTGGCTAGACCATTGCCAACATTGTGGGCATTCCCTCAGGCATTACACTCATGAGATCAAATTGGTTGAAAGTTGTAATCCCACTATGGAACACCAACGCAGATTAAATCCACCAATGCACAAGGTTGAAAAAAAAAGATCATTAAGTGGTTAGTCGTTGGCGAGATATACCCAATTGTCGATAGTAATTAGGTATGTCTTGTTCAATGTGTGTCCAAGAAGGGACGCATGATTATGGTTCCAAATGAAAAGGGCCAAATTAATATCAACCTGGCCAGTCATTGGATGGAGAATATGCATGGACTATTGAAAATTAAATGCAGCCATAGAGAAAGATCACTTCCCAATACCATTCATGGAAAAATGCTAGATAGGCTTGACAAAATAGGATGATATCACATTCTCGATGGGTACTACGGATACAATCAAATATCCATTGCACCCAAGGAATAAGATAAGACTACCTTTACATGCCCTTATGGTACCTTTGCTTTCAAGAGAATGCCATTTGCACTAAGTAATGCCCGTTACACGTTGCAAAGATGCATGTTATCCATTTTCACTGATAGGATTGAGGACTCAATAGAGATATTTATGGATGATAGTTTGGTGGTGAGTGACACCTTTGATCAATGCCTAAGTCATTTGGAGATAGTGTTGTAGAGGTATGTCGAAACTAACTCGGTTCTCAATCGAAAAAATACCATTTCATTGTCAAGGAACGAATAGAGTTGGGCTATAAGTTCTCGGGAAAGGGGTTACAGGATGACCAATCCAAGGTTGAGTAATTGCAAAGCTAACTCCCTCTATTTCAGCCAAGGAAGAAAGAAGTTTCTTAGGACATACTGGATTCTACCGATGATTTATTACAGATTTTGTGAAATTATCAACCCCCATGTGCAAGCCATTGGAAAAAGAATCACAATACCTCTTTGATAGTGCATGCTTGTAGTCATTTGAAACTCTTAAGCAAAGATTAGTTGAAACTTTAGTGATAATTTCTCTAGATTGGTCTAAATCATTCGAGGTGATGTGTGATTCTAGTGGTGTGGCTCTTGGAGCAATGTTTGGTAAACGAGTTGACAAACTTTTTTCACCCAATGTACTATGCTAGCAAGATATTGTATGCGACCCAAAATTATACAGTTACAGAATAGGAGCTACTAGTTGTAGTGTATGAATTTGAAAAATTCCTGGCATATCCCCTTGGTACAAAGGTTATTTTCCACACTAATCATGCTACACTTTGCTATATAATGGCAAAGAAGCATGTGAAGCCAGGGTTTATGCAGTGAGTATTGTTGTTGTAGGAATATGATTTTCAGGTGCGAGATAGGAGAGGCTATAAAAAATCAAATTGCTAATCATCTATCTAGGATTAAATCACCAAATTTTCAGGTTGAAGAGGAGAAAATCTTTGATAATTTTACAGATGAAGCATCGATAAAGGTCGATGTGGTGACAACACCTTGGTATGCTGATTTTGCAAATTATTTGTTTAGTGGTATGATACCAAATTTTGCAAATCCTCACTTGAGGCGAAAGTTCTTACATAATGTGAAGAAATACTATTGGGATGAGCCTTATAATTTTAAAGAATGTGTGGATAAAATCATCAGAAGATGCGACTCTGATTCATCTATGCAGGCTATTTTAGAAGAACGCCATTCATCAGAAGTATGCGGGCTATTTTAGAAGAATGCCATTCATCAGAAGTAGGTGGCCATCATTAAGGAATTTAGAGCGCATCTAAGGTATCGCAAAGTGGTTATTATTGGCCAACATTGTATAAAGATGCTCATGATTTTTCCTAAGACTTCCCAAAGTGTCGATTGCAAGGTAAAATCTCAAATAGGCATGAATTTCCATTAACTCTAATTTTAGATCTTGAAATATACTATGTGTGGGGGATGGATTATATGGGACCACTCAGAAGCTCCTTCGATAACAAATACATCCTCCTCACTGTCAATTACGTACCCAAATGGGTCGAAGTTGTAGCATCACTAACAAGTGATGGCAAAGGAGCGCTGCAATTCTTAAAGAAAAATATCCTCACTCATGGTACTCCGAGGCTATTATTATAGATGGTGGATGTTACTTCTCTAACAAAATGTTCAAAGTGTTTTTGAGTAAGTATGGAGTGAAATATAGGGTCACAACTCCATACCATCCTCAAACAAATGGGAAAGTGGAGGTGTCAAATAGAGAGATTAAGATGATCATTAAAAAACCATGAATGGGAGTAAGAGTGATTAGGAAGCAAAGCTTGACGAGACCTTATAGGCTTATCGTAAGGCCTACAAGGCTCCTATTGGAATGTCTCCTTATCAGCTAGTGTTTGGAAAATAATGTGACTTGCTTTTTGATTTGAAGCATCGAGCTTTAGAGGCTCTCAAGAAGGTAAATTTTAACAGTGAAGAGGCTCTTGATACCAGATTCACTCTACTCCATTTTCTAGAAGAGTTCAGATTAAAAGATTATGATAGCTTTTCCCTTCAGAAAGATAGGATGAAAAAGTGGCATGATTAGAAAATGTTGAAGAGACAATTTTTTGAAAGGGAATCCATTATATTGTACAAATGTAGGATACATTTGTTTTTTGGGAAACTTAGATCAAGATGCTCAGGTATTTCCAAGGTGACAGAAGTGCTTGCTAATGGAGTGGTGGAAGTTGAAAATCACAAAGGTGAATGACTCAAGGAAAATGTGCAGAGGCTTAAGAAATGTTATGGAAAATCAATAGATGTCACGGTGGTTCACATTATAAATATCAGTGATGCTTAATTGTATTGGACATCGTCGTGCCACAATGTTAACTTAGGTACTTCATGGGAGGCAACCCAAGTGAATATTAAGAATAAAGTGATGTAGATAGTAGCAGGTTTGTGTTGAGAAAGGTGAAGTAGAAGAAAGGCAAGGATGCATGCATAGAGGGCGTATTCCCCCTAAATCGGCTATCGCGAATTAGACTGCCCATTGGACAAAACTTTAATCCAGGAAGTTTTGCTAATTTAGGCGATTCAATGACCTAGACAACAAACCCCCAAGTATAATGGGCAATGGCAAATTAGCTCGCGTTTTGTCTTCTAATCTGGTCCTTTGGACACTGTTAAATTAGGCGATCAGCTGAACAATTGGGTGTATCACCGAGTTTGAAAGTCGATCCCAATGTTGAACGTGTTTTAGGAGCATTAAGAGAACCAACACTTTTACAACTTTGGGCAGACCTGGCAAATCACCAAACACGTAAGGAAATACCTCATCGGACCACCTTTTTAGATCAGTTTGTAGAGTGAGTAACTGTAGAATTACGTGATGGAACTGCTCACAAGGCATAACACCAAATGCATTCGGTGACACCAAGCTAGATCATATTTTAAAGATTGGGGATATTCTCAATGCAAGGTAAAAAGGCAATCTAGCATGTAAACGATTGTCCATAGAATTCTCAATATAGTAATGAATAGTCTCAAAAAAGATGAAAGTATTTCCCTCTTTCTCTTAAATGAGCATTAATGCTCTCACTCTTCACCTCCATCACTCTCCCTCTTCCTATGCACTTACTCCTTTGACTCACCACTTGCACACTATTTTCCTCTTATTTTCTTTTCTTCTTTTCTCATTTGAATAGATGTGCCTGACCATACCATTATGTTGTGCTTTGCCATTCATTGCATATGGAGTTCCAAGTTTACATTTTGCCCTTCTATTTTTAGCGCTTGTTGTGAAATCGACTTGAGTAGTTTTTGATTATATACTAGTTGAGTCAAAAATTTTCAGATTATTGATTACATTGTTGGATTTTTGATGGGTTTACATATCTAGGGGATAAAATTTTGATAGCCATGCTAGAGGGGTAGGTGTGAAAGACTACCATTTGCCGTGTGATAGATTAGTGACACCATTCTTAAAGGCAAGTCATCTCCTGGACTACCATGTACATTGAATTGCCTGTATAGTTGATTGTTAGGAATTCTTTAGTTTACCTTTGTTGCTTAGGGGATGTGGGGTGTAAGCTACTATTGTGAGCTGGAATTGGTCATTTTGACTATTGACGACCACTCGGAGATACGCTAATCACCCCTACTCATAGCCGTTGTAGCAGTCCCCTATACATTTAATATTTTTGATATTACGTGATGGGAATTTCTATCGCTGAAGCAATTCTGCGATCCTTCTAAAGCATTGCCCAATCTGTCAACACCCTTTTTTGTTGGTTTCTGTCATTTTTGGCGAAGGGCAGTTGGACCGCTCTTCCTACTCAGCAATCCACCAAGTCTGATAAGCAATCTCACTAACTTTGAATGCTCAATGTTTTAGTTGAAATTGTTACCTATTTTATGTATTTACAAGTTATGAGTCTATTTTTATTGGACAGTTCTAATAGAAGTCTCTAACATGGAAGGCTCTAATTCAATTTGGCAAGAAAATGGGCATCCATGGCATTGGGGTCATAGACCTATGCCCACTTAAATGTGAAATCAGTGGTGTTTAGTTATTTTTCAACTCCATAATTCGCAAAAACCTCTCTAAAATCTCTCTAAGACTCAAACAATTCTATCATTTAAATCTAAGAAATTCAAGATCAACTTTGGGACTTAAGGATCATTTCAAGCTTTAAAACCACTTCAAGTTCATCTGAAGGAATGCAAGGTTTAAGGTATGTGGGTCTTCAACCATGGGTCCTTTCACCCATGGAGCCCAACCTCCTCTTTTTATGAAAATTGCATGATTTTATGTTTTATCACGTATGGATATCTTTTATTATGAAATATGAGCATGAATTATGTTGGAGTTTTATCAAGTATTGATTGATTATGCATGAATGTCTATTCCAAGATTATTCTATGAATTGATTTTGTTTATTGAGACTACGCATGTTTTGAGCTATAAAACTATGAAATATTATGAGCTTTTATGATGGATTTGAAGATACCCTACATGAGAGAATTATTACCACGTTGGTGGGTTGATTTGCATTAAGTTTACTCATCTCATTTCACTCTCGAACTACATGATTTTGAAGAAGTGTCATGAACCCACCATGTGTTTGATAAAATAACATGACAAGAATTCTAAAGTTATTGACGATCTATTACATGATTTACAAGTCATGTGACTTCATGATTATTAAGGGCTTTAAGCATGTATTTCATTCATGAAAAGTGTCTATGATTTTACAAGTATCAAGTTAAGCCCTATTTCAAGATTTTCCCTCTTATGAGCCATTCATGTTAAAGCAAGGGTTCATGTATGATTATGATCTACTTTCATGCTCAAGTTAGGCTCACTACTAAAGGTCAAGCATGTTTTCTCAAGTCATGTTCTTGCAAGCTATTCATGTTATGATTAAAGTATGGTTATTTCAAGTATTCTGCGAGATTTCACTTAGCACCGATTGAGGCTTAAGATGAGGGCTCGACTTAAGGGGTCCTTATATAAGGTCTTTAGTCTCTAAACTATGTGCCACCATTGGATAACGATCATCACCCTTGCTATACAAGTGGATCCATTTAGTTCATGTTATCATGTTTGGTTTGCCTTTGCAAGTAGACCATACTTCACCGGATGCTATCATGCCCGGTCACTTAAACCGAGGGGGTGTCAGGCCTCAGAGTCTAAGTTGTAGTTGCTTGGTCTACGTCAGTTGAGTTCAGTTCCCACATACGTATGATATATATATATATATATATATTATGAAAGATAATTGATTGACAAACATGTTTTATTATGAGCATTGATGATGTATGCTATATTGAGATTATATATTCATTGTTTATGATTATGTATATTGACTATATTAGCTTATTCTTGTTGTATTGCATCCCGCATCCTTAGTACATTCAAACGTCCTAATACATACTCTTTTTCTACATGATATTACCATGTAGGGACCAGAGCTCCTTTTAATAATTCTCCATGTGGCTAGTTCCGTACTTCGGAGATAAGCATTGGTGAATCCTCAAGTCCGAAAAGATACTATCTACATTACTCTTGTTGTGGTGAGACTTCTTTATGTTGAACACTTTTTATTATGAGAGTGAGCCCGGAAAGTCTCTTGGCCCCCGCTCCACTCCAAGTGAGAGGTATTGTTAGATACTATGATGTATTTATGATATGATCTTGACTCCCTTATCCCTTAGTCCTGCTTCTATTTTTAATTATGCCTTGTTGATGCTTATTTTTTCTTCCACGACCAAGGATGTGCGAAAGATATGCTAAGGGTGCCAAGAGGCTTGTTTTGGGTCCCTTCAGGTTCTCTATTCGGTGTGTCACATCTACGCCCTAGGCTTGGGTCATGACAAATTTTGTATCAAAGTACTAGGTTGTTAATGGTCTTTGAAACTCTAAGACACTGCATGGATTAGACTCTTATTCATGGTTGTGAAGTGCCTGAAAACTATAAATGGGAGGCTTTGAGGCCTTTTAGGAAATATTTTGCTTCTTCATGGACTATATTATGCTTTAGGTGTAACTGTTACGCTTTTCCCCTAATGTAAGATCTTTTATTCTTCTAGGTCATGTTGATTCCAAGTGAAAGACTAAGGAGAGCTCGTACATCCGAGGAGCAACAAATCCCTCCCACGCCTCAAGCTCCTCAGGATAGAGGGTACCCAAGAAGAGTTCCCAGATACTATCACAATGCTGGCCTATGCAATGACAAATCAAAAAAACCAAGGGGCCCAATCCCATCCTACTCCCACTCCGGCCTCAAAGGGTAAGGGATTTCATAAGAATGAACCCACCATTGTTCCATTGGTCCAAGCCTAAAGAGGAACCTCAAGAGTTCCTCGATGAGATGTATAAGGTGCTATCTATAATGGGGGACAATTTGGAAGAGAAACCGGAGTTAACGGCCGACCAACTCAAAATTGTGGCCCAAATTTGGTTTACCTAATGGAAATTAGAGAGGGAAGATGATGATGTTCTTCCTTGGGAGGAGTTCAAAGCCGCATACATCAACCAGTTCTTCCCTATCGAGCCAAGAGAGGCTAAGATGATTGAGTTTATGAACCTTAAGCAAGGTTCCATTAGTGTGAGGGAGCATGCCCTCAAGTTCAATAAGCTTTCCAAGTATGCTCCACATTTGGAGGCCGACCCTAGAGCTAGAGTAGACAAATTTGTGTCGGGAATGTCTAACTTGGTTACTTAAGAGTGTTGCACTGCTATGCTAGTGAATGATCAGGCTTTGTCTAGACTCATGACTTCTGTCGAGCAACTAGAGTGGGAAAAGCTTGGAAAAAGAAGAAGTGCTGAGTCCAAGAGGGCTCATTTTGAAGGAGGCTTCGAAGGTTCCAAGGGTTGACAGTTTCTTCATGGCCAAAAGATCCAAGGCTACAAGATCCAAAGTAACCAATGCTCATAATAAGAGATTTTCTAATGATAATCTAAGATTCCGAGGTAGCAATGGTGGGATGACTCAGCCTACGTTCCAAAAGTGTGGGAGAGACCATGGTGGTCTAGGTTTGAAAAATTTTAATTCTTTCTTTGGTTATGGTGAAATGCGTCACAAGATTATTGATTGTGCTCATGCTCAAAATGGACATAGAGATGTTAGTTCACAAAGCCAAGGTGCTAACGCAGGTCCAAGGGTAAAGGGAGATCAACAAGGGAGTGCTCTAAGGAAAAATAGATTCTATACACTTCAACGAAAGTAAGGGGTAGATGAGGTGCCCGATGTCGTCACCAGTATGGTAAAGGTTTTTTATTTTGATGTGTATGCATTGATAGATCCGGGTGTCACTCTTTCTTTCATTACTCCTTTTGTTGCCAAAAGGCTTCACGTGAGTCTCAAATTGTTGTGTGAACCATATGAAGTGTCTACCCCCATTGGTGAGTCTATTGTTGCTAAAAGAGTCTACAAAAATTATCCCATGTTTATATTGCATAAAGTCTTGTTTTGTTATTTTGCTGAATTATATATGGTGGATTTTGATATTGTTTTTTGGATGGATTGGTTACATGCATAATATGCTTCCATTGATTATATATCCCATAAGGTTAAATTCCAACTCCCTAATGAGCTCGTCCTTGAGTTGGAAAGTCAGTGATGTGGTGATCAAGGGTATATTTATTTCTTGTCTTAAAGCCCACAAGTTGATTTTGAAGGGTTGCCTTTACAATCTTGTGAGGGATAGGGATGTTGAGTCCAAAGTCCTTCCTATTGAGTTGGTTCCGGTGGTCGATGAGTTTCTTGATGTCTTTGCCGATGAGTTTCCCAATGTTCCTCTCGAAAGGGAAATAGACTTTGGTATAGACCTCCTTCCAGATACTCAACCCATTTCCATTCCCACTTACCATATGGCCCCAGTGGAATTGAAGGAGTCTAAGGATCAATTGAGGGTTTTGTTGGAGAAGGGTTTTATAAGGGTTACTAAGTCACCTTGGGGTGCACTAGTGTTATTTATGAAGAAAAAGGATGGTTCTATTTGAATGTGCATTCATTATCGACAACTTAATAGGGTTACCATAAAGAATAAGTACCCTCTACCAAGGATTGATGACCTTTTTGATCAACTAGAAGGGGCTAGTCACTTTTCTAAGATTGATCTTTGGTATGGATACCACCAAGTGAAGGTGAGCTAGTGTGATATTCCAAAGACTACTTTTCGAACTAGGTGTGGGCAATTTGAGTTAGTGGTTATGTCCGTTGGGTTGACTAATGCACCAGCTATGTTTATGTTCTGATGAATAGGGTCTTTAAACCCAACCTTGACATGTTTGTCGTGGTCTTTATTGATGATATATTGATTTATTCCCAGAGTGAGGAAGAGCATGTGAATCACTTGAGATTGGTGTTGCTAATCTTGAGGGAGGAGAGGTTGTTAGCTAAATGCGAAAAACGTAAATTTTGGTTAAAAGAGATTGCTTTTCTAGGGCATGTGGTATCGGGTGATGGCATTAAGTAGATCCTAAGAAGACAGAGGTAATAAGAAATTTGCCTGGACCTTTGACTCTGTTAGGTATTAGGAGTTTCTTGGGTTTAGCAGGTTACTACCAGATGTTTATGAATGGCTTTTCTTCTATTGCTTTTCCTGTGACAAAGTTATCCCAAAAGAAGTTGAAATTCATGTGGACCGATGAATGTGAAAAACGTTTTCAAACTTTGAAAGATAAGTTTGTCTGTTCTCCTATCTTGACTCTACCATAAGGGTCGAAAGGGTTTGTGGTATGTTGTGATGCCTCAATAATTGTTTTGGGGTGTGTTTTGATGCAAAATAACAAGGTGATAGCATATGCCTCAAGACAACTTAAGGTGCATAGGCGAAATTATCCCATTCATGATTTTGAATTGGCTGTTTTGGTGATTGCTTTGAAAATTTGGTGTCACTACTTGCATGGGGTTCATGTTGATATATTTACAAACCACATGAGTCTCTAATATGTGTTCACCCAAAAAGATCTTAACTTGAGACAAAGAAGGTAGTTAGAGCTTCTTAAAGATTATAACATGAGTGTACATTACCATCCCGACAAAGCTAATGTTATGGCCGATGTTCTAAATAGAGTGTCCACAGGTAGTCTAGCTCATATTGATAATGGTGGCAAGGAGATGGCTAGAGAAGTTCACCGGTTGGCTAGATTGGAGGTTAGGTTGGATGAGGTTGGAAATGGTGGTGTAGTTGTTGTTGATGATTCTAAATCTTCTTTGATTGAGGAAGTAAAGTCAAAACAAGATCTTGACCTTGCTTTGATAGAGTTGAAGGCCTTTTTGAATGATGGTAAAGTGGAGGTTTTCTCCTAAAGGGGAGATGGTGCCCTTTGGTACCAAGGTAGGTTGTGGTGCTTATTGTTGAGGACTTAAGGGAGTTGATCTTGAAGGAGCCCGAAAACTCATCCTATTCTATTCAAGCCAGTTCCACAAATATGTATAGAGACTTGAAGAAGGTGCATTGGTGGGGTGGTGTGAAGAGGTATGAAGAGGGACATTGCCAAGTTCATATCCAGATGCCACAATTACACACAAGTGAAAGCCAAACATTAAAGGTCCAGTGGCCTAGCCCAAGACATTGCAATTCCTTCATGGAAGTTGGACAAGATCAGCATGGACTTTGTGGTTAGGTTGCCTATAACCAGGAAACACCTTGACTCTCTTAGGGTTTTCAGGGATAGAATTACAAACTTTGCTCACTTTAAACCGGTCAAAACCACATGTGGTGCAGAAGATTATGCCATCTTATACATCCATGAGTTGGCTAGATTGCATAGGGTGCCTTTGTATATCGCTTTCGAATCATAGTGATCAATGCATTTCTCACTTTTGGAGGTCTTTCCAAAGAGCTCTTGATACCAAAATGAAGTTTAGCAAGGCTTTTAATCCTCAAATGGATGGTCAAGCGGAGAGGACCATCTAAACTCTTGAGGATATGCTCAGAGCTTGTGTTTTGGAGCTTAAGGGTAGTTGGTATGAACATCTTACACTTATTGAATTTGCTTACAACAATAGCTACTACTTAAGCATTGGTATGACACTATTTGAGGCTTTATATGGTAGGCATTGTAGATCTTCGGCTGGGTGGTTTGAAGTGGTGGAGATGGCTTTGCTAGGTCTGAATTTTGTGATGGAGGCCTTGGAGAAGGTGATGTTGATACGAGAGTGATTGAAAATATTCCAAAGTACACAAAAGTCCTATTCTAATGTGAGGAGAAGATATCTTGTGTTTAAGGCTGATGATTAGGTTTACTTAAAAGTCTCACCCATGAATGGTGTGGTCTGATTTTGCAAGAAAGGAAAATTGAGTCCAAGGTTTATGGGTGATTATAGAGTTTTAAGGAGAGAAGGTATGGTTGCATATGAATTGGAGTTGCCTATGGAGATGAATATGGTTCATCCCGTCTTCCATGTGTCCAAGTTGAGAAAGTGTGTGGGTGACCCAAGTATTATAGTGCCCTTAGAGGTTGTGGGTGTTATAGAAGATAATTTGACCTATGAGGAGGTCCTGGTGGAGATTTTGGATAGACAGGTGAAGAGGTTGTGAAACAAAAATGTAGCTTTTGTCAAGGTCCTTCGGAGGAATCAACAAGTTGAAAGTTCCACATAGGAAGCCAAAGCAGAAATGAAAAAGCAATACCCATATCTCTTCCACTCTACTCAAGCCAAAGGAAATAATTTAACTCCGCTATATGATATCAAGTGATTGGTTTAAGCACTCATGTCATTATGAATGCATTCATGTTTAGGTTTACAAGTTTATGGTAATTTTTGACATTCATATTGAGATTTTTGAAAATGGTGTTTAAATGCATTCGTTGCATTCATATTGGGCTGAAATCTCCATAATTACTTCTCTTATGCATTTTTTTTTACATTTTGGGATGAATGTTCCCTAGGGGGAGATAATGAAATTCCCCATATGTGCTTCGGGATGCCTCATAATCGTAATTTTTGTATATCTCAAAATCCGTGTGTGATTTCGAAAATCAAACTTTATATTCTCGATCAGGGTGCAAAATTTAGTAAGAAATGGGTATAACCCAGATTTTAGAAGACCCATAGTGAAAAATAAGTTTTTCTAATGTTATGATTTGTAGTGGTTGTCCGAGCCTAGGACGCGATGTGTCTAGGGCGCGCCACTGTGTAATTCCAAGTCCACGTCTGCTCCATGACGCGCCAAGGGCGCGGACTAGTATATTATTTTCCTTAGCTTTCTTATTTTTCCCAAGCGCATTAGGGTCATAGCCCCATGCCCACGTAAATATCACGATCCAAGCCTAGGGCCTAGCGTGACACAGTGCAAGGGGAATCCAAAGGGACCCTAAGCAAGCCTCATAAAGCATCATTACATATCCTTGGTCATGGAAGCAATAAATTAAGCATTAAAGATAAAAAGAATGGGGAAACTGGGGCTAAAGGAAAATCTTGCACAATGTCATGGTCAAAATAGAAGAGTTAAACTCATATCTTAAATACATAACATGTCCAACAAACATCTCTAATACATAGATAAGAGCGGGGGACAAGATAAAGTAACTGGACTCATCCTCATAGTCAAAATAACAATAAAGATGAATGCCTAAATACATAATAGAAGAAACAAAGACTAGGTCCCCTAAGTGGAGGACTCACCAACTAGCTTGAATAGCACCGAACTAGCCATGTGGAGGAGGATGATCAACTTAGGCACCAGGCCCTACATGGTGATATAATGTAGGCATAGAATATGTGTTAGTATGTTTGAATGTACTAAGCATGTAGGATGTAATGCAACAACAGATAGGCATCTTAATTAAAATGCATAATATTAAGCAACAGGCATAATATACAATATGACATGTATGATCATTGCTTAAGTAAAACTTGCTTAAGTAACTCATGCTCAAATAGGATATCATATGTGTAGAAGAGACCAAGCTAGCTATTCAATGTATAAATACCTTGGTGTTTGTATGGTACAAACCACTCACAAGATGATACTCACACCTTACAAACACAATGGCGAAGTATAAACCCCTCGCATGGTTGATGAGTATAAACCCCCAACATGGTTACTTGGGCTCTTGTCCCTACGGATCGGGTATGGTCTAATGCAACACTTTATATAGAGTATATTATATACATCAGATCATTTCATTGTCATCTAGTCTTTCATATCATATCTCATGCGTTAGACCTTCAACTCCTCAAAAAACCACATTTGGACATTTCAGAAACACTTAGAGGAAGTGTAATGCTAGTGTAAAAACATGAAATATAGAGGTGAAATCATGCAAGAAAATTCATTGTAAAACCATCAATCAACACCTTTATCCACCCTTAAGAAATATACATCAAATCCCTTCATCAGATCATACAATAGATCCAAGATTTATAGCTCAAAACATAGCAAAACAGTCAAAAGTTTACATAGCTTTAACATAGTGTGTAGTAAGTTTTAGAATATGCAAGAAACCATTTGTAAAACAACTTTAAATCACAGCATTTGAGTAAAAGGAGGCTTGGGTATCATGGGTGAAAGGAACCCATGAAAGAAACCCGCATACCTTAGCTTATTGATGAACTTGGTGGAGATTGGAGATGGAGACTTGAAGCTTGAAGGAGAACCTTGAAGGAGAACCATAGCTTGGGATAAGGGTTTTGGACTTGAGTTTGGGGAGTGAAAATATGACTGTGTTTTAGTTAGTTTTGGGAAATGTTTAGGATAATATAAGGGTGAAATTTGGCTAAGTATAGATAAAAATACGTTTGGGAAAACTTGGGCCCAACATTTAGAATATGAGGGTGAAATAGGACTAAGTATAGGTAAAAACACATATGGGAACATTTTAGGCCCAAGACTTTAAGTCTTGGACCAAAGCTGAAAAACAGTGTCCAAATTAACACAAGGGCGTGTCGCGGAGGCGATGCGAAAATCCCACTGGAATTTGTGTTCTTGAAATTACATAATTTCTAAATATTTGCTCTTAAATCTGTGTTAGACCCCTTTCCCCCTAATGTGGACTCCCTGAAAATGAATCCAAAGTCGGATTTTCAAAATAATGAACGAACTCTAAAATACATAAAAATTAAAATTTCGAGCATTCCGAGGCACGTTTTTGGGTCGTTACAATATCTTCCCCTTGAGAAAATTCATCCTCGAATGTAAAGGACACGTACAAGACAAGAGGTATCATTAACAAATCAGCCTCAACAAGAATGCAACATAACATGTAAAACACCATTTTCGAATTCTCAACATAAGTGTAAAATCATCATAAGATTACTAACTTAAACATGAATCCATATGAATGACTTAGGGGATGAAATATACGACCTGAAATCACATAAGGGACTTAGGATTAGTAGCTTAGGCTTGATAGGAGTGGAAAAGATAAGGATACCACTTTTGCATGTCCGCTTTGGCCTCCCATATAGCACTTTCAACTTGTTGGTTCTTCCAAAGGACCTTAACGGATGCCACCTCTTTTTTCCTCGATCTCTTTACATGTCTATCCAAGATCTGAACCGGAACACCCTCATAAGTCATGTTATCCTCAACAACACCCACAACATCAAGAGGAACAATGGCATTAGGATCACCAACACATTTCCTCAACATAGAGACATGGAACACCGGGTGAACCAAACTGATTTCATAAGGAAACATCAACTCATAAGCTACCTTGCCAATCCTCTCTATCACCCCATAAGGAACAACAAACCATGGACTCAACTTCCACTTTTTATTGAAACAGACCACACCTTTCATTAGAGAAACCTTCAAATAGACTGAATCCACTTTTTACCAAAACAGACCACACCTTTCTTTCTTCCATCGGCATAAGATTTTTGACGACTTTAGGCTATCCTCAACCTTTGCCTAATAATATTAACATTCTCAAGAGCCTCCATAACTATATCCGGCCCCAATAAATCCACCTCTCCAACATCAAACCAACACACCGGTGATCTACAATGTCTTCCATAAAGAGCCTCAAATAGAGCCACACTGATACTAGAGTGATAGCTATTGTTGTAGGCAAACTCAATCAATGGAAGGTGATCATCCGAACAACCTTTAAGCTCCAAGACACAAGCCCTAACCATATCCTCTAGTGTTTGAATTGTTCTTTTAGCTTGGCCATCTGTTTGAGGGTGGAAGGTCACACTAAGGTGAATTTTTTTACCAAGACACTTTTGAAAAGACCTCAAACAGTGTGAAGTGAATTATGCACCATGATCTAATATGATGGATAAAGGAGCTCTATGCAACCTCACTAACTCATAGATGTACAACCTTGCATATGCGTTAGCCCCATATGTGGTCTTAACTGGTAGAAAGTGAGCTAATTTCGTCATTCTATCAACCAACTCCCAAATGGAATCGAAACCTTTTCTTGTCATAGGTAACCCAACCACAAGTCCGTATTAATCACCTCCCACTTCCAAGTGGGAATCTTTATATCTTAGGTTAAGCCACCCGGTCTTTGATGTTCGGCTTTGACTTGTTCACAACTATGGCATAGGGAAACAAATTTGCCAATGTCCTTATTTATGCCTCCCCCACCAATACACTTCCCTCAAGTATCTATACGTTTTGGTGGAACTAGGGTGGATGGAATAAGAAGAATTATAGGCCTCATAAATAATTTTCTCCCTCAAATCATCAACACAAGGCACACACCACCTACCTTGGTACCTAAGGGCACTATCTCCCCCTTCAGAGAAAACCTGTACTTTGCCCTCTTTCACCATGGTCTTCAATTCAAGCAAGGAGGAGTCAAGATCTTATTTTGCTATCACCTCGTCAAATAATGAAGACTTAGACCCATCAACAAAAACCACACCATTGTCATCAACCTCTTCCACCCTAACCCCCAACCTAGCCAATCTATGCACTTCCCTAGCCATTTCCCTATCACCACCATCAACATGAGCTAGGCTACTCATGGACACCTGACTCAAAGCATCTGACACCATGTTTGCCTTACTCGGATGATAATGCACACTTATGTCATAATCTTTGAGAAGTTATAGCAACCTCTTTTTTTCTAAAATTGAGATCTTTTCGAGTGAAGGCATATTGGAGGATCTTATGATCAGTGAAGACATTCACATGCATCCCATACAAATAATGACGCCAAATCATTAATACCAACACAACGGTAGCTAACTCTAGATCATGGATAGGGTAGTTCCTTTCATGCACTTTGAGTTGCCTAGAAGCACAGGCTATGAAGTTACCATTTTGCATTAGCACACAACCCAAACCGACTCTAGATGCGTCACAATACATAACAAAACCCGCAAGTCCATCCGGTAGTGATAATACAGGAGTGGACATAAGCCTATCCTTTAATGTTTGAAAGCTTCTTTCACATTCATCGGTCCACACAAACTTAACCTTCTGTTTAGTCAATTTAGTCATAGGGGAAGCAATGGAGGAGAACCCATTCACAAATCTTCTATAGTAACCCACAATGCCCAAGAATCTCTAAATATCCAACGGGGTCAAGGGTCTAGGCCAATTCCTAATCACATCGACTTTTTTAGGATCCACTTTTATACCATCCCCCAACAGCACATGATCCAAGAATACAACCTCTTTCAACAAAAATTCACACTTGTCATATTTGACATACAATCTCTCCTCCCTCAACCTTTACAACACAATCCTCAAATGCCCTATATGCTCCTCCCTACTATGTGAGTAGATCAAAATATCATTAATGATGACCACAACAAAGGAATCAAGGTAAGGTTTGTAGACCCTATTCATTAGGTCCATGAAGATTTCCAGCGCCTCTGTCACCCTAAACGACATCACAACAAACTCATAATGCCCATATCTAGTTTGGAAGGTCATATTGGGAATATACACTCTCTCATCCTTACTTGGTGATTCACGGACCGAAGATCAATCTTTGAGAAGAAGCTAGATCCTTGCAATGGGTCAAACAAGTCATCAATTCTTGGAAGAGGCTATCTATTCTTTATAGTGACCCTATTGAGTTGCTGGTAATCAATGCACATTCTAAGTGACCCATCTTTCTTTTTCACAAACAACACTGGAGCACCCCAAGGTGATTGACTAGGTCTAATAAATCCCTTTTCCAAAAAATCTTCCAATGGCTCTTTTAACTCCTTCAACTTCGCCAGGGCCATACAATAAGGGAGAATGATGAGTGTTAGGAAGGAGATCTATACCAAAATCTATTTTCCTTTCGGGAGGGACACCAGGAAGGTTATTTCGGAAGACTTCAAGAAACTTGTTTACAACGGGGACTGACTCAATGGAAGGGACTTTGAACTCCACATCCTTAACCCTCACAACATGATTCAAACACCCCCTAGAAATCAACTTATAGGCTTTAATACATGAAACGAATCTACCCTTGACCGCCACATCTTGACTTTCCCACTCAAGGACGGGTTCATTAGGTATTTAAAACATGACCCTACAGGTTCTACAATAAATAGAAGCATAGTAGGCATGCAACCAACCCATCCCAAGAATGACATCAAGGTCTACCATGACTAATTAAATAAGATCACAAGGTAAGAACTTATGCAAAATACAAATAGGATAACTCCTATAAACATTCCTAGCAAAAATAGAGGCACTAATAGGAGCAAACACTTCATATGACTCATGCAACAACTCGGGGACAACATGAAACTTTTTAGCAACAAGAGGGGTAACAAAGGAAAGAGTGGCACCCAGATCAATCAAAGCAGACACATCAAAGTCATATTTTTCAACTTATCGGTAGCAACAACAGAGACCTCACAAACCCCTTGCGCTCCATGTAGAGCATAAAATCAATTTTTCCTTGGGGCACCACCTTGAGGACCACCTCTACCTAATGGGACCCTATTCGCACCCCAGACCTTTCCATGATTTCTTGGACAATCTACCTTCTTGTGACCAAGCTCCCCACATTCACAACATGCATTAGAACCCTTCAAACATGTGCCTCCTTGGCTTCTTAAACATTTAGGACACACATCAATAGGGGTCATCCTATTAACACCTTGAGGCCTAGGGAAGTCATTGACAAACCCCCTATTAGTAGCATAAGGAGGCCCTTGGCTTTGACGAAATTTAGAACCCTTTAGGGATTTAAACTCAAATCGGGCCCTCTTGGCCTCATGCCCCTTTTTATTTCTCAATTTCACCTCCTCCGTTTGCTCGCCATAGGTCATCAACCGAGACAAGTCCATGTCACTAATTAGCATGGTGGACCGACATTCTTCACTTACCAAGTCGGAGACCCCCATCATGAACTTATTCATCCTAGATCAGGGATCGGCCACTAAATGAGGATCACACTTTTAAAGTCAATTAAACTTGATGGCATACTTCGTCACATGCATAGCACCTTGTTTAAAGTTCATGAACTGCACTAACTTAGCTTCCTTAGGCTGGAGAGGGAAAAATCGATTAAGGAAAGCCAATTTGAATTCTTCCTAAAGCAGCACATAACCATATCCCCTTCTTCCCCTTCCATTGCTTACACCAACTTTTTCTACCCCTCTGAGTTAGTATGCCGCCAACTCCGCCTTTTAATTAAGCCCAAAACCCATGATATATAAGATTTTGTAGACCTCATCAATGAACTCTTGTAGATCTTCATCAACATTTGAACCATGGAAAATCGAAGGATTTATCCTTATGAAGTCTCTTACCTTAGCTCTCAGAGTAGTAGCATGAGGGGCTTGGGCCCCTTGTTGGAATTGGTTGGCTACAACTTGGACAAGCATAGTAAGAACATCCAGGAGGTCACCATTGTAGGTTGTTCCTCGGGAGTTTTGGCCCATCTTCCACTAGTGTTTGGCATGATGTAGCATAGCCAACAACAATCATTAGGTGAAAAAACTTACCACAACTCTATAGCACGACTTAGAACGTGAAGAAGGGAAATATTTCCCAAAATGCCTCAAAGCCTCCTATTCATAGTCATGGACCGCTTCACAACCAAGAATAGGACTCTCATTGATGCGGTGTGTTGGATTCAGAGGAACTGTCAACATAGTGCTTTGATACCATGTTTTTCATGACCCAACCCTAGGGATAGACATGACACAGCACAATGGGAACCCGAAGGGACCCCAAGCAAGCCTCATAAAGCATTATTACACATTCTTGGCTGCGAAAGCAATAAATCAAGTACTTAAGATAACATAATTGTGAAATTGGGGCTAAGGGAAAAGCTTGCACAATGTCATGGTCAAAAGACAAGAGCTAAACTCATATCATAGATACATAACATGTCCAACAAATAACTCTAATACATAAATAAGAGTAGGGGCCAAGATAAAGTAATCAGACTCACCCTCATAGTAAAAATAAAAATAAAGATGAATGTCTCAATACATTATAGAAGAAACATAGACTAGGTTCCGGAAGTGGAGGACTCACCAACTAGTTTGAATAGCACCGAACTAGCCATGTCGAAGAGGATGATCAACTTGGGCACCGGTCCCTATATGGTGACATCATGTAGGCATAGAGTATATGTTAGTACGTTTGAATGTACTTAATACGTAGGATGCAATGCAATAATAGATAGGCATCATAATCAAAATGCATTATATTAAGCGATAGGCATAATATACTATATGACATGTATGATCAATATTTATGTAAAACATGCTTAAGTAACTCATGCGCATATAGGATATCATATGTGTACAAGAGACCAAGCTAGATATTCAAGGTATAAACCCCTTGGTGGTTGTGTGGTATAAACCCCTCACATGGTTGATGGTAGTCACACCATACCAACACGGTGACGAAGTATAAAACCCCTCGCATGATTGATGAGTATAAACCCCCAACATAGTTACCCGGGCTCTTGTCACCCCGGATCGAGTATGGTCTAATGCAATACTTTATATAGTGTATATCATATACATTAGCTCATTTCATCATCATATAGTCATTCATATCACATTTCATGCTTTAGACCTTCAACTCCTCAAGAAACCACATCTAGACATTTTACCAAACACTTAGAGGGTATGTAATGCTAGTATAAAACCATGAAATATAGAGGTGAAATCATGCAAGAAAATACATTGTAAAACCATCAATCAACACCTTGCAACACTCTCAAGAAATATACATCAAAACCCCTCATCAAATATTACAATAGATCCATGATTTATAGGTCAAAAGAAAGCAAAACAGTCACAACTTTATATAGCTTTAACATAGTGTGCAGTGAATTTCATAATACGCAAAACCCATTTGTGAATCAACTTTAAATCATGCAATTTGCGTAGAAGGAGGCTTGGGTATCATGGGTGAAAGGAACACATGAAAGAAACCCAGATACCTTAGCTTATAGATGAACTTGGTGAAGATTTGAGATAGAGACATGAAGCTTAAAGAAGAACCTTGAAGGAGAACCTTAGCTTGGGATGAGAGTTTGGGACTTGAGTTTGGGGAGCGAAAACATGAGTATGTGTTTGAGTGAGTTTTGGAAAATGTTTAGGATGATATGAGGGTGAAATATGACTAAGTATAGGTAAAAACACGTATGGCAACTTTTAGGCCCAAGACATAAAGTCTTGGACCAAAGCTGAAAAACAGTGTCCAAAATAACACAGGGGCGCGGCGCGTTAGCAACGCGAACACCCCACCAAAATTTGCGTTCTTGAAATTTCTTAAATTGCTAAATCATTGCTATAAAATTAAGGTTAAAGCCTTTCCCCCCTAATTTGGACCCCCTGAACAAGAAGCCAAAGTCGAATTTTTGAAATAATGAATGAATATTGAGATACATAAAAATTACAATTTTGGGCATTTTGAGGTATGTTTTTGGGCACTTTTTGAGGTCGTTACATTAAACGTGAAATCACCCATGTTTAGCTTCTTTCAACTCTGTAATTCACAAAACCCTCTGTAAAAGTCTATCAATTCACTCATTCAAATCTAAGAAATTCAAGCTCATCTTTGGGACTCAAGGATTCATGTCAAGCTCTAAAACCACTTCCTATTCATTTCATGGAATTCAATGTTTAAGGTATGTGGGTGTTCATCCATGAGTTCTTTCACCCATAGATCCCAACCTCCTCTTTTTGTGAAAATTGCATGATTTTAAGTTGTATTACATATGTGTATCTTTTATTCTGAAACATGAGCATAAATCATGTTGGGTTTTTATCCAGTATTGATTGATTATGCATGAATGTTTGTTCCAAGCTTATTCCACGAATTGATTTTGTCGATTGATTCTATGCATGTATTGAGCTATGAAACTATGAAATGTTATGTGCTTTTATGATGGATTTCAAGGTACCCTATATGAGGGTTTTATTACCATGTTGGTGGGTTGATTTGCATTGAATTTACTCATCTCATTTCACTCTTGAATCGCATGATTTTGAATAATTATCATGAACCCACCATATTTTGACAAGATGAAATGACAAGAATTCTCAAGTTATTAATGATCTATTATATGATTTACAAGTTAAGTGACTTCATGATTATTAAGGGCTTCAAGCATGTATTGAATTCATCAAAAATATCTATGATTTTAGAATTATTAAGTTAAGGTATATTTCAAGATTTTTACTTCTTGTGAGGCATTCATATTAAAACAAGGGTTTCATGTATGATTATGGTCTACTCTCATACTCAAGTTAGGCTCACTAAGATAGGTCAAACATGTTTATTAGCTATTCAAGTTATGTTCTTAAAAGCTATTCATGTTATGATTAAAGTATGATTATTTCAAGTATTCCATGGAATTTGACTTAGCACCAATTGAGGCTTAGGATGGGGGCTCGACTCAAGGGGTCTTTATGTAATGTTTTTAGTCTCTAAACTATGTGCCAATTACCCTTGCTATACGAGTGGATCCATCTAGTTCATGTTATCATGTTTGGTTTGCCTTGGTAAGTAGGCCACACTTTGCTGGGGGATCTTATGCCCGGTCAATTGAACCGAGGGGATATCAGACCTGGGTGTCCATGTTGCAGCTGCTTGGTCTATATCAGTGGAGGTTACTTGCCATATATGTATGATATATATATATATATATATATTGTGAAAAATGAATGATTTACAAGCATGTTTTATTATGAGCATTGGTCATGCATGTCATATTGAGATTATATATCCATTGTTAATGACTATACTTATTGACTATATTAGCTTATGTCTTGTTGTATTGCATCCCACATACTTAGTACATTAAAAAATCCAAATGTATACTCTACGCCTACATGATCTTACCATGTAGGGACCAGAACTCCTTTTGATCATCCTTCGCATGGCTAGTTCGGTACTTTAGAAAAAAGTGTTGGTGAGTCCTCAAGTACAAGGACACTATCTACATTACTCTTGCTATGTTGAGACTTCTTTATGTTGAACACTTGTTATTATGTAGGTGAGCCTGGATAGTGTCTTGACCCCTGCTCCATTCCAAGTTAGAGGTGTTGTTGGATAATATGATGTATTTATGCTTTGAAATTTATGTTCTTATGCTTTTAAGATTATCAAAGACTTCCTTTAGTCCTGCTTCCCTTTTTAATTGTGAATTTTGATGCTTATTTTTTCTTGTGTGAACAAGAATGTGTGAATGATATGTTAAGAGGCTTGTTTGGGGTCCCTTCCGGTTCCCAATTCGCCATGTCACATCTAGACACTAGGGTTCGATTGTGATAGTCAGGATACAAGATGACATCCCTGCAAGAATATCAACGCATACAGGGTAACTCAGTATAGTTGAGTTCCCTTCAGTCACAATCCTAGTGCATCACAACACACGTCATGGGGATTGTTTAACTCACTCACCCTTTTTTTCAGTTTTAAATTTTGTTTATTTACATTGAGGACAATGCTTCTTTTGTGTGAGAGGTTTAGTTGAGTAGTGTTTTACTTTTGATTCGTGTTGTTTGTGTAGCCTTTAGAGTTGGGAGTTGGTGGTTCTGATGGTTGAGAAGCAGTTAAATTGTAAATAAGTTTTAATGTGGGTTGTAATAGAGAAATATTTATTTTTGTTATTTGTTTTGTTTTTCTTGTTTAATGGATGAATGATTGCAAATTTTTGGCAAACCTCGTGCATACATGACAAGCATGCGAATGTAATATTGTGTCTCTAGTCCTTAGCAATTCGAGCACTGATGATCCATTTTTTGTTCAGATAGTGCCATGGATGAGGAGCATGTACTTATATATTAGTCCTTTCTTGATAATTCAATCCTCAAATAGATTTAACGAATCTTCAATTTACTATGTGAGCAATTGATCTTGGATATTCTATGATCGAGAAATTAGAAATGTGCTTTCGTTGTTTGAATGCAAAGCCATTTTGCCACTATGGGATTAGTTGTATTGTTGAAATTCTTGTATTGGATCATCTTGAACTTGCCTGATTTGTCTTGAGAAGTACTTTGCTAATTCCAAATTAGTAGAGGATCTTAGGCCTTCTGTGGTTCCATTACTCTAATTTGACCATAATGACATCCATTGGTAGTGAATTGAATCTTTATTGAATCACTTTTGATTCATGATCCCTTTTTTGCAACCTCGTAATCTTGACTCATATTGTTGAAAGGCAAGTCCTTCTTATTCCTTATTGATCCATCGTGGAGCTTATAAATAGTAGTTGCCAAAGGCTATGTTGGGGGTGGTTAGTAGGAAGAACGAAGACATTTAGGCATCCTTGGAAATTGAGAACATTCCATAAAGGAGTGAAAAAAAGAGTCTTTTTGTGAAAGAAAATACAAAAGGGAGACACTTAGGATAATGAATAATAAGCAAAAGAGAGTTCAAGATTGATATGAACGAACAAGAAACCAAAAGAACCCTTATTCTTGAAAAAAACAAGTAGAGTTTAAGAAGGGATGAGCCACTATCGACCATATGCTATCCTACCTAACTTTTACCCTATATTACAGTCCTAGCAAAGTTCTTTGGAATCCTACTATAGAAGAAAGTCAAGTGAACTCTAGTTGAGAATAAAGACATGCCAATCGGTTCAAACTTACATGTTATTTCTCATTTGGGAAAGTGAGAGTTGAAGAGATCCACTATAAAGTAATGGAATAATATTGAGTGTTTAGGATCTTCTTTGGAATGAGGGAAAATGGTGATTTTTTTGGGAAACGATTAGCAACTACATGAGCAGTTCTTAGCATAGCCATGCTTTGGTTACTCCTCAGTCATCTTTTGAGGCTTCAAGGTCACATAAGTGGTTTATGGAAGTTTGAGAAGGGATGAAAAAGGTGAAAATGTATGTGTTGCTCCCAGTGACCCTATTTGCAAGCTCTGATCTGGATTTATTGAAATTTGATTTTCTTAGGGTCTAAAGGCTTACGTTGGGGGTGTTGATGACCCCATATTTCAGACTCATTTTGGGTTTAAATTGCATGAAAACATTGCCCTTAGTGTGGTAATAATTGTAATTTCTAATACATATGCATGTTCTATGATAAGAAATGGAGTTAAAAGTGTGAAAAAGGGCAAGACATGGTAGAATCCTGGAAAGTGAGCAAAAGTGTGAAAAGGCAGTGAAAAAAGGTGTCACCGACATCCTTAGTGATCTACAAAACACTCGTGAGATCACCTATCTATACAACAACCAAGGTACTAGGTCAAGTCAAGAGTGAGTATAATTGATCTCACAATGCATACTCGGCGATACGCTATAGTGTACAAGGGGTCACTTAATGTAGCAGCACTCAAAGCCCCAAAACATTGACAGAAAGGTGATATGAAAAACACTTCAGTGCATTCCAAATTGGATAGGTGGAGCAACTAGTCATTGCCTAAAGTTGAATTGGAGGAAGCCTTATGAAGATGTCCAGAAAAGCGGTCAAGTGTACATTCAGTTCATCGCAACAACGCTCGGCAATGGTTTGCCTTGATCACGGAACGAAATTTTATAGCACAAACTTTCACACATTTGCATGGTGTAAATAAGCAATTTTATAAAGGACATTGTTTATCTTCTATTTATTGTATATCAGAACAATTTTGATTGCTATATTTGGTGGAACTATTATAGTTTGGAATGGATATAATGGCTAAAAACCTTATGGGGTTTCAGCTAACATCTACATTCATGGATTCAGTAGCCAAGGTAGTAGGTGTTTGCTGCAACATCTTATGCCAAGCGTGTCCTCAGTGGTCTGCATGTGATATATTAGCTTATTTATATAAAACACCCATGTATCATAGGTGATTTGGGTTACAACAATCCTAGACTATTCACTCAATGTATACTTTTGTAGACACATTTGATAGATTAATTCTCGTATTTGCATATTCTCAACATCTTCCCTTCATAGTTGTTTATTAATTCATTAACTTAGAACTTATTAGTTGATATCTGGTTTGATTATTGCAATTCCCCCAAGTCCTATAATTACTTGGTCCAAGGAGTAACTTCCTCCTCGAACAAGGATTCTGTGTGCTAATGACGACAACCCCTTCTACCTTTGATTAGTCGAGTTAAGCGACATCATCGGTCAGAGATTTCAACTGCTACTTCTAGAATAGAGAGGACCTTCATAGATAACCATTAGCCCATAACTATGTTGCCACCATAAGTTTATGAATTAGCTAATGGATCCATATAGCTTGTGTTGCATGATTTACCAAAAAGAGTGGGGTTATTGTACGACATATGTTAATCAAATACCAAAAAGATGGTCTTCTCATAATTTGTTATCATAAGTTAATTAAAAATGGTGGTATTCCTGTAAGTTTGAAATGACCCCAAAAAGTGCCCAAACTCGGAAGTGCCCGAAATCGTAATATTCATACATCTCAAAATACGTGTGTGATATTGAAAATCTTACTTCATATTCCTGATCAGAGGGAAAAATTAAGTGGGAGATGGGTCTAACCTTGATTTTAGAGAAATCTAATCACAATTTCAAAGTCCATAATTTTGCTTATTTAGTGGTTGTTCGAGATGGTACCATGACGCATAACTATCGTGGACCAGTGTAAAAAGGACCTCCACAATAGGTCCACATTTTGTTGCCTATGACTTTTATCTAGGTCCAAGAATTTCAGGTCTTGGACCTAAGTCCTCCCATGCGTGAAAATACTCATACTTAGTCATATTTCACCTTCATATCATACAAGACATCCCCCAATACTCTCCCAAACACTTCGACAAATATTTCACCCCAAATTTCAAGTTCCAAAACTCATTCGAATCTCAAGAATTTTACTCAAGCTTCAAGTCTCCATTTTCTATCTTTATAAAGAATCCTCCAAAGTCAAGGTAAGTGGGGTTCAATGATTGGGTCCTTTCACCAGTGGTGCCCAAGCTTCCGTTTTACATAAATTTCATAGTTCTAAGTTGATTTTACTTATGGCTCTTCTATTATGAATTTGACTATGAACTATGTTAGGGTTTTGTAAAAATATTGACTGTTTTAGCATGTTTTGAGCTATGAATCTTTGATCTTTCTTGAGATTAGATTAAGAGTTTTGATCTATATTGCCTTAGGATGTTACCAACTGTTGATGGGTATTTTTATATTGAATTTACTTAAATGGTTTAACTCTTGAATTTCATGGTTTTACACTAGCATTACACACCTACCAAGTATTTGGTAAAATGTTCAATTTAGGTTTCTTGATCCTTGATGATCTATTGCATGACCTATGACTTGTATGAATTTATAACGATGAAAGGATGGTATAAAAATGTTGATTTATCGATATTGTTGAAGGTTGATCAATCACCTCATTCGGGAGGTAGTAGGCCCGAACAACCATGTTGAGGGGTTTGTACCTTGATTCGCTCTAGAGATAGCAGGCCCGTGCAACCATGTTGGGGGGGTTGTACCTCATTTGCCTCGCTCAGGAGATAGTAGGCCTGGGCAACCATGTTGGGGGTTTTGTACCTCAATTAGCTCGCTCAGGATGTAGTAGGCTCGTGCAACCATATTGAGGGGTTTGTACCTCAATTACCTTGCTCGGGAGGTAATAGGACTGTGCAACCATGTTGAGGGGCTTGTACCTCAATCGCCTTGCCAAGGAGGAGATAGGCCTTGGCTACTAATAATGGTTTCTTCCTACACATGTTATATGTTCTATGTAAGCATCTTTCATTATAAGCATCATTCATGTATGCCATATTGTTATATACCCATTTATTTTCTAAATATACATTTCGATAAGGTTTACCTATCTCTTGTTGCATTGCATCCTACATACATAGTATATTTAAATATATTAATGCATACTCTATGCCTACAGGATGTTACCATGTTGGAACTGGAGCCCCACATGATCATCCTCCCCCTCTACGTCGCTAGTGGGATATCCCTCTAAGAAGGTTGGTGAGTCATCAACTTTGAGGACATGCTTCTCTTGATTTATGCTATGTATAGACTCTCTTTTCTTTATGGTATGCTTGACTATGAGGATGATTCCAGTTACTTGTCTTGACCCCCGCTACATTCAATGTTTAGAGGTGTTGTTGGACAAGTATGTAAATATGTTATGAGCCTTGATACTCTGACTTTATGATAATTTATGATATGAAGGATTTCTCTTAGCCCCATGTCCCCTTATTTCTACTTTTATTATTTTTATTCTATTGCTTTCGCGACCAAGGATGTGTAATGATATGTTAAGAGGCTTGCTTGGGGTCTCTTTGGGTTCCCATGCGCCCTGTCACGTCTAGGCCATAAGATTGGATCGTGAAAAACTTGGTATCAGAGCACAAGGTTGTTAATGATCCTTGGCATCTAACACATCGCGTTGATTAGAGTCTTAATCATGGTTGTGTTGTGCACAACAACTATGAATAAGATGTTATAAGAAGTTTTAGGAAATATTTCCTTTTTTTTTTACTCTATGTCATTCTATAGAAGTTAAGGTAATGTTTCCACCCTAATGATTGTTCTTTGCTATGTTGGATCATGCCTAACACTAGAGGAAGAAAAGCCCGCACACCTGATGAGCAACCGACTCATAGAGAGCTTCGGGATTCTCTCACCTTACTAACTCAAGTTGTGGCTAATCAAGCCAACCAAGGGGCCAAATAACCTCATGCTCCCACCCTAGCATCTACGGTAAGGGATTTTATGAGGATGAACCTATCGGAATTCAATTGGTCTAAAGTGGATGGAGACCCCCAAGAATTTATTGATGAGGTATATAAGGTGTTTTCCCTTACGTGTGTGAGGTCAGAAGAGAAGGCAGAGTTGGAGGCTTACCAATTCAATGGGGTGGATCAAATATGGCATACTTAAAGGAAGGAAGAGAAGGGGAACAACGATGTGGTTCTATAGGAAGAGTTTAAGATGTATTTTCTCAACCGGTCCATTTCTCTTGAGTTTTAGGAATCCAAACTGGCGGAATTCATGAATCTGAAACAAGGGTCTTTGAGTGTGAAGGAGTATGTCCTCAAGTTCAACCAACTCTCAAAATATGCTTCACACTTGGTTGCCAACTCGAGGTCTAGAATGACTATGTTTGTGATAGGTGTATCAAATTTTGTGAGTGAATAATGTCATACCGCCATGTTGATTAATGACTTGGATTGGTCCCATTTGATGACTTATGCCAAACAACTAGAGGGGAAGAAGTTGAGGATGAGAAGGGGTCATGAGGACAAGCGGGCCTGTTTTGATGGTAAGCTCTAAAGTCTCAAAGGTAGTTGGTTCCTTCAAAGCCGAGGGTCTTCTCATGCTCCTAATAGAAGGTTTACCAATGACTACACAAAGATTCAAGGTGATGGCGGTGTGGGGCCTAATGCTATGTGTCCAAAATATGGTAAGGGTCATGGTGGCCCATGCATCAGGGCTACTAATGCTTGCTATAGTTGTGGAGAAGTAAGCCACAAGATGATGGATTACCCTTGTAACCTAAATAAGGGTAAGGATGTTCTTCCTCAAGGTCGGGGTACTTATGCAGTTCCTTTGGGGAGAGGAGGCCAACAAGATGGTGCCCCAAGGCAGAATTCGTTTTATGCTCTCTATGGGAGGCAAGGGGTTGATAAGGTGTCTGATGTCTTCACTGGTATGTTAAAAGTTTTTGACTTTGATGTGTATGCATTGACAGACCCAAGTGTCACTCTTTCTTTTGTTACTCGTCTTATTGCCAAAAAGTTTCATGTTGAGTCTGAATTGTTGTGTGAGTCTTATGAGGTGTCTACTCCTATTGGTACATCTATTGTTGCTAGAAAGGTATTTAGAAATGTTCTGTTTGCATCTTACATAAAATATTACCTTGTGATCTTGTTGAGTTGGATATGGTTGATTTCAATGTCATTCTTCGGATGGATTGGTTGTATGCATACTATGCCTCTATTGATTGTACAACTCGTAGGGTCAAATTCCAATTCCCAAATGAACCTGTCCTTGAGTGGGAGAATCGTGATGTGGTGGTCAAGGGTAGGTTCATCTCTTGCATTAAAGCCCAAATGTTTATCTCTAAGGGGTTTCTTTATCATCTTGTAAGGGTTAGGGATGTGGAGTCTAAAGTCCTTCCCATAAAGTTGGCTCGGTGATAAATAAGTTCCTTGATTTCTTTCCAAGAGACCTTCCCAGTATCCCTCCGTAAAGGGAAATAGACATTGGTATAGACCTCCTTCCCGATAGTTAACCCATTTCTATTCCCCCTTTCCATATGGCCACGGTGGAGTTAAAGGAGTTGAAGGAGAAAATTGAGGTACTTATTGGTGAATGGATTTACTAGGCCTAGCCAATCACCTTGGGGAGAACCAATATTGTTTGTGAAAAAGTAGGATAGGTCTCCTTAGAATGTGTATTGACTACCTGCAACATGATAGGGTTACAATCAAGAATAAATATCCTCTACCAAGGATTGATGATTTGTTTGACCAACATCAAGGGTCAAGGAAATTCTCTAAGATTGATCTTCAGTTGGGGTATCATCAAGTGAAAGTGAGGGAGTGTGACATTCCCAACAAGGCCTTCTGGACTAGGTATGGGCATTATGAGTTTGTTATTATGTCATTTGGGTTGACCAGTGCACTGATAATCTTCATGGATCTTTTGAATAGGGTCTTTAAACCCTACCTTGATTTGTTTGTGCTGGTTTTTATTTATGATATTTTGATCTATTCTTACAGTGATGAGGAGCATGTGGCTTATTTGAGGGTAGCTCTACATAGATTGAGGGAAGAGAAGTTGTACGCTAAATATGAGAAGTGTGTATTTTTGTTGAAGGAGGTTGCCTTTCTAGGTCATATGGTGTCGGGGGATGGTATTAGATGGACCCTAAAAACACAAATGTGATTAGAAATTGGCCTAGACCATTGACTCCATCAGAAATTAGAAGGTTCTCTTCTATTGCTTGTCCCATGACTAAGTTGACCCAGAGAAAGGCTAAGTTTGTGTGGACCGATGTGTGTGAAAGGAGTTTCCAAACATTGAAGGATAAGCTTGTGTCTGCTCCTATCTTGTCACTATCATAAAGGTTGGAGGGATTTGTTGTGTATTGTGATGCCTCCCGGATTTGTTTGGGTTATGTTTTGATGCAAAATGGTAAGGTTATCCTATGCTTATAGGCAAATTAAAGTGCATGAAAATAATTATCCAACTCATGATCTTGAATTGGTCGCGGTTGTTTTTTCTTTGTCAATTTGGTATCGTTACTTGTATGGGGTGCATGTTGATATGTTCACCGATCATAAGAACCTCCAATATGTGTTCATTCAAAAAGATCTTAACTTAAGGCAACGAAGGTGGCTAGAACTTCTTAAGGACTATGGTATGAGTGTGCATTATCATCCCCGTAAGGCTAATATGGTGGCAGATGCTTTGAGTAGTGCCTCTATGGGTAGCCTAGCTCATGTTAATGATGGTGACAAAGAGGTGGCTAGGGATGTCCATCGATTGGCTAGATTGCAGGTTAGGTTGGAGGAGGTTGATAATGGTGGCATTGTGGTTGTTGATAGCTCAAAGTCTTCCTTAGTTTATGACATAAAAGCAAAGCAAGATCTTGATCCCTCCTTGTTAGAATTAAAGGTCTTGGTGAGAGAGGGCAGGGTGGAGGTTTTCTCCTAAGGGGGAGATGGTGCCCTTACGTACCAAGGTAGGTTGTGTGTGCCTTATATTGATGACTTGAGAGAGAAGATTCTTGCTGAGGCTCATAATTCGTCCTATTCTATCAACCCCAGTTCTACCAAGATATATAAGGAATGGAGGGATGTGGTTTGGTGGTGGATGTATGAAGAAAGACATTGTCAAATTTGTATCCAGTTGTCATAGTTGCCAACAAGTTAAAGCCGAACACCAAAGGCAGGCTGGACTAACACAAGATATAGAGATTCCTACATGAATGTGCGAGGAAACCAACATGGACTTTATGGTTGGGTTCCCGAAGAGTAGAAAGGGTATTGATTCTATTTTGGATGTGGTTGATAGAATGACAAAGTTGGATCATTTCCTGTCGGTTAAGACTACTTATGGGCCCGACGACAAAGCTAAATTGTACATTCATGAGTTTGTGATATTGAATGGGCTTCCCTTGTCTATCATATTGGATTGTGGTGCTCAATTCACTTCACAGTTTTAGAGGTCCTTCCAAAGAGGTCTTGGTACCAAGGTAAAGCTTAGTACGACCTTTCACCCTCAAACGGATGGCCAAGCCAAACTATCCAAACTCATGACGATATGCTTAGGGTTTGTGTTTTGGAGTTTAAGGGTAGTTGGGATGATCATATTCCATTGATTGGGTTTTCATATAACAATAGCTATCATTCTAGCATTGGTATGGCTCCTTTTCAGGCCTCCTATGGTAGATGTTGTAGATCACCAGATAGGTGTTTTGAAGTGGGAGAAATGACTTTATTGGGTCCGAATCTCGTTATGGAGGGTATTGAGAAGGTAAAGTTGATTATAGAAAGGTTGAAAATAGTCCAAAGTCGTCAAAGGTCCTATATCGATGTGAGAAGAAGAGAGCTTGAATTTAAAGTTAGTGATTGGGTCTATTTGAAGGTGTCACCCATAAATGGTATGGTTCGTTTTGTCATGAATGGTAAATTAAGTCCAAGATATATCGGTCCTATAGGGTATTGAGGAAGATTGGTAAGGTGGCCTATGAGTTGGAGCTTCCTAGTGAAATGGAATTTTTCCGTTCTTTGTTTCATATATCCATGTCGAGGAAATATGTGGGTGATCCAAATGCCATTTTTCCATTTGATGTTCCGGGAGTAATTGAAGACAACTTGACTTATGAAGAAGTTCAAGTAGAGGTCTTGGATAGACAAGTGAAGAGGTTAAGGAACAAGGAGGCTGCTTTCGTTAAGGTCCTTTGGAGGAATCAAGTCGAAAGTGCTACATAGGAGGACGAAGCGAACATGCCAAATGATATCTTTATCTCTGCCATTCTACTCAAGCCTAAGGTACTAATTCTATGTCTTGAATATGATTTCATGTCTCATGTATCAGCTCTGTATGTCATGTGCATGCACTCATGTTTATGTTGACAAGTTCATGGTGATTCTAACACTTATGTTGAGATTTTGAAAATGGTGTTTAAGTATATTGTTGCATTTTGGTTGGGGATGATTTCTTCATGATTACTCTTCTCATATGCGTTTCTTTGACATTTGGGGATGAATGTTTCTAACGGATAGATATTGAAACAACCCCAAAGAGTGCTAAAAAATGTGCCTCAGTAGTTCCCAGAATCATGATTTTCATATATCTCAAAATTCGTGCGTGATATCAAAAATCCAACTTCATATTCTTGATCAGAGGTCAAAATTGAGTGGGTGGTGGTCTAACCCCGATTTTAGAGGAATAGAATCACATTTTCAAAATACATATTGCACAGCCATCGCGGACCAGTGTAAAAAGGCCCTCCATGATAGGTCTATATCACGGACTAGACACGGACCAGTACATTTTGTTGCCGATGATATTTAACTTGTTCCAACGCTTTTGGATCTTGGGCCTAAGTCCTCCCATTAGTGAAAATACCTATACTTAGTCATATTTCACCTTCATATCATACAAGACATTCCCCAATACCTATACTAGCATTGCATGCCAATCAAGTGTTTGATAAAATACTTGGTTTAGGGTTCTTGAGCCATTGATGATGTATTGCTTAACCTATGACTTGTATGACTTTATGTTGATGTAATGATGGTATAAATGTGTTGATTTTATGAAAAATATCTATAGTGTTGGAAGTTGAAAAATTGCCTCGTTCGGGAGGTAGTAGGCCCGAACAACCGTGTTGAGGGGTTTGTACCTCAATTTCCACACTTGGGAGGTAGTAGAACTATGCATCCATGTTGGGGGATTGTACCTTAATTTCCTTTCTCGGTAGGTATTAGTCTTGTGCAACAATGTTGGGGGGTTTGTACCTCAATTGCCTTACTCGGGAGGTAGTAGGCTCGTTCAACCATGTTGGGGGGTTTGTACCTCAATTGCCTCATTCAGGCGGTAGTATGCCCGTGCAACCATGTCAAGGGGTTTGTACCTCAATCTCCTTGCTAAGAAGGTAGTAGGCCTTGGTTACTAATAATAGTCTCTTCCTACACTTGTAATATGTTCTACGTAAGCATATTTTGCTACAAGCATCATTCATGCATGCCATATTGTCATATGCTCATTTATTTACTAAATACGTATTTTGATTATGTTTTCCTATCTCTTGTTGCATTGCATCCTACATACTTAGTACATTCATATGTCCTAAAGCAAACTCTATGTCTACATGATGTTACTATATAGGAACCGAAGCTCTACTTGATCATCCTCCTCCTCCACGTGGCTAGTTCGATAACCCTCCAAGCAAGTTGGTGATTCCTCAACTTCGAGGACATGCTTATGTTGATTTATGCTCTATATAGACTCTCTTTCCACTATGGTGTGCTTGACTATGAGGGTAAGCCTGGTTGCTTGTCTTGTCCACCGCTAAGTTCTATGATTAGAGGTGTTGTTGGATAAGTTATGTAAAGATGTTATGAGCCTTGGCACTCTTTGACTCTATGATGTTTTATGATATGAAGGATGTCCTTTAGCCCCATGTCCCTATATTTCTACTCTTATATTGTTATTCTATTATTTTTGCGACCAAGGATGTGTAATATTATGTTAAGAGGCTTGCTTGGGGTCCCTTCGAGTTCCCCATGCACCATGTCACATCTAGGCCCTAGGCTTGGATCGTGACAAAAGTTTTTATGAAGTACTTTTTGAAATGGGGGAGTTCCTGTATGGTGAGTGTTTGGATTACCTTTGCAAAGTAGACCACTCCTAGTCTATTATGGAGTGAACATAGGGATTCGAAGTGGTACCTCGCTTGGTCTTATATGTTGGTTTCGGGCCCTTCCCATCTATGTATGATATCTTATGTGAGTTGATTCCTTCTGCATATGTTTACTAAGGCATTCAGCATTCGTGAGACATTCATCTTATGTCCATTGATTATAATTATGCACATTTTCTACATATGATTTATGTTCTTTGTTGTGTTGCACCCCGTATACTTAGTACATTCAAAGTACTAACTCATTGGTTTTTCCTACATGTCCTAACAATTTAGGGATCAGAGATCTTATTCGTCATCCACCTCCACATGGTTAGAAGATTTTGTTGAAGATCACTTTTGGTGCATCCTCCATTTTAGGGACACTAATGATTTACTATCATGCTTTATTTGGACTTGTCTATTTATGAATATCATCTTTTGAGGGTGAGACCGGGAGATGTCTTAACCCCTATTCCATTCATATTAGAGGTGTTGTTGGATGTATAGATTTGTATATTATGAGCTCGACTCTTATTATGCTTTGTGTTCTGAAAGACCACCTTATTCCCTTATTCCCTCTTATGTGTGGAATGTTTGTTCTATTGATGAGGTGAAAGTCCTATGTCCTTAACTGCCCTTATATCATAAGTCATGCTTACCCGCCCCTTAGACATTATTTGATATGTGATTGATGCTAATCCTCTTCACTACAACATCCCCATAGCTGGGGTCCAAAGTCATGCTCCCCCTAGATTTATGTGTTATATGCTTTAAATTTTGGTTCCATAATTAAGGATATGCCTTGCATGAATAAGAGGCTTGTTTGGGGTTCCTCTGGGTTCTCCATTCACCATATCGCACCTAATTCCTAGGCTTGGAGCATAACAAAACATGGTATCAGTATCAGAGCACTAGGTTGGTAAATAGTCCTCAGAAATCCAACACACTGCATCTAGTAGAGTCTTGTTCATGGTTGTGAAGCACACCACAACTATGAATGACAGACTATGAGGTGTTTTGGAATGTTCACTTCTTTATATTTTATATTGTGTTTTTGGTTTACGTTAAGATTTCCCTTATTTAAATGGATGGTCTTATTCTCTTCAAGATCATGCCTCAAAGACTAGCGGCTCAAAGAGCTCGCATTCTCGAGGGTTCTCTAAGCTTGCTTGTCGGTTTGAGATGGAAGGCGGTACTCATTTTTATCTTAGTACGAAGACCTCTTTGAAAGTGTTCCAAAAATGAGAGGTAAATCAGCCACTATGATCTAACATGATGGACAATGGAATCCCCTGCAACCACACCAATTCTCGGATATACAAGTGAGTTAGTCTTTGGCTCTAAATGTCATTCTAAGTAGTACGAAGTGAGCCAACTTTGTCATCTGATCCACTATCACCTATATGAAGTCAACCCCACTATAAAGTCCATATTGACTTCTTTCTACTTCCAAGTAGAAATATTAATATCTTGGGCTAGGCCACCTAATCTTTGATGTTCAACTTTTACTTATTTGCAATTGAACACTCAGACACAAACTTGATAATGTCCTTCTTTATTCTCTTCCATTAACAGATCTCCATCAAATTTCTATAAAATTTTGTAGAACTAAGATGAATATAATATTAAGAGTTGTGAGCTTCTTTCAATATAATCTTCTTTAACTCACTATCATTTGGCACACAGAACCTCCCTTGAGATCGGAATACACCATCTCCCCCTTTTGAGAAATATTCTATTTTTCCTTCCATCTCCAAGGCCTTTGGTTCAAATAAGGTAAGATAAAGGTCATTTCTAGACTTAACGTCCTCAATAATAGAAGATTTGTAGCGCCATCACACAACCATTCTGGATTCATTCAAATTCACTCCAAACCTAGCGAACCTATGAATTTCTTTGGCTATATCTCTGTTTCCATAATCTTTTATTTGAGACACGTTATCTGTGGAAACTCTACTAAGAGCTTTGCCTTTCACATTGGCTTTATCCGTGGGATACTTCTTTCATGACCCAAAATAGGGCCCCAACTAGGGAAAGATAACATAAAGAAGAAATATCTCATATAGCATAAGAATCTCCCAAAACCTGGAGGCATGAGTACAAGAGCATCTAATACAGTACTGAAGAGAAATACAACTTTCTTAGAGAAATACAACTTTCTTAGTATAATATACAAGGTGTCTCATTGAATAATATCTGAAACAAAGTCTAAAATAAATAATGAAGAAAATACCAAACACCCACAGTGACTCGAAGTCTGAGCCTCACCAAAAGGATCAAGATGGATGGAGAAAGTCCAAAAGAGTGAATCATCTATTCTGTGCGGGTCTGTATACTCGATCTGCAGGGAGGAACAAAGTTATGGTGAGTTCATTGAAATCTACCTAGTAGGTTCAACCCAGCGGGTAAGAGAAAATGAAGCAAGCATGTAAGAACAAAGAATCCTATAACCTATATCAACAAGGTTATAAAATATTCAATCAGATCATGAATAAAAATAAGTGCAGATGGTGAACAAATTCAATAATGTTATGCATCAATACAATGGCATCGCAAGCTATGTATGAGGTGAAATCATGACCGTCGTCAGGAGGATATACATATCTATAAATCTAAAGCAATAAGATAGAAACTAAGGGCATTGCAGGCCATGTACTCAAATATTTCAAGAAGTCGCGAGCCATAATCAAATGTATCTTGAGGCAGCACGGGCCTCATAATGAAGTGTATCAAGGCATCGTAGGCCATAAACATTTGTCTCAATATGTATCGTAATGTCTCAAATGATGCAACGAAATGAGATATGTGCATAACAATGCAAACAATCATATATATATTGTGTGCATATCAATGCAACCCAATCAGGAACAAGATCTATGCATACCAATGCATTCAGTCTAGTATAAGATATGTGTATACCAATGCAACTACTTAGGTAAGAGTCATATGCATACCAATGCATCTAATCCACATAAGATATATGTATCTAATAATATTTTAATAATATTGAATTATTTATAATATGTAAATACTATTAGTATAAGAAGTGAAACTAAAAGAAGTTGGGGGGATTTATCCATGAATCAATGTACAATAAGTCAATAACTTAAGGTGCAAAATACAAAACAAACAACTTTATGTCTAGAACTAGAAACCCCAAAGTTTATATTTCATTATAATTAATTTTTGATTTAGAAAAAATAAAAATAAAAAGAAGATAATAATTATTAGGAGTGTTATTAATAACCTTACATGAAGTTTTTTATACTTTTCTTTTGACATATCATGCAGTGTAAAGAACTCATCCTCCGTGAAAGTATAAATAAGTTTAAGCAATGAAAACTTTTTAAGCACAGGAAGAATGCATTTCATATTTAAGAAAAGATATTCTAGTTTTTCTTTTACTAAGAGTTAAAAATATAATATCATACAATTTGTATGTCTATGTTTTTATAATGTCACGCAATATCATTGTTTATAGTTACTATGAAATTTAATATGAATATAATCAATTTGTATGTTTTCATATATGCACGTATTTGTATGTGTGTTTATGTATATGCACTTTTGTTAATCTAATTTTTGGTTATAATTTAAGTTTTAATAACTAGAACTGAAGGGAGCCTTGGAGTAATTGGTAAAGTTGTTGTCATATGACCAGAAGGTCATGGTTTCAAACCTCGGTAATATCATCTAGAAGAAATGCAAGGTAAGGCTAGGTACAATAGATCCTTATTGTCAGACCCTTCCCCTAAAGTGTACCTCGCTTGCCTATATTTGTTTTAATAACTAGAATATCAATTAGTGAAGAAAAAGTTTGGTTGTTGAAAAAAGGTACAACGATCAGATTTTTCTCGTCATTAGGGCTTTCTAACGATCGAATTTAATCCAGTCACTAAAAGTTTAATGTCAGAGCTTTTAACGACCGATGATGACTGGATTTTTACCGGTTGTTATTGACTAATAATGACCGAATTTAAACTTTTAGCGACGAAATTTTCCCTCATTAAAGACCTATTTTCTTGTATTGTCACATGGGACTGCATACATTATCAACAAAAGACTCACATATCATTCTTCTTATCTCAATTCACCCTCACTTGTCAGAACAAATATTGTCACACACCTAAACATGTGTGGATGCTAGCTAACTACTTAATCAAAAATTTTAGGTGGGTATCATATTTTAAACAAAACACAAAAATATGCTATATACCACAAGTGTTGTTACTCTATGCTACAAATATTATCTAAACATCTTAAATGTGCCTTTTCAACAGAAAGTAAATATACACAGGAAAAAAGAACACAAACAAGAAAACCACAGAATCAAAAATTAAGGTAGATATAAGCCCAAGCTACTTAGACCGACACCCCATTGAAAAAGATCTGCATGGTCCCCATTGCACAAATCAAAACAAAATATAACATAAGGGGTCAAAAGTATACCTGGGCGCCTAAGTGCCAGTATGTGGCTGAGTCTAGCAACCTTCCTCTGCTGGATGGTCTGCTCAGTAATGGTACTCGTTCTGGAGTGGCCAGTACCCCTCACCTGCTTCGTGTCTCGAGCATGTCTCATCTCCTTATCCTATCTCGATTTCCTCAAGGCAGGCTAGAGCTCCTCCTTCTCTGTGAGCTTTGCACATACACGTCACTTATCTGGCTTATAATTCATGTTGGGTCTCCTTTGAAGGAAAGACTGGATGGGCTCCTATATGGCAAACAAATCAACCACCGGCATCGGAGGTATAGTTGATGGTAGTGCAATCGGTGTCCTAGTGCTACTGTCAAGTTAGCTTGGAGCTATCGAATCTTCTTCGGCATAGCTAACAAGTCTGAAGGTCGGGCCTTGTCTGATATCTATTGTACTCGATCCTCCAAGGAGTCTATGCGGGCATCCATAAAATAGAAATATGCTCCTAGATAGTAGCAACCATGAATGCCTGACTTTGACCCTCTAAGTCTGCTATAGTGTGGTGGACCCATGGCCTGTTCTAATGAACAAGCTGAGTCAACTGTGATTTACCATGTGATAACCTATGTGCCAAGTCTTTTATAGATGTGGCGGACACAAAGATCACGCTCGTGGTAGTAGGTTGTGAAGTAGTTGCTTGAGGTGCAGGAACAACAATAGTAGCCCCCACTCCTCAACTACCTTGGGATACAGGGACCTCTCCTTAGTAGCAGCAACAGTAGTAGTGGTGGCAGTATCAGAAACCTCAGTTTGTGGCGCTGAGGCAAACATCTCAGGAATAGGTGGAGGTTATGCTCGCTGGAGTGCCATCGAGATCTCTTCAGCCATGATCATGCTGGGATCAAATATACGCTGGGCCTCAATCATCTAGTCCCGTTGATGTATATCTCGACCATCGGCTCTAGATAGAGCATGTAAATCATGTGCGGGAATGGGATGGAGGTAGACCACTTCAGTATGGCCTCATAAATCTTCTCAGCAATGAGGTGGCCCTAGTTAATCTCATAACTAGCTAAGATGCTGGCAACCAAAACTACATGCTCTAACGTTAGAGTATTATCAGCAAGTATTGGTCGGATGCGTGAATGAACAACTGCCCACCATAACTTGGTAAGGAAATTTATCGAAGCCTTGGCGATAGGCTCTGAGTGAGTGGCAACCCAAGTAGGTTTCGGACCCTGCTCAGCAATGTAGCTAGCCACCCATCTCATCAAAGTACCTCCCTTCTCTAGATTTTTCATCACAAGTGGGTCCTTTATCTGCCCCACCTTGTATTTGGACTCTGCGGTGGATCTAGGGACAGGAAACTTGGGACCAAATAACATGCGGCAGATGGTGGCCTCTGAAATATACACCCATCAGGCCCTCACTCTCGTCTCGGTCAGTCTAGGCTTAGTGAGGGGCTTCTTCCCTTTTTGAAGGGTGAGCTGGATGGTGGCTGCATATGAAGCATAGAACTCCCTCACCATGGTCGGGAGTATCATCCAAGCGATCTGGTCAGCCACTCAATCCCAATCTAGTCATTGTGTTGTGGAGGCCGAGGACAAAGTCAAGTCTATTCGCGATGACTCTGGGATCTTTATAAATAAAGTGGTTTGGCTTTCACCGTTCTCTCCACTGTGTGCCCTCTATATTAATCTTCCGCACACCCCTGATGCACCATCGGCTAGTGAGAGCATCCGGTGTAAATGATGATGATCGGGATGCAACAAAGGACTTTGTCTCTGATCTGTCCTCAGAGCCTCCCTCAGAACAGGACTCCTTTCTATATGGATTCATCTGTGGTAAACTGCTCTCAGCACTGCCTCCCTCCTTAGACTGGGAGAGCGAGGAATAGGAACCTGAGTATTCCCAGCACTGGCAGCAGCTCTGGTCTATGGTTTATCAGCCTCTGGACCCGGGTTGACATCCACTACTTCTAATAAACTACTCAGCTGAGTGGTATTCTCATTCTCTGAGCCTTCTCTGCATGGCTCAGAACTCGTCATATTTTGCTTTAGGATCCATAGTACCTGAAACATAAACATAAATGCAACCTGGTTAGCCCCACAAATCAAAATTGGAATGCATAAAATTATCTTAGTTGAGTTGTAGAAGGCTTTTACTAAACCACATTTATGGGTTGTGATTATACTAGAGCCATAAAGAGCCTTCATAAACTGGTAGTTCAAACAATATTTGTTGCTGGAATAGTTCACGAGACTAGGTACGATTAGTAAAATGGTTCATAAGTCATAGACTGGGTCATCGATATTTCTAATGAGTAATTAATTCTAGGCAAGGATCTTCGAGTTGTAAAGTGATTTACGACTTATTAAAGGTTTGGACTGATGGATATTCAAGAATATCAAGTTTCTAGAATATTGTACAAGGGGTACTTATGGCTCGTGGAATGATGCACAGGCCATAAAAGCCACTCGTGAATCAGAAATCACACGAACCCCAGAAGACTAATTCAACTAATCAATTATCAACATTGAAGCAAAACACATGCACCCATATGATTTTTCACACCACAGTCGTTTCCCCAACATGTCCTACCCACATACATCCCATCGAAAGTGATTAAGCATGAACTATCCTATGATTCTGACCACTTCTAATTGATTTTGACAAACTCATGCACCTATATCCTCACCGACCAATTCACAAACACATTCATTCAACCACACACATGGTAAGTGGTTTAATAGGCACAAATGACAAACAAAAACATTTCACACAAGGCCAAAGTGCTCATTTTGAACATAATAAACAATTCAAATATGGGCAACCTAATTTCAAATAGTACAAACTAGATTCAAGTATGGATGTTATGACTAAACACCATCCCCCACATAACAATCTATCATTCCAAATAAGGCAAATTAAGGGTTTTATTAAACCAAAAAATTACCAAGAGTAGATATTTAACTTTAAGAAGATTAGAGAGGTGAGTATTCACAAAACCCTAGGATGCAAGAATTTTTGCCGAAAAAAGGATGTCGGTGGCCAAAAGTGATCGGAAATATGAAGATATGGGGTAGGTTGGGTAAATTTTGTAAATTAGGTTAAATATGGGGTGAAAATAATTTGACCCCTCTGTATATATATTAACCAAGTTAACTGAAAGTTATTGTCACGCCCCAAACCCCGTTAGGGCAGACTGGCACCCGTTGCCGATAAGGCCCGGGAGAACCAACCTGTAACTATGCGCTTACTATACGTATTACGAGGGGTTTCTACCTTTGGCATGTTTTAAAGTAGATAAACGGTGATAATAAGCCAAAAGAAAATGCATATGACTAGGCCATTGGGGCCACGGTGTCTAAAGTACGAGATATGACTTCACTTTTACTTTACATATCCACAAAGCCTCTAAATAAAGAAGAACATCTGATAAAGGTCGGGACAGGCCCTGCCTCAACTAACTATATAATATAAACATAAGTTCTAGACATATACAAAGCACAATGTAACCTGGAGCTTGGTGACAGCAGGTGAGTATCATGTACTCCTACTAGGGAGATCTACTAGACCCTGTACCTGCAGTATGAAATGCAGGTCCCCCGTAAGGGATGTCAGCACGAGATAGTGTACTGAGTATATAAGGCAGGATATACTGTACATAAAGGAATAACTCAAATGAACCCATGCACTGGTGTAAGTTTGTGGACTACCTTTATTTATGCTGTGGAATCATGTACTTTACATCCTTTATATTACTTTACCTTTACTGTATCATATGTACTGTAAAATCTGTGCACAGCTCTAAACATGTGACCAACTGATCAGTGGTGAAACTATATCGGGTTCGTCCCTAGCTAGGTTATACTCAATCCCTCGGGCTACCCCCGCTTTGATAGGATCGTCGGCTGGCTTGGTTATACTCAACCCCTCGGGGCTACCACCTACCAGAACTGTATACCTTATCTTTCCATTACCTTTGAGATGGTTCT
>JAABOM020000075.1:10085986-10102868 GCA_011800125.2 Solanum clarkiae
AAAAAAACCAACATTTATAAACTAGTATCCAAAACCAAAGTAACAAAACATTATCCAACACAAAACATCAAGAACTAACATAATGATAAAATTGTCTAACAAAAGGACAAAATATCCATAAAGAAAGTATAAGAACTGGGGTCAAAAGGGTCAAACATCATGGTGCATCAACCATTGGTATCTGGCTGGTCAGCAGGGTCCTTGGTCATAACTTCCTTCTCAGCAATTTCCCGCAACAGTACCTGAGGTACTCTCTCCATGTGGTGTGTGCTACTCATGATCTCTATGATAGCAGCCATCAGTAGCGACTCCTGCACCACCTACTCTACTATGGGCTCCTCCTCTAGTCTCGGCCTCTTCTAGGTCATCTTTGGGTCATCTTACTTAAGGGGCCTCTTCCCAAGGTCACGTGGGTGGTCAGCTAGAAAATCAAACATCTCGTCACCCATCAGCGCTACCTCTAGGATTGTAACAGGGGTTGCTGATATCTGTAATAAGTCAGCCTTAAACTTGGCTAACTCCTGTCTCGCACCCTCAAGCCACCGCTGGACTCTCACCTCAAAAGAATCAACTTGGGCATCCACTGCTCTAACTCTCGCATCAACCAAATCACAAGAGAATGCCTTCATCCTCTCCTCTGAGTATCATACGGTCTGGTCCACCCAAGGTGTGACCCGTACAGATAACGCCTGAATTCTGGACTCTACCTTAGCTACCCTGTGTACTAATTCCTGAAAAGCAATAGCAGAATTAAGAGAATTAACCTATATAACAAACATTCACCACAACAATATATAGATATTTGTATGGCTCATATGTTGGTTCGTGGAATCAGGGCAGACTTGGTGAAATTTGGGATCCTTGAGGGGTTTAATTTACAACTTATTAGATGACCCGTAAAATCTTTGACGAGTTGTAGATCGCATCATAGAATGTGAATCAGAGAAGGGTCTCTGAAAGTCTGAAAAAGCCAATTAGAAGAAACCCTTATCTATGACCTGTAGAAAGGACCACAACCCTTAAATGAGGTCTTGCATTCTTTTTTGGTTATTTTTATAATGGAGGTTCCAACCTTTTCTATTCCCTTAACAACCTTATCTAGCTCCTTCATGACCCCTCATTCAATTCCAAGCCCCTCTCTCATCAATTCTAGTGCAAATGATTCCAAACGCTTGAGCTCTAGTATGAGTTCATATATGTGTCAACTTCAAATTATCATATCTCTTATCACACATCGAATTAGATTTTGGATGACCTACCAAATGAAAGAACATTAAATTATCTTTCCAACATAACTGGTTTCACCTCATTCGGAGTTCAGGCCAAAAAGTTATGCCCATTTTAGTGAGCGTTGTCAGGCTGCCAGTTTCTATGACCCACTCTACAGGCTATGGAATGACTTACGACACGTAAACAGGATTTCGTGGAAACTGTTTGGCCAGTTTTAAAAAGGGTATTTTTGTACTTTCCTCATACCCTAAGCCCAATACCATGTCGTTTTGCCTCTATTACGCCCTATATCAGCCCTTTTCAACCCTAATCAACCTCATTCCAAAAACACTCTAAGTCCCCAACTCCTCCCAATTTCATCAAGGTCTTCAAAGGAGAGTGCAAGCTATGGTTTTGGTTTCTTTACCTCCAAATCAGATTTTCTCTTCATCAAGTTGACAAGGTATTTGGGCTTGATTGTGGGAACCTTCCTTCCCACAAGTCCAACCATTCTTCCTCACCAACTATATGAAATTTATGGATCTTTATGGGTATTTTATGAACACTTGCATGTGATGTTATTATTATGCATTCTAAGATGGTTTATTTTTGTGCATTATCATGAAGTAAAATATCATATGAAATTTAAGAATTTATATAAGTATTAAGGAAGTCTTAACTAGGTTTTACTTGACAAGATGAGTTTCATATTCCCATGTCTATATTTTGAAAGATGATGTATATATGAATATAATGGGTTGACTAAGAATGATTTAAACTAATTATTTTCACTATGTGTCTTGAAATATGATTTCTAAATAATGAGGGTTTTGCTAGAATGATGGTGGGTTGAATAGAATAACTTTAAAATGAATTGATTTTACTCCTCTCTTGCCTTATACTCTTAAAATGCATGATTTTAAGCACATGTACATACACCCACCATGCTTTACTAAATTTACTTGACTAAGATTTTTATTTTGATGAAAGTTTATTGTATGAATTACAAGACAAACATGTTATGATAAATTATGGGCTCCCAAGTATGTATTAACTCATGAAAAGTTCCTATACTTTTCAAGTAAAATGTTGAGCCCTTATACTATTCTACCCTCTTGTGAGTATGAGGTCAAGCATATATTAATCTCTGCCCTTACGTGCAATGCAATGCCTACTAGAAGGGATCAAGTTTATGCCATATTTTTACCCTCTAGTATAACGTATATGCCCATGTGTAGGGGTCAAATATTTTATTGAGCTACTCATGTAATGTTATCATGCTTTTGCAAGTCATTTATGCTATGATTGATTTATGATTATTTCAAGTATTCTGTGGGACTAGACTTAGTACCAAATAAGGCTTATGGTGGGGGGCTCAACCCTAGGTGTCCTTATATAAAGTCTTGGTCTCTTAACTATTTGCCACCACAAGTTTATATTATTTCCCTAAATGGGCTTTACTAGTGGATCTAAGTAGGACAAGTTCCCCACTTTGTGGGGGCATGCTTGTTTTACCTTGGCAAGTAGATCACTTCTTCATTCGATGTGGAGTGAACATCAGGATTCCAGGTAGTAGCTCGCTTGGTCTTATATGTCAGTTAGAGTCTCTTCCCACATATGTATGACATATTATGTAAGTTTGACTATCTTCATGCATGTTTTAACTTAAGAATTGATTATACATATCATATTGAGCTTATGTCAATTGATAATAATTATGCATCTTGATTATTATGGCTTATGTTCTTTGTCATTGCACCCCACGTACTTTGTACATTCCAAGTACTAATGCAAATGTTTTGCCTACATGATCTAACCTTGCAGGAATCGAAGCTTCCTTCCATCCTCCTCCTCCACGCGGCTAATCGGTTCGGTGAAAGCTTGCTATTGGTGAGTCCTCCATATTTGAGGACAACATGCATTTACTTTCATGCTTTTATTTTGAGTCTTCTATTTCTGGATACTATCTTTAAGGGTGAGCCTGAGAGATGTCTTGGCCCTTGTTCCATTCGTATTTAGAGGACTTTTTGAATATATGGGTTGAATGTTATGAGCTTGACTCTTATTATATCTATATATTGTTGGAGTTTTCCCTTCGTCCCTTATCCCCTTTTGTGGTGAATGTTTGTTATGTTGACAAGATGAGGTTATTGATGGTGGATAGGAAAATCAAGAAGTCAGAGGCAATACTCTACGATGTGTTAGTCGAAGTAGATAAATTCATTTTCCCGATGGGTTTTGTGATTCTTGATTATGAGGTTGATTTTGAAGTCCCTATTATTTTGGAAAGGCCATTTTTGGCTACCGGGAGAGCGTTAATGGACATGGAATCTGGTCAACTTAGATTTAGGGTTAATGATGCAAAAGTGTTTTCTGATATCCGCCAGTCTATAAAGCACCCCGCTGAACGCAAAAGCAAAGTATGGGTTATTGAGGAATTCTAATGACTCAAGATGACTAAGTCGTGCCATGATGTTAAACAAGGTGCTTCTTGGGAGGCAACCCAAGTACTTTCCATTTTTTTTCTTATTTTGAATTTATTTTCATTATGTGAATTTTTGGGTAGTGGTGTGTTTGTGGTTTGATTTTTCTTTTAAGACATTGAATCAGTTGTATGATCGGATAATGGTGTATTTTGAGATGAAGGTCTGCAGGTATTAGACAAGTTCAGAAAGTTTGCATAAAATAGCATTGGAAGCAGCCTCTACGACCAGGCCTATGAGCCATAGTGCGCACTATGACTCGTAATCATTGCTCTAGAGGATAATAGTGATGGTTAAAGTTTGCACTCCCACTATGAGCCAACTTTACGACTCATAATCTAAGCTACGAGTTGTAAATGGGGGTTCATAGTGCCCAAGTATGATTTAAAAAATTTTCTAACTATTAGGCCTCCTACAAAACCATGACCAATGGGTCATAGTCAGATCTATGATCCATAATCAAGGGTTTCGTAGACTCGACTCTCAGAATTTTTAAAGTCATCCTGGTGAGAATATTAGGGGTCAAAATTTATTTAGACCCCAAATTAAAACCCTAAACCTTTCCCAAATCAATTCCAACATTATTTCCGGTGATTTTCTGGCGTGCCCACGTCAATTTTTTGGCAAGCCTCAGATATCTAGGGTTTTTGCTCCCCTCTTTCTCATTTTATTCATCCTTGATTGTTTTCTCTTGTGGTATGTTTCTTGGTTAAATTTGCATACGCAAAATATCTATCCTTTGAACTTCTTGAATGAATTTGTGATTGATATTGTTACTGAGAGTATTCATGGGGAGAAATTGATACCTTTGAAAGAGAATTTGGGTGTTTGTTGATTCGAATTCCTTGACATTGACCATAGTTGAGAAAATCACCCTTGTTTTTTGGTTTTGATGATCATGTTTCACCATGTTTGTTGATTAAATGTATGAAATGGGATTGTGGTGGATAGTTGATTGACTACATCATGGTAGCATGAATTGTCGTATTAGGCATGGTGATTTTGTTGAAAGTGGTAGTTTAAGTGAATTCTTGATGTGCTTGTAAATCAAATTCCTTGATCATTTATGTATGAGTTTGAGTGATTGTGTTGTTTGTCAGGCAATGATGATATGACTTGTTCTTAAATGTTTTTGGAGGGTTGATTTTTGATTGTGTATTCTTGGGTGTGATTTTGGTTAGGTGTTTAATTTAAATGTCATATTTAGGGCTCATATTGTTCCATGCTTGATGTATTGACTAAATGATTGCTTCGATGTTATTTAAATTATTTCTTAGATGAGTTTTTGTGGTTCGAGTGGTGATGTTGTAGATAATTTAGGTACCTATTGTTCCCTATTACAAGGGCCTCCAACGACTTGTACAAGGACCTATGGGCCTTAGTTACCCCTCATAAGGAATAACAGTGACCCAAGGTTCCTTAACATCTACCACAGAAGACCCACCTATGTGTCGTAGTGTCCATTATGAACCATAGTGGGTCTCATGAACTTTCTTTGTGATTAAATTTGGTCACTAAAATTTGGTACGAGCCCAGTCTATGACCCATAGCCATGGCTAGGAGTCATAATTAAGCCTCGTACCTGCTTTTAGTATAAACTTTTGCAAAGTACCCATGGACTACAAGACCGCAGTACGACTCATAGTCTCTACTACGAGTCGTACCAAGTCCTCGTACCTGCAACTTGCAACTGATGCAATGTTGATTTTGATATGTGTTTTCCTTTTGCTTTTATTTCTTTCTATTCTTTTATCTGTTTTGTGGTTTGACCAGAAAATTTGGGGCTAATTGTGGGTTTGTGATGCTAATTAAGGTGCAATGGCTCCCAAAAACAGGAACGTTGCTATCCAAGCCTTCAACAGGAGGCTTAGAGATGTAGATTCGAATGCCGAGCAGTCAGATGGATCAAATGAGGTCTATCATGTCTGGATAGACTCTGAGGCATAGGTGCCTCAGACTAGAGCTCGTACCCTGACGCAGGTTGAGAGTACTTCCCAGTCTAATGAGGAGGGAAATGAAGATTGGTCTGAGTCAGATGATGAACCCTAGGACAGAGGAGTAGCCCAATCCTTAATTGCCCCGTATATTTCTGATGCAGATGCTCAACATCATCGATAGGGAATTGTGGGCATGCAGGCCATATACAGGCAGGGAAAGTTCATTTGACAATTATACGAGGAGCCCCAACTAGATGATTCTGGCCGGAGTCATGTTCTTGCTTTGGAGGCTGAGATAGACAAGCATGGTCTCAAGTGGCTGACGACAAAGCTGGGAAAATACGCCCCGCTTCTAGTACGGTAGTTCTATGCTGCTTATACTGCTACTATTCTAAGGGAACTTCCAAAAGGGCAGAAGGTGCTTGAGCAGCCCCAGATGTGAGAGGTTCTAGTTCGAGGCCGGCGGGTGGATATTTCAGATGAAACCATCCGCCGACTGCAGTTTGGGCCTAGTTATAGAGCACCAGAGTCCACAACCAAGTATACCAGCCGAATTAACAAGATGAGACGGGCTGTGATTGGGAAGAATGTGGATTAGATAACCGAGCTTCTGAGATGGGTGGCCAGCTAGATAGCGGAGAGTGGCCCCGATCCTATGTGGGTCATTACACACACAAAGTCCATTGTTAAGTCATCTCTCTCCTTCCTATCAAAATTGTAGTGGGCTATCATCTGGGCTCGCATCCGACCCTCCTTTACAGATAATGTCATCACATTGGAGAGAACAGATCTGCAAGCCAGCATATTAGCTAGTTATGATATTGATTATGCCCGTGCGATAGCCGGGCATATTCACGTGTCAGCACTCTGGAGGAACTCATGCATGCCCTTTCCGATCCTGATCCATAAGTCATGCATGGAATCCTGGGTAAGAGTCTCTCTCCATCTTGATCCACATGTCGAGGACCTCCACACTATGGATCGTAGTGTCACCACCCAAGCCTAGGGCCTAGACATGACCGGCGAATGGGGAACCCGAAGGAACCCCAAATAAGCCTCATAGCGTATAATTACACATCCTTGGTCGCGGAAGCAATTAAAATGACAATAAAAGATAAGAATAAACAAGGGGAAACTGGGACTAAGGGAACACCATTATATCCTTTGCAACAAGAGCCGATAGAGTCAATGCTCATAACATAGTTACGTGATATGTCCAACAACACCTCTACTAAATAAAGATAAGGGCGGGGGCCAAGAGAAAGTAGTCGGGCTCACCCTCATAGAAAAAATAGAAAATAAAGAAGAAAGCCTCAATATATAATAAGAGAATCATAGACCAAGGTCCCTGAAATAGAGGACTCACCAACAAGCTTGAGCGAAGTCGTACTAAAGCCACGTGGAGGAGGATTCTTAAGTGGGGCTCTGGTTCCTACATGGTCACATCATGTAGGCATAGAGTATGCATTAGTACGTTTGAATGTACTAAGTATGTAGGATACAATTCTAGCAAGAGATAAGCAACATAATCGAAATGCATATTTGTAAACAACAGATAGGTATAACATCAATAGGGCATGCATGCTCAATGCTCAAGGTAAAACATACTAGTAAATCATGATCAAGGAATATAAACTCAATATGAGAAACATACTCAAACCCCTTTATACCAACCTTCATGAAATGAGCCAAATGACCTCCACTCACCTTACATTATAACCTTTTCGGAGAGTGTTATTAAAATTCCTACCGTACGATATAGTCTTTTTGGTAAGTAGTATAAAACGTCCCCTACTTTACGATGTCATCTTTAAGGTAGAAACTGTGATTCATTCTATCTTATGGCATCTTCTTTTCAATATAATGTCCACACCTTACGATATGATATTTTCGGTGAGAGCTTTTAGTCTTTCTACCTTACAGCATCGCCTTTTCGGTGGAATGTCCATACCTTACAATATAATCTTTTCGGTAGGCATAATCAGCTAAACGGTATGGCTTTTTCGGTAGGCTATCCATACCTTATGATATGATCTTTTCGGTAGGAATTATTAAACACTCTACCTTACAGCATGGCCTTTTCGGTAGGAACCATAGAACTAGCTCATTAAACCATTACATTCAACTCATCAAGAAAGAATTACTCATTTTCCCAAGAACATAACAAACATAACAAACTAACAACAACATGCAACACCATAGGTACTTCTCCAAGAAAACAACTCATATAGCCATCCCCACCATCATCACAAAATCATCATATACCTACACTACATCTCCTCATTATACATCATATGCATACAATCATCTCATCATCATTCCATCATTATTTCATCATCATATAATCATCATAACACCATTCAACTCATAATACATGCGTTGGACCTTCAATTCCTCAAGAAACCCTGGCCAGACATTTTATCAAACACTTGGCAGGTGTGTAATGGGGGTAAAGTCCATGCAATTTAGAGATGAAATCATGCAAGAAAATCTATTATAAAACCATCATTCAACACATTGAAACACCCTCAAAAAATGCACATCAAAACCCCTAATCAAATCTTACATTACATCCAAGATTTAAAACTCAAAACATGCTAAAATAACCATACTTTCATGAACTCAAATCACTGTGCGGTAAATTTCTTAATGTACAATACTTACATGTAAAAATCAATATTAAATCATAGAATACTAGTAAGATAGAGGCTTAGGCACCATGGGTGAAAGGACCCGATGGTTCGACACCACACACCTTGACCTTGAAGAATTTCTTAAAGAAGACATCAATGGAGATTTCAAGCTTGAAGGAATTCCTTAGATCCGGATGAGGGTTTTGGGATTTGAATCTTGAGAAAAATATTAATCTAAGTGTTTGAGTGAGTATTGGGGAATGTTTAGGATGATATGAGGGTGAAATAAGGCTAAGTATAGGTAAAAATATGTCTGGAAAGACTTAGGAAATAAGACTGGGCTAGAATAACACACTGGTGCGTCACGCCAGTGTCACCCATCACATTTTGGAAATCTCATTTTGCGATTTTTGTATTTTGATACGGTTGCTCTAAAATCGAGGTTAGTCCCTTATCCCCCTAAGTTGGACCCTCTGAACAAGATTATGAAGTCAGATTTTTGAAATAATAAATGAATTTTGAGATATATGGAAATTAAAATTTTGGGCATTCTGAGGCACATTTTCGGGCACTTTTGGGGTCGTTACAATATCTCCCCCTTGGGAACATTTGTCCCCGAATGTTAAAGAAACGCACATGAAAAGAGTAATCATGAACAAATCAGCCCCAACACAATGCAACATTACATTTAAAATATCATTTTCAAAATCTCAACATAAGTGTAAAACCATCATAAATTTGCCAACTTAAACATTGAATGAATATGAATGAGATAGGGTTGAAACATAAGACTTGGAATCATGAAAAGAACTTGAAATATCATCATAATCTCCAATAGGAATGAAAGAGGTACAGATGTCGTTTTGCACTCTGGCTCCCCGAGGGATACCTTCTACCTTACAACTCTTTCAATGAACTCCATCACACCCCCAATCCTTGAAAGCCACCATAGTACTTGGATCACCACGCACCACCTTGTCATAGTCACATGGAAATCGAATAGCCATATCTATGTCCATAGGTTATTCTCAATCCTTAAGTAACCTTGCAACCTCATCCTACATTATACAAGGACTCACAATCCCAAACTCAATTGTAAACCTTAAAACCACCTAGTCTACTTCAGTACCATAAACCAACATCTTCCCTTTGGTAGATAATCCCCACTCTACCATCTTTTCACCCAAGACATTCAACCCAAATAATACGTAATCAAGGCCTTGCCTAATCTAGACCTCTAAACCCAAGGAGATTTATAACACTAGTTTTATGTGTAAAAAAATGTTAGATACAGTTTGGGTAAAGTTGAAACAAGTTCTAGATTGTTGACGTCAAAATGTAGCAAAGGGATGTAAAGTTATACTGCCTATTTGTATGTAGTGTAGAATTATTATGTGTTATACTTTGTGGGCTGTTGTAAGACAGTTATGGCACTAAAATAGTCTGCACATGATATGTATATGAGAATGGGTATTAGAAAATACGATTAGAGGCGGAAAGATTGAAAGAATACGCTTGGATTTACAATTATACGCTTGTTGCCCGTATGTTGTTTTTTTTTATGAGATTTGGCTGCCAAGATGTATCTATTGGCTACTAATGCTAGTTTTATCACCTACTATATTATAGATAAATATTTTGAGGAAGAGAAGGTTATTTTGAGATAATGGCGAGGTTGTACAGTGAGGTATCTAAGGCTACTTGATTTCATATTATTTGGCATGAAACATATATCCCTCCTTGGCACATAAAGGAACTTACCAACTCCGACACAACTATTAACTATATCTTAACTTTTTCACAAATTCATATGCTCCCATACATAGTCACCTTTAAATCTGCATACGTACTTGGATATCAAGATACACGAGTTTGTCCTACTAAATAAAGTTCATGTGTTATTCTACCTCCTATGCATTTCATTATTTATGTAACTTACTCCTTTCATTATGGTGTTGTATTTTGTGATTCTTTACGTCTCATATGTTGTATCTACAGTCCTGCAGCTCCAATATTATGACCTCCAAAAGAATCATCTCAAAGGTAATTGAAAGATAAAGTATATTACTTATTGATGGGTGGTAACCCGAGGGGTAGAAGAATCACTAGCCAGGGTCGATCCTATCATGGGTGGTAGCCCAAGGGGTTAAAGGAAAAGTATATCCAGGGCCTATCCTGATATAGATTCACCACTGATCAGCTGGTCATTTATATTACATGTTGTGCATAGATTATACAGTAAAGATAAAGTAATAAAAAGAACATAAAGTACATGATCCCACAATATGACTAAGGGTGGTCTCTTATCGTACACCAGTGCATAGTTTCATTTGAGTTATTACTTCATATATAGTATTTTCTGCCTTACATATTTAGTACATTATCTCGTACTAACGTCCCTTATGGGGGACCTATATTTCATGTTGCAGGTACAGGTGCTAGTAGATCTCCCTAGTAGGAGTACGGGATATATAGCTGTTGTTACCAAGCTCCGGGTTGCTTCGGAGCTTTATGTGTCTAAAGCTTATATTTTTTTTTTATATTGTATAGTTAGCCGAGGCGGGGCCTGTCCTGACCCTTATAAGATACTTTTCCTTATCTAGAGGCTTTGTAGACTATATAAATTAAAATGTGGTTATGTCTCATACTTTAGACATCGTGGCCCCAACGGACTAGCCATATGCATTTCCTTTTGGCTTGTTATTACTGTCTACTTTCTTAAAGGCATGTTAAATGTAGAAATCCCTTATAATATGTGTGGAAAGTACATAGATATAGGTTGGTTCTCCCGGGCCTTATTGGCAATGGGTGCCAATCCGCCTTAATGGGACTTTGGGCGTGATAGAAACCCCATATTCCCTTAGGATTTGACCCTAACCAATAGTTTGATTTTATATTTGACAACGATTGCTTTTTCCTTAAAGTGAGATGTACTGTTTGAGCAGGATCAGATAATATCACACTTCCCTATGAAAGGTTTTATCACATGGTTCATGAGTTGCATAAAAGTACTAAAAGCATTAGTGAGACTAAAAGGCATCAACAACCATTCATATAGACCAAACTTGGTCTTGAATGGGGTTTTCCATTCATCACCAGGGTGCATCCGGATTTGATGATAACCATTCTTATGATCAATCTTTAAAAACACACAAAAAACATTGAGATCATCAAGCATATCATCTAACCTAGGTATAGAATGATACTTTATTGTGATTTTGTTGATAGCTCGACATTCCACACACATGCTCCATGTTCCATCCTTCTTTGGAACCAAGATAACCAAAACAACAGATAGACTCATACTTTCTCTCACATAATATTTGTTGAGGAGCTCCTCAACTTACCTTTGAAGTCTTTAGAGTCCTCCAGATTTCCTCAGTAAGCTGGTTTGTTGGGCAATTGACATCCTGGCATGAAGTCAATTTGATGCTTAATATCTCAAAGTGGAGATAATCCAGTAGGAAGTTCCTTTGGAAATACATCCTCATATTCCAGCAAAAGAAGAGAAATAGAATGGGGAAGAGAACAAAGAGATTGGTTAGTATGCAGCACTTGATCCCTATGTGTGATAAGGATCAATGATCTTTTGGCTTCAACTTCCTCTCATATCTCCTTGTACCTAGCCAACAACACCTTAGTATTTCCCCTCACTCTTCTCTTTTCCTCTGCCCCTTCATCCTCAACTTCCACATATTCCTCTTCGCTCTTCTTTTTCTCCCTCAATTCACTCATTTTTTGATAAACTTCGTTGACTTGAGAGGGTGAAATAGGATGAAGGACATACTTATGACCATCCAACACAAGTCAATACTTGTTGGATCTACCATCATGCTTAGTTGGAAGGTCATATTGCCAAGCTCTCCCGAGTAACACATGACAAGCTTTCATTGGGACCACATCACATAAGATCGCATCTTAGTACTTTCCAATTTGAAATTTGATCAACACTTGTCATTGCACTCTCAATTCTCCACACTCAACCATTGAAGTTTGTAAGTCATACCATGCTTAGTGGTAGGGAGTTTCAAGAATTCCACTAACGCGGTGCCAGAAACATTGGCACAACTTCCACTATCAATGATCAAGGAACATAGATTACCTTTGATGAGGCACTTGGAATGGAGAGATTTTCTCTTTGACACGGATTATCCATGGCCTTGCTAATTATGACTCACCTCCCCACATACATTAGCACAGTGAACTCTCCTTCTTGAGGCCAAGCATCTTCAATTGGATTTTTCCTCATTAACTTATTAGAAACAGCTACATCTCTGCCTTCACATGGATCTCGTCCTCACCACCATAATCATCAAACTCATTTTCATCTTGGGGCTCATCTTCACGACTTTCTTCACAATCCACCTTTTTACCAAGGTATAACTCACCTCCTGGACTAGGACATTCAACTAATTAGGACACTTATGCATCATGTGACTATCCTTTACATTTGTGATGTTGAATGCCTTTAGGGTAATTGATCGTTTCTTTGTTACCTCCTTCTCTCGGTGGATACTTTGGAACATCATCTTCCATGGCTTTCTTCTCATAAGGCTTCTTAAGATCCTTGCCTTTGTTCCGTCCTGAAGACATTTGAGCTTTTTTTCTTGTTCATACTCAAAAGTGGAAGATGACATACCTTTGTACTTAGACAATTTTTATTCCTTGAGTTCCCTCTCTGTATCATAGGTCGCTTTAAAGATATCATTCAAACTAGCAAACTTATGCATTGCCATCTTAGAAGATATCTCTTTGTTCAAACCTACCTTGAAGTGAATGACGGCATGCTCTTCATTCTTATTATACTCCAGCTTAAAGATCAAATTTTGGAACTCATCATCGTAAGCCACTACACTCTTGTTTCCTTTTCTCAAATAGTACAATTTGCAAGCAACTCTTGTCTATAACTTTTCGGTACATATTTGACTATCATAAGGGCTTTCAAATTTGTCCATGTTGGTGGTAGTCCTCCTTGGAGAACTAGATGGATCTCTTTATATATTCCTACCATATAATTGCATACCTTTCAAATTTATCAATAGCAAAGCAACTCTTCTTGAACTCGGTCAAATCATTGACTTGAAATATCCTCTCACAAAGTGACTCCCATTCTTGATAAGTATAGGGATTACATTCTCCTTTGAAAGTTGGGTTACTAGTCCTTACAGAGTTGATCCCTACATCTTGACCTCCATTTCCACCTTGGTTAATGTTATGTTGACCTTTTTGAACTTTGAAATGTTGGTTATCTAGCTCTTCTCCAAAATCTAGTGATTGGTTCAAATAAGGTCTTCTTCTGGGTGGAATCGGACCAAATCTACCTTCGTGGCCTCGATGTCCCATTTGTCCTCTTGACACATATCTTTGTACATCATTTCGTGGTGCCACTTTACCTTCACCTTCATACCGTTCTTGGTACTCTTCCTCTCTCACTTCCTCGACTTGAATTGGTTGAAGTCGGGCTTAGGGTGCATTGAAGGGTGGATTTTTTACTGGTGCTTGGTAAGGTCTATATGGGTTCGATGGAACTTCTTAAGGAGTTTGGTTATGTGGTGGTATGGAATTACAGGTGTTGGTGTTGGTGTTCATGGGTGTTGGATTGAATACTTAATGGAAGTTTTGGGGAGTCATAGTGGGAGAAGAAGGATAGTTAGGAACACTTGTGGAAGCTCGATAGGTAGTTTGTGGAGTGGTATTTGTAGAGTTAAGTCGTCCCTCTACACTGATCATTCTACCATCCATAGCTGACACACTACCTTGAATGATAAATACATGATCATCCATGGCTTCCCTTCTCCGACTAATATTGGTAATCACTTCCATTATAGCATCCAAAGTAACTCCTTCGATAGGTGGTGGAGTTTCACTCCCACTTACCATTGTACTTATTAAAACAACACTCAACAAAAACAACAATAAACATTAGCATTAGTAAAATAACCTCGCAATCACTCGTATTTACACACCTTTGATTGCCTCCTAAATTGGCTCGGCTAAGGTTAATGATTGCTTATACTAAGTGGTTCGCAAGGTATCATTTCCACTCTTGGTCAGAGTGGATTCTTGTTTAGAGAAGAACAGATAAATCGATTAAATCATATGGACTTGAATCAAGAAGTTAACTACGAAATAAAAAGAATAAAAGCAAAAAAGAAATAGAACTTAACAAAGAAAAGGATTCAAGAACCAACAATCAACAAGTAGATCAATTACGAGTTGAAAATTAGCTTAGGAATCTTGAAACAGACAAGAATCAAAAGAAAAGAAACTAGATATCTAAAACCTAGATTGATCGAGCTTCGGATCCCTGATTTCGGTGTTTCAAAATTCAAAATTGAAGTTCGATTTCGTGAACTATCAACTTGACTATTGAAACACTTCGGCGAACTGCCAAATGCCCCATTTTTTACACCCGAAAGTTACAGCAACTGGAGCAGGATTAGGTGGACTCAGGCACTATTTGGCGCGTCACCGAATGGGTCCTTCGGGTACGACTTTAACTGCCCTTTTTTCAATTTTTCAGCTTTAAAGACCCCAAATTTGACCTTAGTATGGGCCCCTTGTATTTTATTGACCTAGTACTTGCCCTTTTTGCTAAATTTCACTTGTACCAGCACAATTATTCCCTCAATTCTTGCACTTTTTGGATCAACACCCTTTTTGGAAGATTCTTCCTCTTGAATATTTGAATGTCCCTCAAGAACACTAAGAATAAGATGAAGATCCAAAATAAACACCTCAAAATATTTGGCTCGGAATTTCACAAAATTTGAGATTTAAGTTCTCCTTGATGTAGAGAACAAACCCCAATACTTTTTGGACTTCAATTCTCAACTAATTTCATTAAATCTCAAGACCCACTTTCTTCTTCTTCAAGTTTCTTCAATCAATCAATAGTGGAGTCTTCAATGTCACTCTAAACTTCACCAAATCCCAGCCTTAGACTCAATTAATGTTAGATATCACAAATCTAACATTAGAAACTTCAAACAAGACTCAAATCAACAAAATATTTTTGGATTTTTCTTAAAATAATTTTTGGACTTTTTTTTCTTGTAGTAACAACCTAAGACTAGAATTATAGGAACGAATCTAATCCTTGCTTTGATACCAAATGATGCAATACAAAATGTGGAAACAAAAAGACAAGAAAATAAGATAGATTGACACAAAAAGGAAATCAAAAACAATCTCAAGGTATATTAAACCTAAAGACCTCAATAGATAGATTGACATAAAAAGAAAAATTAAAAGCAACCTAAAGGTATGTAAAACTTAAAGACCTCAATTGATTAATCCATAAACAAGCACCAACCTCTTACGAAGATCTCAAGGGGAATAGGATTCCTAAGCAACCCCATTTCTAAACAAAGTTTAACCAAAGCTTATACCAAGCTCTCAAACTCACACACAAAGTATCGTTCATCAATATTCAATATAGTCTCCCTAGAAATGAGCAACTATGAGCTATTTATTGTCTTAGGTGGATTATTACAAAAAGGTCCAAAAGCAGCCAAAATTGACAAAACAGTGATCAAAATGATTGTTGCCTTCTTCATTTGGTGGATCATTGAAATGGAACCTCCTCGCCGATCTTGACAACTTTTAAGGCTTTAATATTTTGGAACATTAGACGGTCTCCCATGCCATCGCCGAATCAATTCAGCAAATCGTTGATTGCTTCGTTCACACCGAAGTGGATAGCGTCTCCCTGCTTCATATCCACTTTTCCAAGCTATCTTCCACACATATAACCCCTCCTTTGTCCTTATCACAAGCTCAAGGTCCTCCAACTTCATGCATAGACCTTGCACCCTTTGAAGTTCTCAAGATTAACTCCTAGTTAATGGCCTTGACGTGATCCAGCTTGCATCATAGCTTTTCATCATAGTGTGGGTGGACATTCCCACCTTAACATCATCATCATAAACATTAGGATTTTCACCACCCTTTTTATCATAGCATCATCATTGTCATAAAATATGTTTTTATATACTTAAGATCATAATCATAAAAATCCATAACATTATCATAAGAGACTAGGGATAAGTGTGGGTTCATGGATAATTAAGTAAAAAATGATGCAATTGGGTAGATTTCATAGAGAAAATATGCAATTAAAACCAATTTGGGTCACCAGTAAAGGAACCCATATTAATTCATCAAGCCCTAATCTTGCATACTTGAAACCATATTCTTTGCTTAAACATCATGTAAATCATATAATTCATCATATTTCATGCATCAGTAGGTCTAATAATCATGGAATATTCAAAATTCATGCGTTGGGAATCATAGCATGAAAGCCCATAAAAAATCATCATGAAATTTTGGTAATAAAGGATTTTGGATTGGGCTTCATTGATGAAACTAATCTATGAATGAAGTCCTACATATTTCAAGTGAGAATCATTAAAATTGAGGAGAAAAATCTAGAATTACTACCCAAATCTTTCTTGAATCAACAAACAAATTGATTGATAAATCCATTTCCAATAATCAAATAAATAAAGAAAAAATTAATAATAATAAAATCTTGGGTGAACTATTAAACTAATAAGAGTTGTATCGTCTAACTTCATTCAAAAATGAAACTGGAATTTTTATAGAATCCAAATAG
>JAABOM020000075.1:10102968-10115256 GCA_011800125.2 Solanum clarkiae
CCCCCCCAACGTTCACAATGGGACCGCTGAATCAGTCCAAAACTGATCCGAAATCGGGTTTACCAAAACCAGTTCTACCGGTAAAAAAATCCCCATCCATTCCAGTACCTATTATGGTGTCGTATATTACCAATTCAACCGGAACTGGATCGGACTGGACCGTGAATCGAACCAGAGCCGGTCCAGACCGGAGAAAAACAGGTCCCCCGCCACCCTTACTCCTATGTAATACTAGTTTATTTTTTTCTCTATCTATAAAAAAGGAATTGATAGTAATATGAAAAACTTGCCAACAATAGCCAACCAATAATCTTTTCAGGTTTTTGTATATGAAAGTCAAAATCACATTTCTGTATCATGAAAAATGTGTTGCCTCTTTTATGCCCCCGTACAACACACTCCTCTCTGCCATTGGTCAATGCTGCAAAAAATTCTTACTTCAGTACCAAAAACAGCATACACAGAATTCTCGGAGTATCAAGAAAGGAAATCCATTCAGCAGCCAACACCACTTGCATTCTTCACTTCTGCTCATCTCTGTGCCTGAGGTACGTGTTCTATTGAGTCCAAGCTCCTTGTTTACCAGTCAAATCACCGGTTATTGCTCGATATACTGCTAAGCCCCTAACATGGTGCTTATCGAAGACCAAGAACTCATTTGGAAGTAACAAAAACCTGTCTCACTGTATCTTAAAGAGGGTCTTCAGTTTCATGACAAGTCTCCAATCCTCAACTGAGAGGTCTTTCTGCAAAAGGTTAAAGAAGCAGCAATAAGCAAAACTGGATATTTGCCCAAAAAAGGAGCTTGTTAAAAGGGAGTTTCACCCAAAACTCTACATACCCGGAAATTGGCCTTGAGTATGTCAATAGACCTCCTTGAAATTTTGCTGACAAGCTCATCTTCCATTTCAAAATGCCTACCAAACATCTTTTGTTGCTCCTCAGGGTTAGATCCAACTATCTGTAAACATGTCAAGGAGTGAGACCTCATGATTATGTAAGCAAAGATTAAATCAATTGCTTAGAACTCCTGAAAAGGTTATTGTACAATGATGATATATTTTTGACGGATATCAGTTTTCAAAGATAAACTACTACACACTGATCCCACATTCTACAAACAAGTAATAAGGAAAGAAGATCAAATTCTAACCAATCCACGGCAAAATTTACAATGTCTCAACCACTTCATACCTTAATGGCCACCCTTTGGCCTTTCTTCGCATAGTCAACAGGTTTATGGTTGTTCTCAATGGATGCAATACGACCAATATCAATGAAGTCCTTTTGAGGAATACATATAGGAGATCCAATCTGTTCAAATTAAGTTCAGCACAGTGAGGACCACAATATACAAGAAATTTTTGCAGTATATGAATGATCATAGAAAAGAGAAGTGACGAATGTCACTATTTCTTTAACAGTAAAATTGCAAATTGTAGAGCTACTATTACAGAATAAACAGTGGAAAGCTTTAATCAAGGTACACCCGTCAACATAAATCATGGCAACAAACAATATATTGAAATGTGCAGAGAAAGGTAAAATGAGAGAGAACATAATGTTACACTTTCCAATCAAACTATGCAGGAATATCTAACCACAACTAACTAAAGAGACATAAGAGCAAGCAGACAAGACTTGAACTCTATGTGCTAAATGCTCATCGAGCAAAACATCTAAAAGGAAGCATGAAAGAATTAATGATGGACGAAAAATGGAAACAGAAGGTTTCCTTTAGGACCAAATCTTGTACAAATGAAATCTGCTTCTGAACTTAAACATGTTTTCCTTTCCTAAGGACCAAATCTTGTAAATAAAACAAAATAAAACCCTTACCTTGGAGATGCAAAATCACAGTGTAGATGAAGAATGCTAGATTCTAATAATAACCAGTAGAAAATCTAGATTCTAATCATAACCAGCAAAAACTCTGATGGAATATTAGATAATCAAGATTCTCAACTATAAGAATGAATATAGAGAGAACAGATACGTGCAAAACATAAATTTCAGAAGAGTTACTTTAAAAAGAATAAAACAAGATGTTGCATCTAGCATAGTTTCACATAACAAATAGGAACAGTCTACAGATATACTGATCCATGTACTAGCTGACATGTTATGTTGCAGTATGGGATCCTTCCCCACCACTTGCCAAGGCCTCTAGGAGCAAGATACAAGTCTACTGGAATATGGAGTGTAGTAGAAACAATTGAGAAAAGCTGGCTACTTGGCAAGGGAAATATCTTTCTATAGGCAGTAGACTTGCTCTCATCAATAGTGTCATGAACAGTATTCCACTTCATGTGATTATTTCTTGTGCCTGGTAAGGAAAGCAGCTAGACAAATCAGCAGGAATTTTCTTTGGTAAGATAACAATGAAGGACACAAGTTTCACCTTGTTAAATAGTCTTAAGTCATTAGACCAAAGCCACAAGAAGGTCTGGGTATTAGGGACCTAGCCAAGCACAACAAAAGTTTATTGTTTAAATGGCTCTGGAGATATGGGATGGAGGACAATAGCTTATGGAAGTGGTTGCAGCCAAACATGGTAACTTGAGCCGCCAGTGCACTAAGCAAAGGCAAGGTTGGGAATGGCCTGAAAGTAAAATTCGGGATTGATGGTTAGGGAACTCCATAAGAAACCTATCCATCACTCTTCCTGATAGCATGTGAACCTGACTCTACAGTTACACAGAATAGAGAAGACAATCAGTGGAGTCCCCTCTTCAGAAGGAACATGAAGGACTGGGAACTTGAGAGGCTTTTCACTGAATGTGTAATCTGGAAGGCTTCAACATGAACACTCAGGCTACTGAAGCATTAAGTTGCCATCCTAATGCAAAGGAATATATATACACCTGGGATATAAATTGCTAAATGCTCATAAAGGAATTTTATACTCCTCACCATAGAAACTAATTTGGAGGACAAACTCCCACCAAAAGTGATATGCTTTAGCTGGTTGACTCTAAAAAATACGTGTCTTACACAGGACCACCTCAGGAGGAGATGTTTACAGTTAGTTAACAGATACTACTTATTGTCAGGAAAGCTCAGTATCAGTCAACCATCTATTCTTGCACTGTGTGGTAGCTGCAGACATGTGGCATATGTTTCTACCTCTTTTCAGCCTTAAATGGTGATACCAGAGAAGATCAAAGATGCTGTTGAGAGTGGTGCCTTTGAAAAGCTGATTGGGCCATCAAGAACACCTAGACATTGATTCCGTCTAGTACATTTGGTGCCTTTGGACTGAAAGAATCAACAACTGCTTTCATGGAGTCTCAACTCCAAACCACTTGCTAAAGGCTAGATGCTTGCTTAGTCTTTTTTGTTGGGCCACCAGTCCTATGTAAATAGTTCTACTGTTTTTTCAAGATTTTGTGAGTTCCCATACATTAGACTAGCCCTTAACATGGTTGTTCCCTTTTTGCTGTTTGGCAACTCCCTGACCCTGTCATAGCATCGTGTATAGGAGCTAGCACAACTACTTTTGCATCCACGGCATCTTCTTGGTGCCAATGAATGAACAACTTACTTTACTAAATAAAAATATAGTATTTGTCCATAAGTTTATTTATGTCAGAACAGCTGTCTCAAACAAGGTTATACATAAATAAGTTGCACATTTAACTAGAAATCAATGTGAGAATGCAAGACCCCTTTCCCCAACCTAATGGAAGTATGTAATTAGAGGAAATTTGATAATATCAGCACAACCCGTTTATTATTGATCATCTTTTCTTATTTGTACCTCTGACGTGCACACAAGTTGGTTTTCCCCTATAAATGCAGAGATTCCATTACCTTTAATTCGTTTTCTTTTTTTAATAATTAAGTTGGTGAATAAGATCAATGAGACAGTAGACAAGAAAAAGTTAATACCCTGGCAATGCCCTCAAGAACATCAACTCCCAGAACAATTGGATCCTTCTTATTGAAGACACAATTTGGTACTATCTTGAGCACACAGGGGAAGACTGCTTCTTCAGCAACTTCCTTCTTTTTTTCTTCCTTGATGGTGTCAATGTAGGCTTTAAACTGATCAAACAAGTGATATATGATATCAGCCATAAAAACCTTGACACCAAGTTCATCTGCAAGTTCCCGAGCTTCCTGTGTCACTTTAACATCAAAGGCCAAGATGGTTGCATACTCTTTCTTTTTCTCAAGCATAACACTAGCTTTCATGACATCCTTTTTATGCACAGGACCAATGCCAATCCCACTGACAGGTATGCTTACTTCTGGGGTCTTCAAGAATTCCAGCAAAGCTTCCAATGATCCAAGTGTAGATGCTTGAACATATACTCCCTCTCCACTTTTGTCGATCCTGCTCATCACTGACTTCATATCTTCCATAGCTGCTTCTTTGATGTCTTCCACGTCATCATCAGGCCCCACAACATATAGACTAGTGCCAGCAATTGCATGCTCAAAGCCCTGATAAAAAGAGCCAAGGGGGAAAAGGAGAAATCTCTCAGTCTCACTGATTTCATAGAAGACCATCACTAAAGCATTACCCATAGAGTAAATAGTGACAGCATCACAATCAGTAGCAGAAAATATCAATACACTCACGCAAGGGACTGAAAGGTTATGGCTTGCTAGTTGGACTTCCAAGTCAAATTTCATTGAAGTAACAAAATACACAAGAACAACCATTGGATTTCTTACAATGATTCCAAGTAAAAATATTGTACAGCTATGCCAACAGAATTTTTCTCAAAGGTACCATAAAATATCCGACTTAGGAAATCAGAAATTCTTAACAGAAATTGATATGCTCAGGTACATCATGAATAGAAAAAGAAGAGACTATATGTGCCTAAATTAGAATAACCTTGTCCTGTTGCACAAATTTCACCATATTTATTGAACATGAGATATAAAGTGCATTAGTTGGTATCCTGACAAGAGAAAATAGAAAAAGGAAAGAGGTGTACATGCAAAGAGAGAGCTCCTCCACTTAATATTTTTCATGCAGTTACAAAGCTTCCTCAAGATCTTTACGACAAGTTATTTGACTTCCAACAGTAATCAGGATTAAAAGTTATAACCAGTAGATCGCAACCTACTCCGCTTGATTGATCCTAGAAAAAGTAATGCTAAATTGCTAATTATCTTTTAATTAAGGGAAAAGGGTCAAAAATGCCCTTAACTACATGAAAGGAACAAAAACGCCCTTGATTTATAATTTGATCCAAAAATGCCCTTATCATTGATACTTTGGTCCAAAAATGCCCTTATTGTAATTTAATGGGTCATAAATGCCCTTTTTCAAATAAATTTATTATTCATTTTATTTTTGAACACATTATTTTTCTAAAAATATTTTTTAATTAGCAAATATTTATCCTACTTCAGTTCGAGAAAAAAATTAAAAAATTAATTTTTTTACTTTATTATAATTACTATTTTTATCATTATCTAAATAAAAATTAATATTGGGTTTACTATGATCATAATTTATGACATATATTATTTGTTACAGGGGTACGATGTTCTATTTTAATTAACAAAATGGGATTAAGAAACAAAAATTACTTTCTTGCAATTTTATTAGTTAATGCGATTTAAAATTTAAAAAAAATAAAAAAAATAAAAAAATAAAAAACAAGAAAAGGATTCTTTAACAATAATATTTTTATTAGGAACACAATATGTTTAAAAAGTAAAAATATATATACATAATTAAAGAAGGGCATTTCTGATCTATTTGGTAACAATAAGGGCATTTTTGGACCAAAGTATAAATCAAGGGCATTTCTGTTCCTTTCATGTAGTTTAAGGGCATTTTTGACCCTTTTCCCTTTAATTAAAAGGAAATTAGGAACCCAAAAATTTAAACTACAAATTAAACTGAGATTCAAAATACTCCGTACATACATTTTCTAACAACAGATCAGTCAAAATAAAATGCACTTCTGAGTCTCTGCATCAAGTTTCCAACCCAATAGACTTTCTAAGCTTGATCCTAAGACTGACCAAAAATGAGCTCACAGCTTTACAAGTAGATGATAATACCTGAGCAGTAATCTTTATACCCTGGGCAGCCTTGATTTTCTTATGATGCAAATATGTTCCCTGAAAGGATTTTGCCAAAACAAGATAAGATACTTTCATCAATTCATCATTAGATAAATAACATAAGATAATTCAAGCAAATAACATGACAAATACTACAGTTTTCAGATTTTCTCATGATCCATAGACCAGAAGGTCCCAAAGCACAAAAATAGATTAGGAGATAACCTGCAGACTTGTGTCCCCATTTGGAAAATTAAATTAGAACTAATGCAGATCTCTTGATTGTAGGAAAAGCATATTTTAACAGGGTCAGTTGGAATTTGAACACAACTCTGAAAGCCTCACAGCAAATTTCTGATCTTCTGTTTCTTTTGTTCAGAGTACATTCAAAATGGCAAAAATCAAGTGTCTGTGACACTTATGTATATCAGCAATCTAGGAGTAATGTTGCCTCAACAATCCTATGTCCATGAAAGCATTCACAAGCTTGAAATAATTTATATATCTCAAAAGACAGAGGTCCAAATAAACCAGGTACTGTTAAAAGGACCAAAAGAACAATTGACATCATAAACTCAACTTTCAATACAGCCACATAACTCTTGAGCTAGAGCCCCCATGCAAAGTAAACCTTTAATTTTTCTATGCCACATTTAGCACTGAGAAACCTAATAACTCTAGCACAGTGTGTTGCCTAGACAAGCCCAGGCTAGATATTACCAGCATTTGATCTATGTTACAGTTCAACCAGAGCTATAAGTCATGACTCATGACTGAAATTTAGGTTATCTGAACATCCTCATGATCTAAGTTGCTCGGACTTTTTACTTCCGGTGTTGCACCGGTGTCGAGATGACATGGGTGTGGGTGCGGAAGTGTTGCCTAGACAAGCCCAGGCTAGATATTACCAGCATGTGATCTATGTTAGATTCAACCAGAGCTACAAGTCATGACAGAAATTTAGGTTATCTGAACATCCTCATGTTCTAAGTTGCTCGGATTTTTCAGTTTCGGTGTTGTACCAGTGTCGAGACGACATGTGTGTGGATGTGAGTGTGAGTGTGGGTGTGGATGTGGGATCCAAACCCACATGTATCCATGATCCGTATACCCGAATCTTAAAAATTATATCATAGAGGATCCGACCTCTAGATCCACAACAATATCCAATACCCACACATGAGTCCGAGCAACTTAGCTCATGATATTGCACAGCATTTCACAATTAAGGAACAATGATGAAAATAATATAAATTTCACTTTGGTGTAAAGAGTGCTTGTTAGAGGAGGTTTTTTCAATAGACTTGATAGGGCAACTGTAATAATTTTTAGGCTTTTTGCACTGTCCTAATGCTTTAATAGCATTGTCACCAACTTAAAAAAAGGACTAAATACTTGCAAGTTGCATCATATATACTTCGATTTTTCAGCCCATCCATTATTAATTTTCCCTACTAATCAAAGTACTTTTCTCCTTTTACTTTTTATGATACATACGGAACAAATAACTTCCTTACTGTTTTTATGATTATATAAGGAGTTGAACTAACAACAACTGCTGCTACTCAATCTCAAGCAAGTTTGGGAAAATTTAAAAGAGTTGAACTGAGGTAAGAGATGTTCTTATGCAAAACGAGTAACTTGGAGTGCCTAAAGGAACACATAATTACCTTCACTCGAAGTTCCTTCATGGGGTGAGGCGTTAATAATGCTCGGATTGTGGTAACGATAGGTCCCTACACACAAACAATGTAGGAAAAGAGGAAAATTATAATGTTAGACAATCACCACATTGGAGGGTCTGAACATAGCAATGATGTAATGGCTCCCTGAAGACTAAATAAATGGACATAAAAAGGAGACTTCCATGCCTGCATGCCACAAACCACTATTTGATCTCCTTCATGAAGCACACCATTAACCAAAACCACATCAATGGTTGTTCCATGACCTTCAACAACCTTAACCTCCAAAACTGTACACTGCCAAAGAGTAACAGCAGTCAATCATCCCATATTAAGAATCTCTATTAACTGACAATGATATCATCTGATTTCGTACCTGGACTTCATTGCTGTAAGTCAGTCTCTCGACCATTGTCTTTTGTGTCCATTGAACAAGTAACAATAACAAGTCAGGAATACCCTCACCACTGTTGCATCAATAAGATCCACAGAATCAACATGTTTAGTTAAAATCAACAGTCTCACGAAGTGCTAGATGGATGCCCCAGAAAAAAAGAGAGAAGGATAACACACATACACACCTAATAGCACTAGTTGGTACAATACTGAATGTGTCCTTCCCCATTTCTTTGTTTTTATAGTACAATTCTGTATTTACACCTTGTTCCTTGAACTGGGTAACAATCTGCAACAATTGAACAGAATTCTATAGAGATAAGTTCCACTAATTGAGGAATGGTTAACTCATGGAGTTATAAGAACCTGAGTAAGCCTCGTATTAAATTCAAACTGAACATCTTTGGACTGTTGCTTCATCGCCTTCATAATGGGAGCATTCTTGCTAACCTTCCATCCATAAAGCCTATCCACCTGCATTGCAATAGTATCAATGAAACAAATTAAACAACAGGAAATAAAAGAATACAGTCAAAATAACACCAACAAAAAAAGTGCATCAACATAGATTATCTCCACCTTATTCAGAGCAACAATAAATTCTGTATTCCTCATCTTAAGAAGATTAAGAGACTCTATGGTCTGTGGTTCTAGACCATGCATGATGTCAACAACCAAAATTGCAATATCACATAAACCTGAACCTCGAGAACGCAGATTCGTGAAAGATTCATGTCCAGGAGTGTCAATGACCAATAAACCAGGGACCTTCAGCTTCGCATCAGCTTTGAGCTCCTTAGTTCTCTCGCGTATATTCTCGGCTGGAAAGTAAGTTGCACCTATCTGCTGAGTAATCCCTCCAGCTTCACCTTCTTGAACGTTGGTGCCTCGTATGCAATCAAGTAGCTTGGTTTTACCAGTATCAACATGCCCCATAATACAGCAAATAGGAGACCGGAGATTGTCTTCATTCTGGTTAGGAGCACCAGATTCCTCAGGACTTCCTTTCTGCTCCTCCTTCCTACTTTGGTCATTCTTCAGTACACCTGGTACAGTTGCAGCAGCTTTTTGAGTAGGAATCACCGACTTGGCAGCAACAGGCAGAGTCGCTGCACCATGAACAGCTGAACTTGCAACCTTAATCTCTTTCTTGATTATAGTCTGCGGTTCTGAATCTACCTCCTCATCTTCAAAAGCACTCTTACCAGGCAGTTTCAGATCAGCATCATCCCAACTTTTTGTATCCCATTCCTCATCATCTTCCTCTTCTTCTTCAACTTCATTTTCTTCTGCATCAACTATTTCTGACTTTTCCTCTGTAATTGTCGAATCCACATCCTCAACTTTCTCAGTTTCCATGGAATCAACCTCGGACACAATCTCCTGCTGATGTTCTTTAACTTCTGAGCTTTCAACAGAGTCTTCCTGGGATTTGCCATTAGCCTGGGCTTGTGGTTTTGACTTCTTCGTTTGATAAATAGGCCGTTTGGTTGTCTCTTTCTTGTTCTCCCCAGTGGGGAGTGGCAGTGTCCCACCATTAGCAAGAAATTGTTTTCTCATTGCTTCTAATCTTCGAGCTTCTTCCTTTTGCCTTCCTGTAAGCAGTTTCCCCTCTTGTTTCTTCTTCAAGAGCTTTTCCTTTTCTCTCTCCTTTTTCAAACGTTTCTTCTCTTCTGCAAGTTTTTCTAGCTCTTCCTGGAGACGTCGTTCCTCTTCTTCCTTCCTTAACCTTTCCTCCTCTTCCCTCTTTTTCCTTTCTTCAGCTTCCTTCATCTTTTTGAGTCTCTCTTGCATCTCCCTAACCTGCTTTGATTGTTTCTTATCTGCCAATTTTCCTTTTGCATCATTTTTTGTTTCTTCTTGCTTTTCCTCCACACTAGAGGCAGCCGCAGCAGCCTTTTTCTCTTTTTCCTTCTCCTTCTTCTTTTTCTTCTTCTTTGCAGCAGCAGACTCCATAACTCCTACTTCAGCTGCTTCCTTCTCTGCAGCATCATCACCTAGTTGAGGCTGCAGTTGACCTTTCTCCTCTTGTGGAAGATAAGCAGGAGCAGATGTAGCTTGCTGTTCACCAATTTTTGCCAGACTTTTGTCAATGTCATCCTCCTCTTGAGCCGTTCTACCACCCTTTTTCTTCTTAGATTTATTATCTTTTGACTCTGGCTGCGCCTGCACTTTCTCCAGCACAGGAGCAGCAGCTGCTCCTTCACCAAGCTCTGCTAGAATTTTCTGAATCTCATCCTCATCTTCTTGAGGTGTCCGACCACTTTTTTTCTTCTTTGTTTTACTCTTAGAAGATTCTGGTACATCTCTTTCCTGTGTTTTGCTTTCATTATCATCAGCTTGTGCTGGTTCAGCTTCTTCCCTAACATCAGTTTCAGTCATGCTGACAGCACTTTTTTTCTTCTTCTTAGATGACTTCTTTTTACCTGTAAAAATAAGTTCTGGCGCATCATCCTCTTCAACTGTCTCTGCCTCCAACTTAAAAACAGAAGTGTCTGTCTCCTCTTCTTCATCAAGAAGCGCCACACTAAATAAATTGCCAATAGTCTTCCCCGTACCAGCAACCACTGGTTCTTCATCTTCCTCTGACCATTCATCATCTTTATCACCAATTGTATCAAAAGCTGTAGAAGACACACTTGCAGTGGCTTTTCCCGCCTTTGACTTGTTCAGTTTCCCAGAGAAGGGAGCAATGTCTTCATCCTCTTGGTCACTATCCCTTGTTAAATCCAACCTGACTTCTACATTGTCGTCCCCTCCAAGTACTCCATAATTAGAGGCATTTGTGGCACCCTTCTTCCCCTTCTTACCTTTTTTCTTGCCACCTGCTATTGCTGGTGCTATTTTTTCTTCCAGAATGACAGGCTCTTCGGATAACTCTGTCACAATAGTGTATTCATCATCATCAATTACCACATTCTTCTTCCTTGACTTCCCTCCACCACCTTGCTTGGCAGGCTTCTTTGTCTCATCATCCTCTTTCACAGGCTTCTCATTGTCATCATCATCGTCACGATCATCCTTGACCCCCGACTTGTTGCCCTTCTTACCTTTTTTCTTACCTGCAGCCTCTTCCTGAACCATAGGTTCTTCGGACAATTCAGTCTGGACAGAGTACTCATCGTCGTCAATCACCTGATTCTTCTTCTTGGACTTCCCTCCTCCACCGCCCTGCTTGGGAGGTTCAGGGTTCTCTTCGTCACGTTCTGTTGCCTTCTTTCTCCCCATTGAACTTCACAATAGTAGTTTCGGCAGATGTATTACTTCAAGGAATACAAAACCCTACAAGGAAATCAAAAACAGAGATTCAATACTAGAAAGCTAATACAACAAACTGAGTAGTTCATCAAAAGACAATTGGACCAGAACCCCAATACACAATCATCTCCCACATAAGCAAAATCTACTCCAATCGATAAATAGAACCAGATCTAATCTGGTTAAAAGCACATGTATCTTAACTCCATCTTCGTAAACACGTATAAAAGTCATTAACCAAAAACTTCCATACACACAATCATAAAACTAGACACCGAGTAATACACATTCCTATACAAAAAAAGAAACAACGAAATCGGGGGTGAAAAGGAGGGAAAAAGCCTGAACTGCCATGAAAAGGATGCTGCTATTACCTGAAACACTGAAGAAAGAGAGAGATTGAGATATCGGCGATTAGCAACAAGACGAAAGAAAGGCGTGATATGTGTGAAGATTTTATTTTTTCTATGCTTGTACTATTTCCTCCCTTCTATTTGACCCTCTTTCCAAAATTTCAAAATGGAAAAAAATAATTTGAACATTGTTTCACCCCAAAATAATTATTAAAAAAAACTACTGTAATTATTTCCATAAACTTTTTATTATCTAACTAGATGTAAATTATTTTAGGAAAAATACACAAAATAGACCTAATTTGAAATTATTTACCTTTAATTGACTTAGTCTAAAATATTTACTATTAATGGACCCATTACAGTTTTAAGCTGAGGGTTTTAGAAAACAGTCTCTCTACTTCTATGAGGTTGCGGTAAGGTCTGCGTACAATCTACCCTCTCCACACCCCACTTGTGGGATTTCACTGGGTATATTGTTGTTATTGTTGGACCCATTACTCAAAGTATTTACTTTTCTACCCATTTACCACTTTTTATTTCGTGTACTGACGTCATGC
>JAABOM020000075.1:10123643-10135233 GCA_011800125.2 Solanum clarkiae
GACATTAGGAGCTTCTTGGGCTTAGCGGGCTATTATCGGAGGTTTGTGAATGGGTTCTCTTCTATTGCTTCCCCTATGACAAAATTGACTCAAAAGAAGGCTACGTTTGTGTGGACCGATGAACGAGAGTGGAGCTTCCAAACCTTGAAATATAAACTTGTGTCCGCTCTTATATTGTCACCACCGGATGGGCTTGAGGGATTTGTGGTGTATTTTGATGCTTTTAGAGTTGGTTTGGGTTGTGCGCTAATGCAAAATGGTAAGGTGATAGCCTATGCTTCTAGGCAACTCAAAGTGCATGAAAAGAACTACCCTACTCATGATCTTGAATTTGATGCCATAGTATTTTCTTTTAAAAATTGGCGACATTATCTGTATGGGGTGAATGTTGATGTGTTCACCGATCATAAGAGCCTCCAATATGTCTTCACTCAAAAGGATCTCAACTTGAGGCAAAGAAGGTGGCTAGTTATTCTTGAAGATTATGATATGAGTGTGGATTATTATTTGGCTAAGGAAAATATGGTGGTGGATTCCTTGAGTAGGGTGTCCATGGGTAGCCTAGCTCATTTTGATGATGGTGAGAAGGAAATGGCTGGGAAGTGCATCGATTGGCTAGATTGGGGGTTAGATTAGAGGAGGTTGGTAGTGGTGATGTTGTTGTTCTGGATGGTTCTAGGTCCTCTTTGGTTGATGAGGTGATGGCAAAATAGTATCTTGATCCCTCCTTGTTAGAATTGAAGGCCTTGGTGAAAGAGGGCAAGGTGGAGGTTTTCTCCCAAGGGGGAGATGGTGCCCTTAGGTACTAAGATAGGTTGTGTGTACCGTGTGTTGATGGCTTGATAGAAAAGATCCTTGATGAGGCCCATAACTCTTCTTATTCTATTCACCCCGGTTCCATCAAAATGTATAAATACTTGAGAGAGGTGTATTGGTAGGGAGGCATGTAAAGGGACATTGCCAAATTCGTTTCCGATTGTCATAGTTGTCAACAAGTCAAAGCCGAGCATCAAAGGTCAGGTGGCCTAACCCAAGACATAGAGATTCCTACTTGGAAGTTGGAGGTAATTAATATGGATTTTGTCGTTGGGTTGCCCAAGACTAGAAAAGATTTTGATTCCATTTGGGTTGTGGTTGATAGGATGACAAAATCGGCTCATTTCTTACCGATTAAGACCACATATGGGGCTGAAGATTATGCAAGGTTGTACATCCATGACTTGGTGAGGTTTCATAGGGTTCCTTTTTCCATTATACCGAATCGTGGTTCTCAATTTACCTCACATTTTTAGAGGTCCGTCTAAAGGGATCTTGTACTAGTGTTAAGCTTTCTACGGCCTTCCACCCTCAAACGGATGGCCAAGACAAAAGGACCATCCAAACCCTTGAGAATATTCTTAGATATTGTGTGTTGGAGCTTAAAGGTAGTTGGGATGATCATTTTCCATTGATTGAGTTTGCTTACAACAATAGATATCATTCTAGAATCGGTATGGCTCCTTTTGAGGCCTCTATGGTAGACGTTGTAGATCACTAGTGGGGTGGTTTGGGGTTGGTGAAGTGGCCTTGTTAGGACCATATCTGGATATGGAGGCTCTTAAGAAGGTTAGGATGAATAGAGAAAGGTTGAAGACGGCCCAAAGTCATCAAAAGTCTTATGCTGAAGTGACGAGGCGGGAGATTGAATTCAAGGTTGATGATTGGGTCTATTTGAAGGTGTCACCCATGAAAGGTGTGGTCCATTTTGGTAAGAAGGGCAAGTTGAACCCAAGATATATGGGTCCTTATAGGGTGATAAGAAGGGTTGGCAAGGAAGCTTATAAGTTGGAATTGCCTAGGGAAATGGATTTGGTTCATCCGGAGTTTCATGTGTCTATGTTGAGGAATGTGTGGGTGATCCGAATGCTATTGTACCTCCTGATATTGTTGGTGTGGTTGAATATAATTTGACATATGAAGAGGTTCTGGTTTAGATTTTAGATAGGCAAGTGAAGAGGTTGAGAAACAAAGAGATGGCTTCCGTTAAGGTCCTTTGGAGGATCAACAAGTTGAGAGTGCTACTTGGGAGGCCGAAGCGGATATGCAAAAGTGATATCCTTACCTTTTTCACTCCACTAAAGACTAATGTATTGATATAAGTCCTTTATATGATCTCAAGTCTTAATTTCAGCCCTTATGTCATTGCATATGCTCATGTTTAAATTGACAAGTTCTTCATGATTTTACACTTATGATGAGATATTTGAAATGATGTTTAAGTGCATTGTTGCATCTCTATGTGGGCTGAAATTATCATATTTGTGTCTCTCATATAGGTCTATTTGACATTCGGGGACGAATGTTCCTAAGGGGGAGATATTGTAATGACCCCAAAAAGTGTCTGAAAAGGTGCCTCGGAAGTGCCCGGTATTGTAATTTCCATATATCTCAAAATTTGTGCGTGATATCAAAAATTCAACTTCATGTTCTTGTTTAGGGGGTCATTTTTAGTGGAAAATGGGTCTAACCCTGATTTAATAGCAAACGGTTAGCAATGTCAATTATCCAAAAATGCAAGTTTCAGTAAGGTTTACGTGTCCCTTCCGCGATGCGCACCAATGTTAAAACTGGTGCAGATTTTTATCTTCGGTTCAAGATTTTTAAGTCTTGGGGCTAAGTGTTCCCAAACATGAAAATACCTATACTTCATCATTTTTCACCCTCGTATCATTCTAAACATTCCCCAATACTCATTCAAATACTTAGACAAATATTTTACTCCTAAACTCAAGTCTCAAAACCATTTTCGGATTCTTAAGTATTGCACTCAAGCTTCAAGTCTCCATCTTCAATCTTTATCAAGTTCATCTCTAAAGCTACGGTATGCGGGTTTCTTTCATGGGCTCCCTTCACCCATGATACCCAAGCCTCCTTTTACCTAATTTGCATAATTTAAAGATGATTTACTCATGGGTCTTATTTATTATGAAAATCACTGCACATTATACTGGGTTTATGAAATTGTGATTATTTTGCTATGTTTTGGGCTATGAAACCAAGCTCTATTGTAAAATTTGATGAAGGGTTTTGATATATATTGCTTGAGAGTGTTATCAGGTATCTATTGATGATACCTGCGCACCCTCTAAAATGTGTGGTTATGCATGTCTTATGAGTTGAATGACTATATGATGGTATTATGATGATGAAATGAATGTATGTATATGAGGACTACATGATGATGAAGTGAATGTATGTATATGGTATTCTCTATATAGTGTAGGAATGTGGCCTTGCCCTACTCGGGGGGTTGTGCGCCGGGTAACCTTGTCAAGGGGTTCATACCTTGATAATCTATCAGGGGGTTTGTACTTCGGCACCAAAGATGGTAGGGTGCGACTATACTTCAACCTTGTTGGGGGTTTGTACCTATCAACCTATCGGGGTTTTGTACTCAGGCACCACGGGTGGTAGGGTGCGCCAATCCACTAACCTATTGACGGGATTTATACCTCAATCACCAAGGTGGTAGGGTATAATGATCCACCAATGGTTTAATGGTCTCTTCTTACACATATGTTATGTTCGATATAAGCATGTTTTACTTCAAGTATTATTCATACATGTCATATTGTTAGGATGCTATTCATTGCTTATGATTATACATTTTGCCAATATTGCCTATATCTTGTTGCATTGCATCCTACATACCCAGTACATTCAAACGTACTAACGTATACTCTGTGCCTACATGATGTCACCATGTAGGAACCAGAGCACCGCTTGATCATCCTCCTCCTCCACGTGGTGAGTTTGATTGTCCTACAAGCTTGTTGGTGAGTCCTCTATTCTGGGGACATTGCTTATGATCTCTTGCTATTTATTAAGACTATCTTTCTTTTGGTTATATATTGACTATAAGGATGAGCTCGGTTGCTTGTCTTGGCCCCCGCTCTTATCTATGTAATAGAGGTATTGTTGGACATGATGTTTATCTATGTTATAAGTCTTGACTCTCTTGTTTCTTGATGTTGTGATATGAAAATTTATCCTTTGTCCCAATTTCCTTGTTTATGCTTATTTCTCATTGTCATTTTAATTGTTTTCGCGACCAAGGATGTGTAATGATATGCTATATGACTTGTTTGGGATTCCTTCGAGTTCCCAATTCACCGATCACGTCCAGGCCCTAGGCTTGGGTGGTGACAATCTCATACACACATCCTTGGTCATGGAAGCAAGAATAAACAACAAGAGAAAACATAAACAAGGGAAATTGGGACTAAGGGAGAGAGTTTAGTACTTAAATAATATAGATAAGTCAAAACTCAAGCATAATACATAACTTGTCCAGCAACACCTCTAGATATAGAACTTAGCGGGGGTCAAGACAAGCAATAGGGCTCACCCTCATAATCATAAGATTCCAACATAAGAAGAGTCAATACATAGCATAAATTTAGAGAATTATGTCCTCGGAATTGAGGACTCACCAACTTGTTTGAATAGATATTACTAGCCACGCGGAGAAGGGTGATGATCAAGTGGAGCTCCGATTCCTATATGGTAACATCATGTCGGCGTAGAGTATGTGTTAGTACATTTGAATGTACTAAGTATATAGGATGCAATACAACAAGAGATAAGAAACATAGTCAAAAATGCATAATGATAAGCAATAGATAGCATAATAGCAATATGGCATGTATGATCACTGCTTAAGTAAATCATATTTTTCAAATCATTCAATTTGTATAGATGATAATATATAAGTGTGGGAAGAGATCTCAACCGACATAGAATAAGACCAAGGGAGCTACAACTTGGAATCTTGATGATTACCCCTCAGCGGTAAAGAGGTGGTCTATTTGCCAAGGTAAACCATGCGTCACTTTAAGGGAGCCCGTCCCATTTCGGAGAGGTAACCTTCCTTACAGGAGCTCGTCTCATTTCGGAAAGGATTTCATGAGTAATTTCATCTTACGAGAGCCTATCCTATTTCGGAAAAGATTACATGTGTAATTTCACCGTACGGGAGCTCGTACAATATCGAAAAGGATTTCATGAGTAATTTCACCTTATGGGAGACCGTCCCATTTCGAAAAGGATTCATGAGCAATTTCACCTTACGGGAGCCTATCCTATTTTGGAAAGGATTTCATGAGTAATTTTACCTTATGGGAGCTCGTCCCATTTCGGAAAGGATTTCAAGAGAAAGTGCACAAAATGGATCAACTAGTATTGCAAGGGTATAATATAGTCCTATGGTGGCACATAGTTCAAGGAAAGAGAGCAAACCCTCTATCTATCGGTGCTAAGCCTAATCCCACAGAATAATTGGAATAATCATAATTTTAATAACTTATGAGAAACATAGAATCATGACACGAGTAGCTCTTAAACATCCTTGACCTCTAATGGTGAGCCCAACTTCAAAATATAAGTATAGATCGTCATCAAACATTACCCTTGTATTAATATCAAAAAGCTCAGAAGAGGTATAATCTTTGAAAAAGGGCTTAGCTTCATACTTGCATAATCATAGATAATTTCATGAATTCATAATATACTTGATAGCCCATATTCATCATGGAGTCACTTGACTTGTAAAACATGCACATATCTTGAGAATTCTTGACTTGCCATTTTATCAAACACTTGGTGGGCACATATGAGGACATGTTCAAATCATGCAAAATGCAAGAGTATAGATCATGAAATAGTGAAATTAATGAATCTTATAATCATGTAAATCAGTCCACCAACATCATGGTAAAACCCCATCATGGGTAACTTGTAAATCATATCAAAACTTCATAATAGTTCATAGATTTCATAGCTTGAATCGTGTATAGTATCAATAGACAAAAATCACTTCATAGTATAAGCTCAAAATAGATATTTATGCATAATCAATAATATTTGATAAAACTCCAACATATTTCATGCTCATGTTTCATAATAATAGATACCTATAAGAAATACAACTTGAAATCATGCAATTTTTATAAAAAGGAAGATTGGGCTTCATGGGTGAAAGGAACACATGAATGAAACTCATATACCTAAGACCTTGAATTTCTTGAAATTGAGTTGAGAAAGACTTGAAGCTTGAAATGGGATCTTGAAATTCACAACTTGTTCTTTAGTTTCCTTGAATTCTTATTGGGGTTTGGTAGAGGCTTTTGGGAGAATTTGAGAGTGTATTCCAATTGGAAGGAGTGAATTTGATCTTTAAGAGTAGGGTTTAGGTCTTTAGGAAGTGTTAAGATTGCATAGAAATCCCCAAAAGACCAACAGAAATAACTAAATTTATGAAATGCCATTAATGAAATAGAATTTGGCAAAAACTCGTATATACCACTGCATAGATGAATTCTACAAAAACGGACATAACTTCTTCATCCGAACTCTAAATAAGGTGAAACCAAGTGCGTTGGAAAGCTAATTCAAAGAGATTTAATTTAGTAGGTCATGGTTCACCCAATCTTTTTGTGCAAAGAGATATGCCCCTTTAAATTTGACCCTCCTTCCGGTACTTGTGCAAAACTTAGCCAACGAAAATTCCTTTGAACTTGGCTTGATGTAGGTGACCCATGATAGTTTTTAACGAAATGAATAAGCTTGAATTAGATTTGAATGAGAGCTTGAAGCTAGAATGAATTTCTTGAGATCCGAAATGAGTTGGGAACACTTGAATTTGGGTGAAATTTTGGCTAAGTGTGAGAGCGAATTTTGGGGAATGTCTTGAATGATATGGGATTGAAAATGACTAAGTATAGGTGTGTTTACGCGTGGGGAGACTTAGGCCCAAGATCCCAAAGGCCTTGGACCGGAACAAGAAAACTGGCCAAAATTTACACCTCTTCGCGCCCGAGATGCGGCGCGCTCAGTCACTGGAATTCGCAAACTTTGAAATTTCGAATTTTGCTGCGGTTGCTCTAAAATCAGGGTTAGACCCATTTTTCACTCAATTTTGCCCCCTGAACAAGAATATGAAGTTGAATTTTCGATACCATGCATGAATTTTGAGATATATGAAAATTACGATTATGGATATTTTCGAGGCACATTTTCGAGGCACATTTTCGAGCAATTTTTGAGATCGTTTCAGATACTCAACCACGAACCTTTTCTACAGACTCGTATTGTCTTATACGGCCAATAAAATCCCCTCACACTTAGTTGAACTTTTTAACTCTTGAACCGTGCTATGAGTCTGGTCTACGACTCGTAGATAGACCATGACCAATCAATAGGCTTCATCTTTTTAAGCCTCATTTCACACTTCTCTTAATCCACGACTCATGAACATGATGATAATCTATAAAAACAATTCGTACTTCTCAATCCCAAATTTCAAAATCTTTCCAAGTGTTAGGGTCTTCTACGAGACCCAATATACGACCTATAGAATCATCTACTAGCCATAGATTGGGCTCATAGTCCCAAGCATTAGATTCAGTCCTGCACTGTTTTTTCCCAAAGTTCATCATTCCAACTTATGGAGTATTACAATACAAGCACTTGAAATCAACTTGATCATATAATAATATACAACACAATAAAATATAAAGTAGGAACAACGCACAATAATCAATATGCAAAAATGATAAATCAAAAACAATAATAGTGAACAATTCAATACACTCTCTATAAGTAAAAGAAAAGAAATCTAATTTGATTTCACGATAAACAAGTTAGGTTTACACCAACCTAATTCAACAAAAATTGATGTATTTTTACGACAAACAAGTAAAAGAAGAGAAATCCAATTCAATGTCACAATAACAAGTTAAGTAACAGCAACCCACTTCAAGAAAATTGATATATTTTCACAATAAATAAGCCAAAGAAGAGAGATCCAATTCAATTTCATAATAAACAAGTTAAACAACAACAAAGCAATTCAAAAAAATTAATATGTACTCACAATAAACAAGTCAAAGAAGAATAATCCTATTCAATTTCACGAAAAACAAGTAAAATAATAGCAACCCAATTCAAGAAAATTGATATATTTATGAACCTAGGACAACAAATAGAGGGAAGAAAAGAATGACAGAACCTAATCTATATTTCACTAAAGAGCTTTTTCTAGAATGCTTGATTAAAATCCGTTGAAACCGAGCAAAAATTCATGCAGAAATTGATCGTCGGAATCTTTTGCCGTTGGCAAAATTGCAAAAATGAGAAGAGCATGTGGGTGATTTTAGGTAGATGATCGGTCGAAATCAAATGAATTTATTTAATATGGAGAGAGAAAAGAAGAAAATGAAATTGAGAGAGAGAAAAGCAAAAGTGAAAATCGATGTGAGAGAGAGAAGTTAGGGAAAATATAATGTCATATACTAATACCATGAAATTAACTCTATAGACATAGACTTATTTTGTATCTTCATGTTGAACACACAGTAATCTAAAAACAAGCAAATCTAAGTCCGATGATTGTGAACGATCAATACGCATGCGATGATTGAAAAAATTCTCATATAGATAGTCGAACATGCAAAATCTTAGAATGTTATTTTCCAAACAGTGTGACTTAGCGGTTACTTGCCAATAGACATGTGTTAGTCCAGGCTACACTTTATGGTAATCTCTTATCAAGCTTGCGTTTTACATTGTACATAGGTTCTGGTCATATACCAAATCAGGATATTAAAATGCATTCTCTCTTTGATCCAGAGAAAGAAACAACTACTGCTATTGCGTAGATCTCATTTCTTTGGAATGAAAATAATTTTTTCACTGGCTCCAACTATAATAAAGCTAGATCTTGTAAACTATGATCACTCAATGTAACTTAACAAGTTAATTATCAGTAAATAGTATAGTTTTTTTAATTTCATCTTCTTCCTTTTTCTTGTGATTGGTTTAGATATGGTGTAAGCTTATGTGAGAGTTTCCCTCTTTTTAATCTTGTTTTTTACATAATTTGTTGTTATGTTCTTGCTTTATATTTCTCTTAAAAAAAATTGCATGATAAAGGAAAGGAGAAGGGAAAGCATGGTTGAAGTTATTTAGTTAAACAAATTAATTTGGTCTATTGAATTTTTAGGACACTATAAGAAATAGAAAGTCAACCGAAGGAAATGGAGTGCCTCATTACTGGAGGAGAGGCCTCATTCATTCTAGTTGCTTTGAATAGTGTTTCAGGTCAACTAATGAATTAAGTACATTCTGCATTTTTATCTTTTTATAATTTAAAAATTCATGTATAAATTATTAATAGAACTCAACTGCATATTATTATTGTTCCAACTAGTATGTGTTTAGGAAGGGGAAAAAACTAATATCGATATATTATCTTGTTAGCTTCCAATTCATACTCAAAAAGTTACTGGGATTTCAGACAAGCAATCTTAACCGTTTTATCAAGAGTAATCTGGTATTTGTTTGTTTTAAATCTAATTCTCTTCTTTTTAGAAGCATTATTCATATGTAGTTCCATATGCTTACACTTTTATTTCAGTTTCTGTTTTTTTTCTCCTTGTATTGTTGTGAAACATAGTGTTCTGGTGGATCTGAATATTGTGGAAGATATAGTCATGGAACTAAAATCGTGTTACACACTTGCCTTTCTTTCTTTCTTTTTTTTAAAAACACAAAATTAGTGACTTGGGAGAATAAAGCAGCATTCACAATAGTTTGAAATTAAACTGGAATTCACTATCAATCAAAACAAGCCTAAATTCCAAGAGAAAGGAAGCAAATCCCTTGTAACAAAGGACTTACACTCACCAGCCTTGGCTATGATCTAGCAAAGTCTAATGAAGCTTGTTTTTATACCTAAAGACACCCTTGTTCTGGTCACCTTCATCTGGCTCAACGTAAACACACTCTTTTGCTTCTCTATACATGGCCTTCCAAATCGATGTCCCATCAAAGTGATAATAGTCACCTAATATTGGTTTTATAGCTTTTGTGGCTTTCATTGCATGATAGTGTGGCATAGTTGAGAACAAATGATGTGCCACATGTGTGTTCGTGATGTTATGGAAAACCTTGTTGAGAATTCCGTAATCTCTGTCCACTGTAGCAAGAGCACCTCTCAACCAATCCCATTCTGAGTTGTCATAGTGAGGCAATGAAGGGTGTGTGTGCTGCAAATATGTGATCAATATGAGGAATCCGTTCACAATGAATAAGGGACATCCATAAACCCAAGCAAGTCCTTTTGCTGCCACAAGACTGTAAATTCCATAGAGTGCAACAAATATACCAGCATCAGATATAAAGATCTGAAGGCGCTCACGATCTGTGTAGATAGGGCTATTGGGATCAAAGTGGCAAGCAAACCGGTCATAGGCTCGCCCTGAAGCATTAAACATCAGGTATAGAGGCCAGCCTAGAGTGAGCTGGACAACAAGTACAAGATTCTTCCTGGTGGGTTGTTGAGATAAATGGAGTACCATTTCATACTCGACTTCAACTTTGGTACAAACACCTCATCACGATCCAACGAACCTGTATTAGAATGGTGGCGACGATGACTATATTTCCAAGAGATATAGGGAGTTGAGTGAAGGAATAGGCCAATAGTATCGTCAAGCCATTGATAGTCACTGGAAGCATGGTGACCACATTCATGTGCTATGACCCAAAATCCTGTTAGATTTCAGCCTTGGCAGATCCAGTAAAGTGGCCACGCTATGTAGGAGAGGTTGTAAGGCAGGAGATGCAAATAGTTGGTTGCAGCATAGTAGAGGAGAAAGGCTACTATATATCAGGTCGTACAAAATGTAGGAGAAAGAGTGTAGGACGGATCGCTTGAAACAATGGGGTTGGATGGCTTTTTTGATCTCACCTACCGTGAAGGGTGGTTTAGAATGGGGAACTCTTTGGAGGATATCAGACTGGGACTTGTGAGTGGACATTCGACCTCCTGCACCCATTGTGTAGTAACCTGCAATAAGAGGATTATGTGAAAAATATGAGAGGAAAAATATTATTGAATTGTTGTCTACATTATTACTCTGAGACCCTATTTATAGATACTATATTAAACTCCTTTTCCAACTAGGATACTATAACACAATCCTTTTCTAAGTAGGATCTCATATACTATTACTATTTCTAATCCTATTCTCAGTAGGAATGTGTATATTATTCTTATTCTTATTCCTATTCTAACGTAGATAAGTAGTATAATTAATTATTTACTTCCAATACCCCCCCCCCAAGCTGGATGTATTGAAAATATTCAATAATCCAAGCTTGCGAAGTAAAAAATCATGCTGTGTGCGACTCAATGCCTTGGTGAGTAAGTCAGCCTGTTGATCTTTGGTGTTGACATAGACAGTCTTCAATTCTAAAAACTTCAGCTTGCAATCATCATGCACAGCCATTCCAAATGCTGCGTTCGCGCACTCAACATTCAATTCCGCCAGCTCGGCTTCTGAAAACATCAAGCCCCATCTCTGTAGGATCAGTTGCTTGCAGCTCTACCTGGATTCCATCAAGCTCTCTTTTGAACCTGTCTTTGGAGCTTGCATAAATCATCTTGCTTCTCACCCTTGCTGTGTCAGGTGACCAAGCAATGAAAAATATTCTGCTTTTCTGGCAGTTTTCTTCTGTCATGAAATCAAAGTCATAGACAGCATATCGA
>JAABOM020000075.1:10137830-10157991 GCA_011800125.2 Solanum clarkiae
TTCCTTAACCCCTCGGGCTACCACCCGTGATAGGATCATCCCTGGCTAGGTGATTCTTCCACCTCTCGGGCTACCACACATCAATAAACAATGTATTCGGATCATCTCTGGATAGGTTCTTCCTTAACTCCTCAGGTTACCACCCGTGATAGGATCGTCCCTGGCTAGGTGATTCTTCCACCCCTCTGGCTACCACCCATCAGTAAACAATATACTTTATCTTTCAATTACCTTTGAGATGATTCTTTTGGCGGACACAATATAGGAGCTATAGGGCTATATATGTAGCATGTGACATGTAGATAATCATACAAGACAATATGACAATGAAAAGAGCACGTTACATAAATAATGAAATGCGTATGAAATGAAACAACTCGAGAACTTTATTTAGCAACAAGAACCCATGTAACTTGGTATCCACGTATGTATTCAGATTTGAAGGTGACTATGTATGGGAGCATATGAACATGTGAAAGAGTGGAGACATAGCTCAGAGTTATGTCAGAGTTGGTAAGTGCCTTTATGTGCCAAGGAAGGATCTATGTTTCATGCCAAACAATATGAAATCAAGTAGCCTTACATACTTCATTGTATGACCTTGTTACTACCTTGAGATAACGTTCCGTTCCTCCAAGTATTTATCTACAACATAATAGGCAATAAGACTAGTATTAGCAGCAAAGAAACACTTCTTGGCAGACCAATGTCACAAAAACTAACACCCAAGTAGCAAGCTAATAATTAGCAACACAAACGCATTCCTTCAATCTTTTCACTTATAATCACATTTTCTAACAAAAATTCACATGTACACATCATGTACAGCCGATTTTAGTGCCACAACAGTCTTACAACAGCCCTCAAATCACAACACATAACAATTTTATACAACCTACAAATAGACAGCATAACGTTAACTCCCTTCGCTACATTTCGACATCGACAATCCCAAACCTATTTCAACTGTAAGCAAATTGATCTAACAACATCTATGCATTAAAACAGCCTTGAAGCAGTCTCAAAACAGTAACAAATCAGTCATTAAGGACATGAGACAATAGCCTTCCATCCAACAGCCCATAAGTTCATACTAAGAACACAATTGTGATATCATATAAGGACTCACTTTTATGGACTATAAAAGTGGTGAAGCATCCTGGTTACAATACTATAAAACCAAAATTTGTTAAATACATAAGTGTTATTTCATAATACAGCCAACCAAGTTGAGAAAAACCTCTTAATTAAGAAGAAAAGTGTACAACAGTCCTTAGAATACAAGCTGTCCAGAATTTCCGGCACAACATACTAGCATATACTTCTTCTTTTTCATGAAGAAACCATACTAAATACTCATGTAAACTTACTTACCACTACATTCAAGGTGTAGGGATTCTCCAAGAACCCTAGAGGTTCCCTTGTGGCTTCTTGCTAGGTTAAGAAATAAGAACAATAAAGTTTTGAGAAAGCTGAAATTTTCCAAGTCTAAGAGTGAATGAATTTTGGTGCTTGTAACCCCTTTTTAAAGGACTAATTTGGCTGCCTTACTCTTGAATTTTTGATCACCTTATACCACATATTAATAAGCTAGTTATCCAGCAGCTTGTCCCTTAAACTTGGGCCTAAATGGGTCTTGAAGTTGATAGGCTTGGGCTGCCCATTTTCTAACCCAATTAGCCAAGTGGGTTGTGGTGCATTTGGGCCCCTTTTATTATACTTCTTGGGTGAAAATGTAGTCCACTTATGATGCTAAAAAATTCTCTATAGTCACACCCTTAACACGCATTTTACTCATAATCGGACTTGGACAAATTCGATGTCGAGCCTCATCTCCATTTAGCTAGTAAACTTAAGCTAAGCAAGTAGGTGACTCACCTGCTAACTTACTAAGTCCTACAAGCACCTCAATTCTCTTACTTAATTTAACGCGGTGATCTCCTTGATTTGACACAAAACATGTATACACTCGGCCTCTTAAGCATTCGACGCACATATCCCCCTATAATATAAAATTCGAGCACTTTTAAAAATGGGCACTAACTTGACCAAACCAAATCATGTTTCATTTGCATTGTACTAGTATTGTAAGATGTGGGGTGTTGCAGTCCTCTAGTGTTGGGACATGGATCAGGCCTGTGTCGACCAACCGGGGGCCTCACAGAATGATCGAACTGGTATACCCTGCCCCTCTTGCTCTAACCATTACCCCAGTGCCTGAAAGGCTCCCGCCCATTGCGTGGTAAAGGGGAGTCGGATGTACGCAGCCTGACCCCTATGTTTAAAAACATAGTGCGACTGTTTCCGGATGACCCATGATGAGCGTCGAATGTTGCATTGACTAACTGCTACTTCACAATTGAAAGAAGCACAGATGGTTTAAAGAGACATTTTGCTTTATTTCATCATACCCCAAAGCCAAAAAATAGTGAATCTTTGGCTCCATCCAAGATTGATGGAAATCCCTTCTTTCTCTAACCCATCATCAAAAATATCTTTCATACCCTCTACACCCCATCTACAATAATGTGGATCCGTAGGAGAAATAGATATGGTAATAGACGTTTGTGTTACTCTTTAGTCTTGGGGCACCTCCTCTGGATCGACTCCAAACCAAAAGTATTCATTTGCATCAAACTCCCCTCAGACCCCTCGCCATGTCACTCCTCGTCAGACTGGCAGAAACTAACTTATTCTACTTGGGTTTGAGTGGCTCGTGCAACAGCCACCCTAGTCTGAGGCACCTATGCCTCGAGGTCATTTCGAATGTCGTGGATCTCATTCGATCCACCTACCTATTCATTTTCAGACTTCTAATCCACAAGTCTTGTGTTCACAACCCTTTTTGCTATACATTTTGTTTTGGGGGCCATACAATTTGAAATTAGCGCGAACAAAACAATGATCAACCCTAAAAAATTCAACAATAGAAAAAAATAAGAAAATCAACAAATGTATAAGTTGCAGATGACATATATGAGAGTCAAGTATGACTCATAGTGGAGGCTATTAGCCGTACTATGGCCTCATAGTCTATAGTTACATTTTAATTTTAGAAACTAAAATTAGGTACGAGATGCAATTACGACTGTAGCCTTGACTGTGGGTCCTAGAAAGGTCTCGTACAAGGTTTCAATTTACAAAACTTAACACAGGCTAAGTTCTATATGACATCACTAGGTTCGTAGAGGGACTATAACCTGCAGGTGGGTGTCTTATGAGAAGTGTTCAAGGTCCTGAGGTCACTCTTATTCCCTATGAGAGGTAGCTATGACTCATAGACCTTTCTGTGAGTCGTAGGAGACTCCCATAGCAGGAAATAATAGGTACCTGAAGTACCTATAATTTCACCACACGAACCTAAAGAATAATGTATTCTTAGATCGAACAACATTGAGGAAAACCTTTTTCATCTAAAATCAAGCGCAAAACAACCTGAACCTCCACATGATTACGCTACCACATTATCCCATCAATTTTCAATAGTCAATGCATATTCAAAATGCAATTTCCCCTACTCATTCAGCATATTCGTCTAATAACTATTCCCAAATCATGCAAAGTTTAATCAAACGCATAACTAAAGATACAGGGAATTGCTTCACAAGCGATTCAAGAATTTATCCACCCAACAAATCCATAAACAATGCCCTAATCACAATTCTATCATGCTACCAATATTTTGCAAATAAATCAATAATCACAACCCAAACTTAAGCACTTAATCAACAATACATGGCACAGCATGATCATCCAATTGTAACAACAAAGTTAATTTCTACAACTAGGGTTAATTTCAATGGATCCTTTGATAATTTCCCTAATTCCTTCTCTATGGCATCATATCTCACAATTAATAATCTTGGTAACAATTTCAACCACATACTCATTCAAAAGATTCAAAGTAAAGTATAATTTGAGCAATAAAATTAACCGAGAAACATACTGTAGGAGATGATGTACTAAACTAAGGAAAAAAGAGAGAAGGAAGGTAAAACCCTAGTCGGAGCAGATGCCAGAAATGGGGGAGACGACCGGAAAATGTGATTAGAATATGGGAAAATGGGATTTGGCACTAGTTTTGGTGGATTTGGGTTAAAATGAGGTCAAAATGATTTTGTCACCTATTTAACCGTTACCTGGTAATTTAAAAATCTCAACAGTGTCAGTTCTATGAAACCTCAATTATAGGTCGTAGCTCTAGCTAGGGCCTATATGTCTTGGTCTCGTAGGCCACTCAACACTTAGAAAAATATTAAAATCATGCTTGGGCACTACGAACCCCATTTACGACTCGTAATATGGGCTATGAGTCATAAAGTTGGCTCGTAGTGTGAGTACCAACTTCAGTTGACCACTATTATCCTCTACGAGGCATGATTATGAGTCGTATGTACTACGGCTCATGGGCGTGGTCATAGAGGCTGCTTCAAATGTTATTTTCTGTAATTTTTCCACTATGTCAAAAACCTACACAATTTTCTCAAAATACACCATTATACCAACTTACAGCCAATTCGATTTCTAAAACAAACATCAACATACAATCTAAATTCTACCTGAAATTCCACAAATTACCAATAAAATCAAAAACAAACAAAAGCATTAAAACCTCTTGGGTTTCCACCTAAGTAGCGCCTGATTTAATGTGGCGGCACGACTTAGTCATCTTGAGTCATCAAAAATCCTCAATAGCCCGCACTTCACTTTTGACTTCATCGGGGTGCTTCATAGGCTGGCGAATGTCAAAAATCACTTCTGCATCATTTACCCTAAACCAAAGTTGACCCAAATCCATATCAGCTAGGCCTATCCTCATGGCCAAACATGGTCTTCCTAGAATAATAAGGACCTCAAACTCGTCCTCACAATCAAGTATTACAAAATCCGCCGAGAATATGAACTTATCCACTTTGACTAGCATATCGTAGAGTATTCCCTATGGCTTCTTAATTGTCCTATCAGCCATTAATAAACTAATTCTTATTAAAGTAGCTGAACCCAAACTAAGCTTTTTAAACTTGGCAAGAGGCATCAAATTTATACTTGCTCCCAATTCATACAATGCTCTTACAAACTCAACATCGCTGATGGTACAAGGGATGGTAAATGCACTGAGATCCTCCTTTTTTGGACTAAAAATTTGGTCGTAATGGCACTATGAGTTTGGAGATCTTGCGAGAGCTCTTGGCTCACCGTGCATATTTTCGTCACTAAATCCTTCATATATTTTGCATACCCGGGCATCTTCTCCAATAATTCAACAAGGAGAATATTGATGGACAGTTGTTTCAATATAGAGAGGAAGTGTTTGAACTTACCATCCCCCTTCTTTTTCTTGAGCCTTTGGGGAAAAGGTGGGGGATGTCTTGGGATAGTCTTTGTTTTTCTTGCTCCTTCACTACTTTATCAATCACCCCATTGTTAGTTAAAAGTTCTTCCTCAACCTCAAATTTGTCATCAATATTCTTTACACAATCCTCCTTTCCAACCACCGGCATTGGAGGTTCAATTGTACTCTTTCCACTCCACATCAAAACTGCCAAGCAATATCCCTCATTCTTAGGGTTTTGAACTATATTTATTGGTAAAGTACCCTTTTGACGTTGATTCAATTGGAAGGATACTTGACCAAACTATTGTTCTAATTGCTTGATGGTTATTGAATGTGACTCTATCTTTTGGTTTATACATGAAATATCCAATTTCATCCCTTTCAAACTCTCATCTTGGTTCTCTGCTTTCTTCAACAATTTGTCAAACATTTCCTCGATCCTTGAATTGCTAGAACCGGCATCACGAACATGAAGAGGCACGTAAGAAGCATTTCTATTCCCATGAATTCGACCCTATTGGGCTTATGGTACCCTATCTCTATTCCCATGAATTCGACCCTATTGGGCTTATGGTACCCTATCTCTCTCAAAATAACCACCTCAGTTATCTCTTTATGCACCCTCTTGGTTGTAGTTCTGATCTTGATTTCTGAAACCTTGACGCCAACAATCTGGATTGGACCCTTGGGCGTTGTTCCAAAAACCCACTGCTTGATTCTAACAAAGCAAGTATCTCCATCAAAATATGACTCACCATACGTAGGTGCTCTTGTATGTTGTGGACGACCACATGAACACTTCCTTGAGTTTGTTTCACCACCAAGTCCACACTCGTTAGGAAATGAGAAAGTTGTCACGTGATCTCTTCATTGATTTTTTCTTGTGCCGAACTAACACTCACCGCACATGAGGTCCTTTTAGTAGCTCTCTTCCTTTATTCCCATGCTCAATTGGTCTTAACTATTTGCTCCATCATTTCCGCTATCCTTATGAACGGTTGATCTAAGAACATGCCTCCCATGATGGAATTGACACACACTTGACTATTCTCATCAACAGCCCAATAGATAATTTGCATAAGGCATCATCCACGATCTTATTATTCGGAACCATTCTCAAACTTTTGGTGAACCTCTCCCATGTTGTGCTAATAAAATCATCCAGTAATTGCTCAAAGTTATTGATTTGATCCCTAAGTTTGAGCTTTTTGGACCTTGTGAAGTATCATTCTAAGAAGACTCTTTGCAATTCTGCCCAACTTGTGATTGAGCTCTATGGGAGTTCTGACAACCATATTGCTATATTACCGCTAAGGGATAGAGGGAACACTCATAACCCAATATCTTCCATAGAAAGATTTTGTGTACCCATCATACTTTTACATACAAAAGAAACATTATGAAGGTGATAACGAGGATCCTCTGTAGGTAACTCTACAAAGATACTATGATTATGAAGCATTTGGCGTAATCCACTTGACACCATGAACTTAGTGTCGACCGGTAGTGGTGGAAACATTATAGCACCTATGACATCTATGGCCATAGGATTCAACCGATACTGATTCCAACCATATGCGTTCTCATTGAAATCCCTACAGCATGGCCTATTTTCCTTTGGTGGTGGATTCTCCTCTCTACCCACAACATCATCATTTTGATTCATAGCTTCATCAACCACTATATCCACGTTTGCTCGGGTCATTCTCCTTGCAACATTTTTGGAGTAATCCATTTGACACTATGAACTTAGTATCGACCGGTAGTGATGGCAACACTATAACACCTGTGACATCCAAAGCAATAAGATTCAACTGATATTGATTCCAACTATACGGTTCTCATTGAAATCCCTATGGTGTGGCCTATTTTCCCTTGATGGTGGATTTCCCTCACTACCCACATCATCATCATTTCGATCCATGGCTTCATCAACCACAATATCCATGTTTGCTTGGGTCATTCTCCTTGTAACACGTTGGATTTCAAGATTAATTGGAGCTAAGCGTTTTCCTTAGCTCCTTGTGTTGTGCGTACACATTGTATACCTTACAAAAGAAACTAGACAACAAAATCAAAAACAAAAGTAAAACACAAGAGAACTAAAAATTCAACACTTGATTTAACTACTAGAGAAATAAAGTCAAAACATCGTTGTACTGTCTAGCAACAAGGCCATTAATTTTCATCATGCTCAAACAGTACCTCTCATATTGAGGATAAAGCGATTGTTGTCACATATAAAATTTAACCATATGTTAGGGTTGAATCCTAATGGAATATGGTGCTTTGGCCCATTGATTCACCAACAATCAATTCAAGCATCAAATAACTCTATTCTCAAAGAAAGGGCGGTTTGTAATGGTCGGTAGTAAATAAAAATATACTAATAAAACATAGAGATAATAAATTTGATGGCAAATTGTGTTCCCCATGATTCACTAATTCGAACACCCTGGATAACATAACCTAGAATAGCACATTGCATGTAGGACTGTAACATAAGTTCTTCCAACCCTTTGGCAAAGGCGAAGGTTAAAGTTCACTAGGGTTCTTGGCCGGCTACCATATGTGCCAACTAGCAGTTTCCTATTGTCCCAGTCAACGTCTCCTTGGTCGGGTTCTATTGATTAGACAAGAACACATCAATCGAATTATATCACCCATTTCCTTTTCCTATTCATCACTACCTTGATTGGGATCATGGCAATAGGCGGGGTTTAATGTTGGCCACCATTAAACAAAAAGGAAAATGAAGAAAATTGGATAATCCATGCAAATACCCAGCTCAAGAAGTGCAAATGATCTGGGTTATTAAGCTAGCTACTCGTGGTTCCCACAACCCCAACTTGTGGGTTTAGCTACTCATGGCTTGGGCACGGAAATCAACAATGAAATTGAAAATTTCTTACCCAAGAAAATTGAAGAACAATGAAACCCTCTTTCAAATTAGAATCACAAGCTTGAATGATGAAATTAATCCACAAGTGAATCAAAATCCCTAAATTTGAGTCTCAAAGTAAAACCTTAAAAATTCTCTCTAAAACTTTCTCTATAAAATAAATGATATCAATAGTGTTCTAAGAATAATGAAAAGTTCTCTAAAAACTGCTCCTTAAGCCCTAACTTATACTGTTTATACTATTTACAAAAAGGTGCTCAAAATAGTTAGAAAATCTAGTCGGCATCTACTATGACTCGTAATTATGACTCGTAAGAGGACCTACGAGTCGTAATCGATCTTTTGTGATCACCACGTTGTATTTTGGACTTAATTGTTATGATCCACATCTGTGAGTCCTAGTCTGGTCTACAACTCGGAGTTTCTTCTCATAGTCCACTCTTGCATTTCCTAGTCTAATTTTAATCAACACTGTTAATTGCTACGAGGCCCCTTTTCACAAGTTGTAGAGAGGACTACAACTAATACCTTGATCTCGTATGGCTGAACTCAAATTTTTAGAATTTGTTTTGAACATTGACAATTGCTACGAACAACCTCTAGGACTCATAGCTTGGGCTATGACTCGTAGTGGGACCCGTAGTTCTTTAAAATCGACAAAGTTTGCAACTTTTTCTAAAATCAAGCCAACTTGTATTTCGGCAAGGATAAACACAAAAACACATAAAAAAAACATAAAAAGTTGTATTGAGAACACACAAAATCCCATGTTTTAGGCATCAAATGTGTTGTTTTTTTGGTAGCACATCATTGAGTACAAAAATGAGTAAGAGTCATTAACTACGTCGCCAAGCATAGGGGAGGATCAAAGTATTATATTGAGGTCCCTTTTTGAGTTAAAGTCCTTGAAAGAAATAGAAGACTTGTTGAGGCTAGATCCCTAGTGGATCTAATATGTTCTATACCCGGAAAGTACGGTACGGTTGTGGAAACATCAACTGGATTGTTAATCACTGGCTTGTAAGTGATTATTGTCGGGTAAGAGAAACTCCCAGATAGGTCCCACAATGATAGTACTCAGAGTCGAGTTGAATTTAGTTGAGTTGTTTTGAGTTGATTGATCAGGTTTGATTGGTATTGATGGGTCATTTGTCTACTCTTTTTTCCATCTTTAGATAGACATTTGACATTCTGATTGAATATCTTCTGAGTTGATGTTATTTCGATATTATTCTACCTGCACTTGTTTCATTCAATCATTTTATATATTCGTACATTCTACGTATTGATGCTCCCTTTGGATTACATCATTTTATGATACAGAGTTAGGTACTAGAGACGCCAAGAGGCCCACCATTGAGGATTTGCATTCAGCTGAGTTGGTGAGCCTCTGTTACTTTGGAGGATCATTATTTTATTTTCATCTACATTGATGGAGTTTGAATTGAGTTAGATTTTATTTTTGAGTTGAGGTAGCCATGGGTCTATCATTGACACCATTTGATAGTGATACAGGCTTTGTAGACTAGAATTGAATCATCGATGTTAAGATTCTGTTGAGCTAGTTTCTTCCATATTGGACTACTTACTTGATATGCTATTAGAGACTTCGACTGTCCACCTTTTCCTATCATAGTCTTCCACTGATTTGTTAAGTTATGTTGAATGAATGAATGTGATGAGGCCAGGTGGTTCGCCTGGGAACTAGCAATAGTCTCTAAGTGCAAGCCATGTCTGGGATACCTCCCTAGCGTGACAAGCCTTCGAGATCATTAAAAGATATATTTGGCATATGTTGTAAATACAATAAAAAATGATTTGTATGTTTTCCAATACGAAGGATTTCAAGCAATATGTTATAATTTATACCTTTTATTCGAAATAAGATTACATTTAAATATCAACTCTCCACAAAAATATGAATGCTAAAGTGTAGAATCACAAATTATTAAATAACAAAATATGATTGATCTACATGAAAAATACTGAAACAAGACAAATTATTCCCATGGAAGCAAAGGCAAAAGATGTTGGAGTTGAAGGAGAAATAGACGATGATGAAGAAGACTTAGCATTTGAGTGATCTGAAGGTGAAAGAGGAGATGGAAAAGAATAAGGAGAAGGAGAAGGAGCAGTAGATGTATGTGTCTTAAAGCCAATGGTGAAATTACATGTTCCTTGAGATGGATCCTTTGAGGTTACTGTTGCCTTGCCTTCAAAATCACAACTGTCATCTTTTTGTAGTTGATTTTGGAAATAGGCATTCACTGCATATGAAGCCTTGTCAGCATCATTAAGGTTTTGGCAAGATGATCCATTATTAAGAGGGGTACAATCTGCACGGTCACAAGCATATTTCATCACACCAGTAAAATCCTTTACATCTGGCTTTATTACACACCATTTTTTAGAGAGTTTCTCCACATTTGGCACAGACACAAGAGTCCTTTTATTCCCATGTAGATCAAGAGGGAACTTTGGTGTTCCATCATCATAGTAGAGTCCCCAATGTGTCTCAAAGTTTCCTGGGAGTGTGCTCTTCCTATCCTCATCAAATAACGCAAAAATGTATGCCTCAATGTAGCCAGGGCGACGTGGGCTACCTTTTCCTTTGGCGAGATATGACACAAATCCTTTGTAAAACTTTTCTGCCAATGTCGTGTTTGCATAAGGGTTGCCATCTGTGGGCCATCCCATTTCCCCTACAATAATGGTCATGTTACTGTACCCTGCTCCAGCTAGAGCAGCTGCACAAGTGTCTAGATTGGCATCAAAGCAATTGGTGTATTCAACACCATCTTTGTCCTTAAGAGGATTGTTCACGCCATCGAAGAAGGCATAGTCAAACGGGAAGGCACCATTTCCATAGAAAAGACTAAGAAAAGGATAAATATTGACCATGAAAGGAGCATTGTTCTTGTTCAAGACCTTTAGAATATATTTGAGTGGATCAACGATGTCAGGGCGAAAATATCCCCCAGAAGGGACAGGATTCCAGTATGGTGACAAGTAAACATCGGCATTTAGAGGTACAGTCGCCTTGGTGGTGTCACCAAGTCCAGCGTCATTCAGTGCATTTTGGATATTCTCTAATGCTGGGCCTGTAACATTTGTCAGTGTGTCCTTGTAATCTCTCAAGAATGGCTCATTACCAACACCTACAAGTCTACACCAATTGTAAAAAAAAAAAATCATATAACTCGTATAATATTTATGAATCATGTTTAATTTTGTTTGAAGATATATGACAAAATAAAATATATGACAGACTAATCAAGGTAAAAAGATAAACGTACGTGATGTTAACTCCTTTAGGGGACTTTGGCTCATAACGAGTGACATTTTCTTTTACCCATTTATTTGCTACATCAGGATCGACCAAATCCTTGAGGAGTTGATTGGAAATGCCAATCATGACCTCAATGCCAGTTCCAGCCAAGGCATTCAAAATGGTCTCATCATTATTGAAAAGTTTCACCTTCTTAATACCATTTTCTTGCAACATTTTGACCACATCTTTAGGAGGCAATTTATGGGAGGAGATGTCACCCCAGTTAACCCCAAGTCCTTCCACGTTGTGTCCCAAAAACACCAGGAATGCTACTAGGAAAATATACACCAAAAGATTTCCCATTTTTCTTTTTGGGGTTTTATCTTATTTGATTTTATTTACCTGTTAGTAGGAGGAAAAGGGGATATGAATGCTTAGACACCTGCCAATGCTAACAAAAATAGTGGAGGTGTACTTATAGATGAACAAAGAGAGCCTATGGAATCAAAGGGGCACAGAATGGACCGTTCATTAATGAATGGCTTTCCTTATAATTAGGACAGTTAGAAAATATGAGAACATAAACAAACATAATAGTAATATCGTTAATTACTCTAAATATTTACAACCACACAGCAGGAGTCAAATATTTTAAAAGGTTGTTAAAATTTTGAAGTTGTTCTATTAATCCAAGAAAAGGGTTAAAAATTCTCTTAATGTATCATAAATGATTCAAAAATTATTCTCCTTCGGACTATTGGTTCAAAAATTCCCTCAACATTATCTTAAAGTTCAAATTTTCCTTATTTTAACAGCCAAATGCCATCACATTGGTGACATTGATTTTGTTTTTTTACATATTTTAAAAGATATTACCCATCTATTCTAAAAACCCAATACCTTGAAACGACTCGACCGTGATAAAAGAAATTCTACACAATTTTATTCCATGATCAAGACAATTGGCTAAATCCCGTGAAACCATTTCATAGAAGTTTCTTGATATCTTCTTTTTATAAAGCAAAACGACTTTTATTATTGCTCTTTTATTCCCCTCAGTAACTCTCTTCTACTTTCTTTCACATTCAATCCATCTTCTTTCTACATTTCACTTGGTAATTTTTAAAAAACAAAAAGAACAAGAAGAAAGAATTGTGATTCTGGACAATTGATTTCTTCTCTAGATCAAGATTTTGATAAATAACGAGTGGTGATTCTATGGGTTCATGATTTTGTGAATGTTATTGACTTATGAATATGCCAGTGTCGTTTCCAAAGATGGAAATGTACAATCACATGGTGCTATTCTTGGAGTAGTTGTACCTCCACTAGTGTTGTCGGTACAAAATTGAAAAAGAACATCATCAAATAGAATTTAAAAAAGAAAATGGCACATGATTCAAAACTTGATACACATAATGGACTCGTTTTCCTTGCCAACTTTATTTAAATATCAACTTTTATTTGCATAAAATATTCAAAATAATGACACATGCTAATACAGACATCATGATCTCGGCTTTCACCAACACACCCAACCACCAATGGTTACTGAAATATAGTAAAAATGTGAATATGATCAATTTCAACTCATAAGAAGTACAATGGTTTGCAATATATAAATATGATAGATAAAAATAAAAATTAAAAATAAGATTTGTGGTTGTTGATTGCAAAAAATATGGGAACCTGCATTACCAATGCAAAGAGCCAACTTTTAAAACATGGTAAACTAGCACAACTAAAAAACTAGGAAAACATCTCTCCGATAAAAAGCAACGGATGGTGTCTCTAATAAAAAATTTAAAATACATTGAGACTTTGTATGTCTCTTTTTAATTTATGATTATTGTTTATTTTTAATTACGAAAAGTGACGTACAATTGCTATAAGTTTGTCGGTTTTATTGGCAGTTTTTCTTTGCCAAAATATTTGTAGTTAATAATGTATTATTTAATAAAAAAGTGATGTCGTCCATCATATTCAACTCCAATATAACTTGTTATCATAATTCATAGTAAGTAATACCCATAAGCAATACAACTTAGGAACATGCAATTTTCATAAAAAATAAGGTTGGGCACCATAGGTGAAAGGACCCAATGGTTGAAACCCACATACTTCAAATTTGGGGATTTCCTTGATGTAGATTTGGATGAAAACTTGAAGTTTGAATAAAGTTCTTGAGATCCGAAATTAATCTTGGAACACTTGAATTTGGAGGAAATATTTGGTTAAGTGTTAGAGAGGGTTTTGAGAGTGTCTTGAGTGGTATAGAGTTAAAAAATGACTATGTATAAGTGTTTTTATGCATAAATAGGCATGGGGACAAACCCCAATGCCTTAGGCCGAAATAGGAGAATTAAGGAAGTGCAAACACACCTCTGCAACTAGTCCACGTCGCGAGGCATCACGGATGCCTTATGTTTCTGAAATATTTGTGAAAATGAAATTTGGTTACAAGTCCTCTAAAATCGGGATTATACCCATTTCCCACTCAATTTTGCCCTCTGATCAAGAATATGACGTCGAATTTTTTATGTCATACACGAATTTTGAGAATATAAAAATTACGATTATGGGCATTTTAGTAGCATATTTTCGGGGCATTTCAATGTCTCCCTCTTGGGAACATTCGTCCCTGAATGTCAAAGAAACGCACATAAGAGAAGTAATCATGAAGATTTCAACCCGACATGAATGCAACAAATGCATGTAAACATCCTTGTCAAAAAAACTTCAACATTAATGTCAAAATTACCATAAAACTTGTCAATATAAACATGAATGCATGCAAATGACATAGTGCTGAAACTTAAGACTTGAAATCACATAGGTGAACTTAAATTAATACCTCCAACTTGAGTGGAATTTAAGAGATATAGGTAACTCTTTTTCATGTCCACCTCACCATCCCATGGGGAACTTTCAACTTGTTGGTTTCTCCAAAGGACCTTGACGGAAGCTACATCCCTGTTTCTCAACCTCTTCACTTGCCTATCAAAAATTTCTACTGGAACCTCCTCATAAGTCAAATTATCTTCTACCATACCCACAACATCCAAAGGCACTACAGAACTAGGGTAACCCACACAATTTCTCAACATGGACATATGGAAGATCAGATAAACCATATTCATATCAATGGACAATTCCAACTCATAGGCGACCTTACAAACTTTCTTCAACACCCTATAAGGACCTACAAACCTTGGGATCTATTTACCATTCTTGCCAAATCAAACTACATTCTTAATGGGTGAGACTTTCAAGTAAACCCAATCACCAACCCTAAAGTCAAGATCTCTCCTTGTCATATCGGAACATGACTTTCGTCTGCTTTGGGCTATTTTCAATCTCTCCCTTATCTACCTCACCTTCTTCGAAGTTTCCATCAGAAAATTCGGACCTAGCAAAGCCATCTACCCTACTTAAAACTACCCAACCGTTGATCTACAATGCCTACCATAAAAAGCTTCAAAAGGTGCCATACCAATGCTTGAGTGGTAGCTATTGTTGTAAGAAAATTCAATGAGTAGAAGATGTTCATCCCAACAACCCTTAAACTCCAAAAGACAAGCTCTTAGCATATCCTCTAAGGTTTTGATAATTCTCTCACCTTGGCCATGCTAAGCTCTACCTTGATACCAAGACTTCTTTGGAAGGACCTCCAAAAGTGAGAAGTGAATTGAGAGTCATAATCCAAAATGATAGACAAGGGCACCCCATGCAATCTAACCAACTCATGAATGTAAAATTTGCGCATAATCTTCGGCACCATAAGTAGTTTTGACCAGTAAGAAGTGAGCTGACTTTGTCATTCTATCAACCACAACATAAATAAAATCAAAAAACTTTCTAGTCTTAGGCAACTCAACCACAAAATCCATGTTGATTTCTTTTCATTTCCAAGTAGGAATCTCTATATCTTGGGCTAGGCCACTTGACCTTTGATGTTCGGCTTTCACTTGTTGGCAATAGTGACATCCGGATATGAACTTGGCAATATCTCTCTTCATACCACCCCACCAATACACTTCCCTCAAATCTCTATAAATCTTTGTGGAACTTGGGTGAACAGAATACAATGAATTATGAGCCTCATCTAAAATATTCTTTCTCAAGTCATCAACACTAGGCATGCACAATCTACCTTGGTACCTAAGGGAACCATCTCCTTCTTGGGAGAAAAACTCCACTCTACTATTTTTCACCAAGGCTTTCAACTCTAGCATGGCGGGGTCAAGATCTTGTTTTGCCTTTACCTCCTCAATCAATGAAAACTTAGAACCATTAATAACCATTATACCACCATTATAAACTTCTTCCAACCTAGCCCTCAGTCCAGCCAACCGATGCACCTCTCTAGCCACCTCTTTGCCATTATCATCAATATGAACTAGGCTATCCATAGGCACCCTACTTAGAGCTTTGGCTAAAATATTAGCTTTGCCAGGGTGATAATGCACACCCATATCATAATCTTTAATGAGTTTTGACAACCTTCTTTGTCTCAAGTTAAGATCTTTTTAGGTGAAAACATATTGGAGATTGTTATGATCGGTAAACACATCAACATGCAACCCATACAAGTGGTGATGCCAATTTTTCAAAGAAAATACCACGGCCGCTAACTAAAGATCATGCGTGGGATAACCCTTCTCATGCACTTTAAATTGTCTAAAAGCATATGCTATCACCTTACCATTTTGCATCAAAACACGCCCATACCAATTCTTGAGGCCACAATACACAACAAAATATTTCAACTCTTCCGGTAGAGACTAGATAAAAGCAGAGACAAGCTTATCTTTCAAAGTTAGGAAACTCTTTTCACACTTATCATCCACACAAAATTCGTCTTCTTTTAGGTCAATTTAGTCATAGGAGAAGCAATAGAACAGAAGCCATTCACAAACCTCCGGTAATAACCTGCCAAACCCAAGAAACATCTAATGTTCGAAGGAATCAAAGGTATAGGCCCATTTCTAATCACCTCTGTCATATTAGTCCACCTTAATGTCATTCCCCGACATCACATGCCCTAGGAAAGAAACCTTATTAAACCAAAACTCACATTTTTCATGTTTAGCATACAACTTCTCCTACCTCAAGATTTGCAACACCACCCTCAAGTGATTCACATGCTCCTCCTTACTATGGGAATAAATTAAGACATCATCGATAACCCCCCCCCCCCAAACAAGTCAAGGTAGGGTTTAAAGACCCTATTCATAATATCCATAAATATAGTTGGTGCATTAGTCAACCCAAAGGACATAATCACAAAGTCAAAGTGCCTATACCTAGTCCGTAAAGCCATCTAGGGAATGTCACACTCCCTCACTTTCACTTGGTGATACCCAGACCAAAGATCAATCTTTGAGAAGTGACTAGCCCCTTGAAGTTGATCAAAAAGGTCATCAATCCTTGGTAGATGGTCATTGATCTTTATGGTGACTCAATTATATTGCTGGTAATCAATGCACATTCTAAGAGAGTCGTCCTTCTTCTTCACAAATAACACTGGTGCACCCTAAGGTAACTTACTAGGCCTTCTAAAACTCTTTTTCGACAAATCCCTCAATTTCTCCTTCTACTCCTTTAAATCCGCCAGGGCCATATGATAAATGGGATTAAAAAAGTGGTAAGTATCAGGAAGAAGGTCTATACCAAAGTCTATTTCCCTTTCGAGTGGAACACCAGGAAGCTCGTCGGGAAAGACATCAAGGAACTCATTAACCACCAAAACTGACTCTATAGGAAGGACATTGGACTAAACATCCCTGACCCTCACACGATGATAGAGACAGCCCTTAGAAATCAACTTTTGGGCTTTAAGGCAAGAAATGAATCTACCCTTGAAAATCACATCACAACTTTCCCACTCAAGTACAGGCTCAATGGGGAATTGGAATTTGACCCTATGGGTTCTACAATCAACAGAAGCATATTATACATGTAACCAATCCATCCTAAGAATGATATCAAAATCCACCATATCTAAATTAAAAAAATTACAAGGCAAGATTTTATGCAATATGAATACGGGACAATTTCTATAAACTGTCTTAGCAATAATAGACTCACCAACGGGGGTAGACACATCATAGGGCTCACACAATAATTCGGGGCTAACATGAAGCTTTTTGGCAATAAAAGGAGTAATAAAAGAAAGAGTGGCACCTGGGTCTATCAATGCGTACACATCAAAATAAAAAATCTTTAACATACTAGTGATGACATCGAGTACCTCATTTACCCCCTGTCTCCCTTGAAGAGAATAGAATTTGTTTTGCCTTGGAGCACCCCCTTATTGGCCTTCTCTGCCCTTTGGACCCGCATTTGTACCTTGGCCTTGTGAACGACCATCTCTACCCTTGCTTTGCACACGTGGAAAACCAATCACCTTATGATCCACTTCCCCACAACCAAAGCAAGCATTAAAATTCTTTAAACATGGACCACTATGATTTCGTTCATACCTTGGGCACCTAGGATTTGGCACCCCACCACCACCACCTTGGAATCTTTGATAATTTTGGAAAACATCCTATGAGGAGCCTTGGAAGACCCTTTTCCTTAGAACTTTTAGCCTTGAGGAAACCGGCAACCCTTGGGATTTTGGAATCCACCTTCAAAACAGGCCCTCTTGGCCTTACCACTTCTTCTCTTTCTCAACTTTTCCCCCTCTAGTTGTTCGACATAAGTGATGAGGTGGGAAATATCCATATCAACTATGAGCATGGCAGTACGAGACTCCTTGTTCACCAAGTCGGACACACCCGACACACTTTTATTCATCTTAGACCTCAGCTTGGCAACCAATTGTGGGGTATACTTGGAGAGTTAGTTGAACTTGAGGGCATACTCCCTCACACTCATAGACCCTTGCTTTAGATTCATAAATTTCATCATTTTTGCCTCCCTTAGCTCCATAGAAACAACTGGTTGAGAAAAGACACTTTGAACTCTTCCCAGAGGATAGCATCATTATTTCCCTTCTCCATCTTCCATTTAGTGAACCATATTTGAGCCACCCCTTTGAGTTGGTAGGCTGTCAACTCCGCTTTCTCCTCCAAATTAACCCTCATAATGACACCTTATACACCTCATGAATGAATTCTTGAGGATCCTCATCCACCTTGGGCCATGGAACTCTAGTGGGTTCATTCTAATAAAATCCTTCACCCTTGAGGCCAGAGTAGGAGTATGAGGGGATTGGGCCCTTTGCTTGATTTGATTAGTCATGGAACGGGCCAACATGGTAATACCATCCCCGAACTCTTCAAGGGCCACTCCCCCATCTTGAGGAGCTTGAGGAGCGATAGGGGTCGGTCGCTCGTCAGGAGTATGAGCTCTTCTTCCTCTTGGAATCAGCATAATCAAGAATAGCAAAGAACATTCATAAGAGGAAAAGCCTTACCTTACTCCTAAAGTAGATCCTTACCTTACTCCTAAAGTAGATCATAGATCATGTAAAAGGAGAATTGTTTCCTAAAACGCCTCGTACCCTCTTACCCATAGTTGTGGTGCACTTCACAACTATGAAAAAAACACTAATCGAAGCGGTGTGTTGGATTCCAAGGACCATTAACAACCTAGGTTTCTGATACAAAGTTTTGTCACGACGAAAGCCTAGGGCCTCGATGTGACAACACGAATGGGGAGACCCCAAGGAACCCCAAACAAGCCTCTTAAGATATCAAACACACATCCTTGGTCACAGAAGCAAAACATAAACATTCAAGAGACATAAAGAAGGGAAACAAGACAAAGGGAAGTCTTAGATGATCATAAAACATTCAAGAGCTAAGATAATAACATAATTACATCAATTGTTCCAAGAACACCTGTAGCATAGATTGGGTGGACGCAAGTCATTTTCCTAGCTCACCCTCATAGTACCAAATGTTCAACATAAAGAGAGAAAAAAATCAAGAGTAGCATAGATAGTGTCCCCAAACTTGAGGACTCACCAAAAGCTTATCTTCAAGATGCCAAAACTAGCCACATGGAGGATGATCGTGAGGAGCTCCAGTTCCTATATGGTAACATCATATAAGAATAGAATATGCGTTAGTACATTTGAATGTACTGAGTATGTATATGCAATGCAACAATGCATAAGCCAATATAATCAAAATGCAAAATCATAAGCAATGGATAAGTATAATATTGATATAGCATGCATGATCAATGGTTGACGTAAAAAATGCTTGTAAATAATATAACTTATATAGAGCGTAATACATATGTGGGAGAAAACCATAATCATAGACCAAGAAACTATTACTCGGAATCCAAGGCATGTCTCCCCCTTAGAGGATGATTGAGGTACCTACCCCTCAACATGGTACTATGGGCATGTCAACCCAGGATGAGGTGGTGAAGGTACATACCCCTCGACATGGTAGCACGGGCATGTCACCCCCCCATGAGGTGGTCAAGGTACATACCCCTCGACATAGTAGTACAAGCATATCACCCTCCGATGAGGTGGTCAAGGTACATACCCCTCGAAGTGGTAGTATAGGCATATCAGCCCCCGACTAGGTGGTCAAGGCATGTCACCCCCACAACAAGGTGATTGGGCATGTCACCCCCAACAAGGTGTGGTCAACTTGCAACACGATAGATACTTTTAATGAAT
>JAABOM020000075.1:10167007-10180646 GCA_011800125.2 Solanum clarkiae
GAAATCACACTATTTATGGACAAATTAATATTATATAAATTAGTATACAATACAATTATATTAATAAAGAAGGATTACAAATTTTTTTTTAAAAAAAAATTAGGCTTGAAACTTAGTTTCATACTTTCAGTTGCTGGAACAGAAAAACATGAAAGAACTAAGAAGAAGGAAGAAAACAAAAAGCTACAGTGACAGTCGCGCAGGTCGCTGAAAAAAAAAAGAGAAGAACTGAAGAAGAAAAAGAAAGAAGAAAAGAAGAAAGAAAACTTACCTGGAGAATCGAATGCAGACGCTGAGAAGCGAAGTCCTACTGTCATAGAGTCGCAATGGAGAAAGAAGTGAAGAAAAGAAGTCGCACAGGTCTCTTTTTACCAAATAAGCCCTAGGGAATTTTTTTTATTATTAAAATTAGGGTATTTTTTAAATTAAAATCAAAAGGCGGCGCCTTAGCGCCTCGCCTCGCCTCGTCACCTTTCTTATTAGCGCCTCGCCTTGACTGTAAAATGCGACACACCATCACCTCTCGCCTTAGGCGAAGAGGCGAGCGCCTTTCACAACGATATAGTATATTGAGATGCAGCATGTTGCTTCTTCCTCCTCCAAGATACTAGATTTCCACCAACAAAGAAGCAATAACCGGTAGTAGATCTTCTATCAATTCTTGATCCAGTCCAATCAACATATGCAAACACTCGATACCAGTATGTCTGTGATTGCATAGAGTATGTCAAGGCTAGGAACTCCTTTTAAGTAGCACAAGATCAGATCCAAGTGAAACGACCCCAAAAAGTGCCCGAAAATGTGCCTCGAAAGTGCCCGAAATCGTAATTTCCATATATCTCAAAATTCGTGATATCGAAAATCCGACTTCATATTCTTGATGAGGGGGAAAAATTGAGCGGGAAAAGGGTCTAACCCCAATTTTAGAACGACCGAATCACAATTTCAATTTTCCAAAAATAAAATTCCAGTAAAGGTTCGCGCCCCTAGCGCGACGCGGCCAGGGTGCGCCCCTATGTTATTTTTGCCCAGTTTTTGTTACTTGGTCAAAGGCTTTTCGGCTTGGGCCTAAGCCTTCCCATGCGTGAAAATACCTATACTTAGTCATATTTCACCTTGATATCATACAAGAGATTCCCCAATACTCTTTCAAACACTTAGACAAATATTTCACTCTAAATTCAAGTGCCAAATCTCATTCCGAATCTTAAGGAATTCACTCAAGCTTCAAGTTCTCATCCCAATCTTTATCAAGGAATTCTCCAAAGTTGAGGTACGTGGGTTTCAACCATTGGGTCCTTTCACCCATAGTACCCAAGATTCCTTTTTACCTAAATTACATGTTTCTAAGTTGATTTTACTTATGGGTCTTCTATTATGAATTTGACTATGAATCATGTTGAGATTTTGTAAAAGTGTGACTGTTTATGCATGTTTTGAGTCATGAATCTAAGATCTTTAATAAGTTTTGATGAGGGGTTTCATATTTTGCAAGGTGGTATTACTAAGTGTTGGTGGGTTGATTTACTTCAAGATTTCTTGCATGATTTCACTCTTTAATTGCATGGTTTTACACTAGCATTACACACCCACCAAGTGTTTGATAAAATGTCCAATTTAGGGTTCTTGAGCTATTGATAATCCATTGCATGACCTATGACTTGTATGACTTTATGATGATGAAAGGATAGTATATATGTGTTGATTTCATGAAAAGTATCTATAGTGTTGCAAGTTGACCACACCTAATTGAGGGGGTTCTAGACCTCAATCACCATGGATGGCGGGGTGTGACCACGATCAACCAATTGAGGGGTTGATACCTTAATCACCATGGATGGCGGGCTGAGACCTCCATCAACCAATTGAGGGGTTGATACCTCAATTACCATGGGTAGCAAGGTGAGACCACCATCAACCAATTGAGGGGTTGATACCTCAATCGCCTCACCAAGGGGGTGGTAGGCCTTGGACATGATGGTCTCTTACTACACATGTAATATGTTCTATATAAGCATATTTTACTTCAAGCATCACTCATGCATGTCATATTGCTATATGCTCATTTTTTGCCTAATTGTGCATTTCGATTATGTTGCCTATCTCTTATTGCATTGTATCCTACATACTTAGTACACTCAAACATACTAACGTATACTCTAATACCTACATGATGTTACCATGTAGGAACCGAAGCTCCTCACGATCATCCTCATCCTCCCCGTGACTAGTACAATTTTTACAAAGCAAGTTGGTGAGTCCTCAATTTCGGGGTCAATGTCTTTGATCTTATGCTATGTATAAAGACTCTCTTTCCTTTATTATATGTTTTGACTATGAGGGTTAGCCCGGTTGCTTGTTTTGGCCCCCGCTAAGTTCTATGTTTAGAGGTGGTGTTGGACAAGTTATGTAATGATGCTATAAGCTGAACTCTCTTTGACTCTTTTGATGTTTTATGATATGAAAGATGTCCCTTATCCCCATATTCCCTTTTTACCATCTCTTATTGTTGTTTTATTATTCCCGTGACCAAGGATGTGTAATGATATGTTAAGAGGCTTGATTGGGGTCCCTTCGGGTTCCCCATTCGCCGTGTCACATCTAGGCCCTAGGCTTGGGTCGTGACACCAAGGCTGCCCAATGTTTGACTGTTGGTGCATTCATGAATTGACAGATAAAACCGACTACATATGCAATATCTGGATGGGTCACTGAGTTAGTTCAATTTCTCAACTAAGCTTTTGTATCTTTTCAGATCATCAAAAGGGTCACTATCATCCTTAGTGAAAAGTACATTAGGAACTGTGAGAAATATTAGAGAAGAATATTATTGAATTGTTGTCTACATTATTACATTGAGACCCTATTTATAGACACTATATTAGACTCTTTTTCCAACTAGGATACTATAATACAATCCTTTCCCAAGTAGGATTCCACATACTATTACTATTCCTAATCCAATTCTAAATAAGGTTGTATATATTATTCTTATTCCTATTCCTATTCTAACACTCCCCCTCAAGCTAGTACATATAAGTCATATGTACCTAGCTTGTTACAAATGTAATTAATACGATGACCGATGAAGAACTCGGTAAGATGTCTGCAAGTTGATAACCCGACTTCACAAAATTTACAACCAATCTCAATGTGTTTAGTCTTCTCATGAAATACTGAATTTGATGGATAATGCTAGTCAATGTCAATGTGCTTGGTCTTCTTATGAAATACTGAATTTGATACATAATTTTGATAAAACACAAAGTGGTAAATTCCTGAAGTACTGTGTTGAACTTTCCAAACCAAGGTTGAGAAGACTGTTTTAGATCATAGAGTAACCTACACAATTGACATACAAGTCTACCTGACTCCCCCGGAGCAACAAAACCAAGTGGTTGCAATATATAAACTTCTTCCTTGAGACCATCATAAAAAGGACATTCTTAATGTTCAATTGATAAAAAAGCCATGCACTGGATTATTAGATATGATGGTTGAAAGTGGTTGCAATTCGAGAAATAAACTTACATGGGTAAGGTCGAAATGATAACACAACCCTACTGAGAAAGAGATATGGATAGGATCGTAATGATGGCACGACCCTACTGGAAAACAGAAATTATATAGGTGGGATCATATTGACGGCATGACCTTATCGCAAAAGAGAAAGTGTATGGATAGGGTCGGAATGATGGCACGACCCTACACAAATTAAATTTGATGAGTCACCGAAAAGACGAATGCAACTACGTAATCAAATCTGAGTCACCAAAAAAACACAGTGTCGTGCAACTCAGATATGAGAGAGTACTTCGAAAAATTCACGATACTACACAAATTGAATATGAGAAGTAGTCGGGAGAGATGCATGGTGCTGCATAAATCCAATAGGAGAAAGTAGTCACCGGAAAGATGACACGGTGCTACACATGATAAACATGAAAAAGTGGTCACCGAAAAGATGACACGATGCTACACAAATTAGAGATTAAAAAAAGTAGTCACCGGAATGATGGCGCGGTGCTACACAAACACTGACAAATGTGAGTAGCATAAAACAACCCTAGAAAGTCATCGAAAATTGACGCACGGTGACCTAATCTTTTTTTTTTTTTTTTTTTGCTAACATAATCATTGGCCAGACGGGCGGCATATATGGGTCATAGCCGCCCGCCAGTAGCGGAAGCTCTTTGATTTTATACCAAGACCGTAAAAGCTCTCATACCATGTGAGAAATATTGGAGAAGAATATTATTGAATTGTTGTCTACATTATTACATTGACACCCTATTTATAGACACTATATTAGACGCCTTTTCTAACTAGGATACTATAATACAATCTTTTTCTAGGTAGGATTCCATATACTATTACTATTCCTAATCCTATTCTAAATAGGGTTGTAGATATTATATATAGAAATAAAAATGAAGCGTTAATCCTTACCAACTTGATCTTGTTGGTAAGGTAATCATATTCCTATTCTAACAGGAACTATTGGGGTGTGACACGGTTTTGGGTCCCAATTTTCTAGTTTCTGCAAATAGAACATTACATACTTTCTTTGGGACAAGAAAATCCTCTTTCTTGCGTCTTGCTACTTCGAAGCCCAAGAAGTATTTCAATTGCCCCAAGTGATTGGCATGAGACTTAGCATATAAAACTTCTAAGAGGAGAAATTCCTGCAAAATTATCTCATGCAATAACAATATTGTCAACATAAACAACAAAAAGAGTGATACCAACTGTTGATTGTCCATACAGAACTCAATGATCACACTTGCTCTTCTTCAATCCAAATTCCTGAACTACATTGCTAAATCCAAATCTGGCACGACTACTTGGCCTTAGACCATATAGAGATTCTCATATGACAAACTTCCCCATACTCTAGAAACAAACCCAAGTGGTTGCCCGATAACCAATTCTTCCTTGAGATCAGCAAGAATAATTGCATTTTTTATATCCAACTCATGTGAAGGACAATGTTGAGAAGTAGCCAAAGAAATAAACAGGGAAACAAAGGTGAGCTTGGCTATCGGGGAGAAGGTGTCAGAATAATCCATTCCCATAAATCTAAGCACAGCTTTTAGCCATAAGTTGGCTTAAGTCTTGCAACAGAGCCATCAAGATTAACTTGGACTGCAAAGACCCGTTTGCAGCCAATTGTTTTCTTTCATTTGGATAAATCTACCAAATCTCAAGTATGATTTTCATCTAAAGCATGTCTTCAGTCAAGAACTGGTCATGCCATCTAGGGTTATTCAAGGCATCCTTCACTGTTTTGGGGATAGAGATGGAGTCTAAAGAGGCAATCAAACAACTAGATGCAGCTGATAAGTGGTAGAAGAGGCAAAATTAGTAATGCAATATGTAGATTTGCACTAATGTGTACCTTTCTGAGGAGCAATAGAAGGTCGAGTTTTTGGAGAATCAAGTGGTGAAGGAATTGTATCATCGGTTTTCCGACTCCACAAGTACACTTGAACAAATGACCATTTTGTTGGCATAAATGGAATAGCTGTTGAAGGGACAACAGTGGATTGGTGCTGAAAAGTACTACTAAGAAATGGAAGAAGAACATCATCTGATCTTTTTGTCACAACACAAATGACCCGATAGACTCATCATTCATCTTCCTTTTGTTAAATCGAAGACATGGGAGGTGCATAAAAGAATGGTGTCTATGAAAATACCACATCAGTTGTTGCAATATATTTCCAAGTTCAGTAGAATAACACTGAACACTAACTGAAGATGAAAATATCCCAAGAAAACGCACTTCAATACGTTCGGATCCAACTTGGTTAATAGCTGGCGGAACATCTCCAACATAACATGTGCTCCAAATACCCCACTTCCACCAAAAATAGTGACTTATTTGGAAAAAGAACATTGTAAGGCACATTACCAACAAGCACATTTGATGACACACAATTAATTTGAAAACAAGCAGTAGAGATCACATAGCCCAAAATCGTTTAGGAACCTTCATTTGGAAGAGAAGTTCCCGGGCTGTCTTAAGTAGATGCCTATTATTCCTCTTAATAATTCCATTTTGAGAGGGTATTTCTTTAGTTGTTCCATCACTTCAACAAATCATATTTCTCTCGACTAATTTAACCCTAAAATACTTTACGCTTCTCTAAACAATTTCTCATGTGGTTGAATTGTCCTCATATTGTCACTAAAATAAACCCACAGCATGAATAAAAAAGAGGAAATTTGCATGGTCCATCAGAAGTCAGGTCTCATAAATTATCAAAAACAAGAATTTCAGGAATTAAACAAGACTGCTGTACTGGGTTCAGATGAAGAACAAAAAAGTGCAGAGTACCTTGCGTGTATACTCAAATACCAACCACATTACTGTATAAACTCCAGAAAAGGCTGTATCAGATAATTGTTCAGCACTCCAATGTTAAACTCATATTACAGTTAGCAACTCCACATGAGAGATCTGTCTTGCCATGTAAGCAAATGGAAGAGTCCAAACACTCAGTCACCATTTTGGGCTGCTGGATTTCTACCTTTACTCAGCTGCTTCAAACAGGAGAGAGATATTTAAAAAGAGTGAATTTTTATTAGCCAGGCCAACTTGTCCAGATGAAAATTTTAAAGAAAGGAACTAAGAAAATGATGCCATCTCATATGAAAAATTGAATGATCCCATTGAGAAGGAAAAAATATCAAAACCCAATGCTAGGTTAGAAGATACAACCTTGTAGAAGTACTTCCTCCGCAGTTTGATGGCAGTCCGTACGCACCTCTTGACCCGAATCTTTAACATATTGTCGTTGAATATCTGACACATGTTCAACATATAATTATCATAAATACTGACAATGCAAGTCCAACAGATTCATAATTTTCATGTGATGTGCACATGTGTGTAAACTCCAAACAAATTCATAATTCATAAGACAGGCAAGCGCGCACACGCGCGCGCGCACACACACACCCACACACACACACACACACACACACACACAGAGAGAGAGAGAGAGAGAGAGAGAGAGAGAGAGGGAGGTGCCACAAAATAATTCAAGACCAACTTCCAAATCAGATAGCACCAAGGTAAAACATGAGGCGGCATCTGAAAAACCAGCCAAAATGACAGAAAAATCATCGCCGCCTCTGAAGAAGATAATAACATCATGTTCATGAAGTGAGGTGAAGTCCAAGGTCCATCAGCATGTTAACATAGTAAATTGATATATCAATGGTAGGACAAACACACTTTAAAATATAACAAGCATGATAAACATACAATGAATCTGGCATCTTTAAAATTTATTATTAACCCTTCAGCAGCAAAATAGAGATACATTAAGTTCCTGTTGACAACACTTGGACCTAAATATACAAAGGAATAATTTTAGGGAAGTAATGATTGATCACAAGTTTATAGGTACATCACAGCGTGCTCAAAAGTTACACAACTTAGGAGGAGGTATTCAGCTGTAACGCGAAAACCTGACATTTTAGCATAATAACTAGCTAAAATGTTGGAAACACAACCCAGGAAGCAATTAACGATATTAGTAGCTAAACCATCACAGTCAAGTAAAATGAAAAACAAATAAAGAAATAAATAAAGAGAGAAATCTTTGCTGCAACAAATGTTCTTGTCTGTAGAAGTATAATCTAGTGCTAAGAAGATTTAACAGGAAACAAAGGCAAATTCTTGTGGAGTCCAAAACAAAAAGAAAGTGATTACATAAATAGAAAAATAAGCAACACGACATAGAGTTGATGAACTGATTACTTCATGTGAGAAATATTGGAAAAGAATATTATTGAATTGTCATTTCTATATTATTCATTGAGACCCTATTTATAGATATTATTATACAATTCTTTTCCAAGTAGGATTCTATATACTATTGTTATTGCTATTCCTATTCTAAGTAGGATTGCAGATATTATTCTTGTTCCTATTCCTATTCTAACTCTCCCCTCAAGTTGATGAATACACGTCATATGTACCTAACTTGTTACAAATGTAATTATTACGACGACTGATGAAGAGCTTGGTAAGATATTTGCAAGTTGATCACACGACTTCACAAAATTAACAATCAATCTCAATATATTTAATCTTCTCATGAAATAGTAAAGTGGATGCATAATGCCAGTAATCTCAATGTGCTTGGTCTTCTCATAAAATACTGAAATTGATGCATAATGTCGATAAAACACAGAGTAGTAAATTCCTAAATTATAGTGTGGAACTTCCCAAACCAAGCTCAGAAGACTATTTCATACCATGTGACTTACATAATCGATATACAAGGCTATCAGACTCTCCCTGAGCAATAAAATCAAGTGGTTGCTCCATATAGATTTCTTCCTCGAGATCATCACGGATAAAAGCATTCTTAATGTTCAACTGATTAAAAGGTCAATGGAGAATGACAATATGGATCATCTCGAAATTACTCCAAGAAAGTCACTTTAAAACTGGTAAGAACTTGCTCATGCGCCGAATTATCAGATTTGATTTGATGGTTGAAAGTGGTGATAAATTGAGAAATAAAATTATATGAATAGGGTCAGAATGATGACACGACCCTACTGAAAAAGAGAATTACATGGGTAGGGTTGGAATGATGCACGACCCAACACAAATAAGAAAGTAGTCACTCGAAAAATAGCACGGTGCTACGCAAATTGAATATGAAAAAGTAGTTACCAAAAAGATGGCAAAGTGCTACACAAATCGAATATGAGAAAGTAGTCACTCAAAAGATGCACAATGTTGCACGGATTAGCTATAAAAAAAGTCACAAGAAAGATACATGGTGACCTTTTTTTTGCTAACATAATCATTGGCCAGATGGACGGCATATATGGATCATAACCGTCTGCTGACAGCAGAAGCTCTTTGATTTTCTACCAAGACCGTAGAAGCTCTGATACCATATGAGAAATATTCGAAATCAATATTATTGAATTGTTGTCTCTACATTATTACATGAGACCCTATTTATAGACACTATATTAGACTCCTTTTCCTACTAGGATACTATAATACAATCTTTTTCCAAGTACAACTCTATATACTATTGTCATTCATATTCCTGTTCTAAGTAGGATTGTAGATATTGTTCTTGTTCCTTCCTATTCAAACACTTCACATTACATTCCAAAATCAGAATGACACATAAACCAAAGTAATTAACAATGAAAAAGACAGAACCGCACAGTGGAAAGCATCCGCTAGACGATCAGTATACAGCACAGTTGATGTTAAGTTAAATAAACCTGCCTTTATAAGATCATCAATTGAGTGAGTTTGTTTAATGATCTTCTGGTGGTTCATGACAAGAATAGCTGCTACACAAAAAACTGGTAATTCATCAACACTACTCCTTGTTGATGAGACCATATTAACACTGTGCATGCCATTACTTTTGGACCAAAAATTCCTTGTCAGGCCACAAAATGGATGAGCTAAGGAAAGTTTTATCCCATTGTTTACAGAGACAGTACGCTCTCCACTTCCATATTTAGAGGGAGAGTCATCCTTTGAATCACTATTATTATTCTCAACAATTTCTTCTCCTGATTCTGCCTCAGATGCCTTTGGAATCTGAATGACCAATATTTCAGGACAGTTCTCCTCTAGATGATAAGCAATTGATTCATTAAAATCTGCAGCCCACATCATCTGCAAAGTCCAAATAAGTTAATCAGATGAATAACAGAAACACCTAACAATCTTGAAGAGAAAGAAGACATGCTTGTGACTAAACAGAACAAAATCTATCCATATTAAATATCAATAATATTGCATGACAATCGTGTTGAAGGGAACTTTATTGTCGCTACTTCATAATTCTTTTCCTTCTCCTTTCTACAAGTGTCCGAAGTGATGCTCTTTTACAAGTGTAGAATGGAGGATACTACATCTAGGATAAGCAGGTGGTGATAAATGGTAGAGGGCTTGAAGGGAGATACAGTCGTATCCCTGAAATGTTGAACAAGCCTTAAAAACTTAGCTGATATATGGCTATACCTAAAAGATGCTATGAAGCTAAATAGTAGGGGATCTTTTTGTGTCTTTTATCCGGTGTTGTCATTATCTGCCTTATATATGTTAATTGTCTCGTATTTACATACTCTCATGTGCTTTTCGTTATTAGTCGTTCTTTCTGTTTCCTTTTCTCTTCCTTTCCTGTTCTCCATGTCTAGTTTCTGCTTATGGGTTTTTGTGACGAGGGTCCTCAGGAAACAGACTCTCTACCTCTATGAGATAGTGGTAAGATTTGCATACATTCTACCCTCCCCAAACCCCACTTGTGGATTCCACTGGGTATGTTGTTGTTGTATTAATAGACACAGCACTGTCCTTGTCAATCATCTCTGTCTATTCTTAGGAAAATAGAAAGAGAAGTAAACCAGAAATCAGAACTCATTAAGAGTCCAAAGTAAACAAATCTATCAAATTAAGAGAAAACTTCTGATGCTATAGTACTTTTCCTTCTTAAGGATTGATGCTTTCTCATTAGGGCATGTCCTTTCGCCTTGCAACTAATATTCCAATTCCCGATAAAAACAGAAACACAAACCTCCCACATACAAAGAACCTCATTAAAAGATAATTCTCGGCGGAAGAGCACCAACAGCATCCGGAAGGCGAAGTGAAGGCTTTCAGCACCTATGCTTGACAAATGAGAAAACATTTCTCGATCTGTAAGTTCCAGAATGTGCCATAAAGCTTGCAATTGCTTCATGACACCAGTTGGCCCTTGCATCTGAAAGTTCTCACGCTGAAGAAAAAGAAACACTAAATAAAGTCACAAGCGCAAAAAGAAAGGAAATAACAATGATGAACTAAAGACTGAAATAATGCATGAATTGTTGTTCATGTTACAGACCATTCTCCGTAAAAGCATCTCAAAGCACCAGAATGCATCAGCATTATCCTCAAATAGAACAACAAAAGGAGACAAGAGATCACTCATTCCTAGAAAAAACAAGAGAAGAAAATAAAGGAATTGCTTTAAGGGCTTTGAATTGATACAGAAGAAAAGAAATTTGTCAGAAGAAAAGGAACAACCTTGGCAATATCCCGTGGCCGGATCAACCCATGCATAAACAGCCAGGATATCTGACATTCTAGCTAAATTTTTTTTATCCTCATAGAATTCAAGATGGCTATCTGTTCTGACTACATCAACAACTAAGAGCCAAAAAAGGAAATTCTATTACATCCAGGTAAAAGAAAAAAAATTTCTGTAGGAAAGAGGTGATCGCTGATGCTGAACTTACCTATCTGATGTAATGTCCAGAGCCATTCCGAAACTCTTTCATCACTAAAACCACCTCTTGGAGGTGTTCTCACATCCATATTAGGAGTGTCAGGTGCATCAGATATTCTGAGTCTGCTAAGAATCTCTGTTTCATGTTCCTGGAATTTTCCAGACCATGACACTGAATCCAGCTCAGTAGGATGAACCCTCTCAATTTCAGAGTTCAGGGAATGAGACACGCAACATGATGAGGAAACATTTGCTTCTACAACTAGATCTGCATTATTATTTATTCTGAAACTATGCATCTTGTCATCTCCATATTTCAGTTTATGCCTTGCTAAATTTCTCTTACCATATGACCTATGACCTTTCTTATTGTTGCTGCTCTTTCCAAATAAGTCTGTAACAGGTAAGGCAGGAAAATCAAAATAGTTCTCATTTACAGATGCTGATTGACATGCTCCACCTCCAAGTTCGGTGGATCGGCAGTCATATGAACCCAAAGTAGGCACAGAAAAGAAAGAGTCCAATGCTGCCTCATCTGTGCTTCCCCTTGTACTTATAAGGTCACCAGAATCAGTAGAGCTTTCCCTTCGATGCGCATGTGGTGTGTCTATACAATTATTATCAAAATCACTGTAAACGTATAAATTGTCAGTATTTACATCAGAAGCTTGACTTCTCTTGACATCAGCTTCTCTGTGGCTGTCATCTTTAGAACTTGTTCTCATGTCCATTACCTTGGATCCAACAACATAAGCAAGGGAACCAGTTCCTATACTGGAATGCATTGCTTGGCACTGCTTTATGAGGTCTCTGTAGCGTTCCCTGAGGAGATATTATGGATATACAGAAATTCATATCCCGAAGTTTGTTATTTGGAAAAGTGAAAACATCTTTCTTAGGTCCCTCTTTTTGCTTATGCAGGTGGTACACTTTCTATAACAAAAATAAAGTTACCCCTCTTTCAAAACACAGAAAAGAAAAGGAACAACAAATCAAGGAATCAGAATATTTTAAAGAACTAAAAAGTCCCTCGCACAAAGGCAATGGAGAATAAAGCTAAGATAATTTGGTATGTTTGATATAACAAGCATGGGTCTGACTCTTCTACAAATCAATGAACGACTTTATTGACATCTCTGATGAATAAATTACTACAATGGATATGCAAATACTAAAAGTAAGGATAAAACAATTGAGTGGGGATGTGAGGGGTTACCACAAGCAGACAGGTGAGCCTTTAAAATGTTGGGATCAAGATACAATATATTCCCCCAGGAAACAGTAAGATGTGACTCATTCTCTAAGACACTGAAGATGTTGAAGATATAGTTAAATAAATAAAACATAGATTTTAGATGAGACAACTGTCTGTTTTCTAAATATTCTATTTCTTCCTCTCTCTGTTGCAGTCCATTTTTTATTTGTTAATTCTTTGTCTCTCTGTTTCTTTATTTTATTATTCTATTTCATTGAATTTCTTTTTCTGGGAACAGTAATTTAGATGGAATCATCTGATCAAAGGGGAGAACCAACTTGAACTTATGGAAGCAAAGTTGGTAAGTAAGATAGGTCTTCAATCCAACATGTTCTGTAACAAGGTTACTAATGAAGTGTGTAACCATCTCATCAAAAATCTCAAAATGGTTAGGAGCTTTATTAACTTATTATATTCTCAACATTGCCCCCTCCACGTGAGAGCCTGAAATTTTTCCATGGGCCAAGCACATGGAAATTCATTTTGATAATGGGTGTCAGTTAGATTATACCCCTAGGACCTCTGTCTGCTCTAATACCATGTTGAAGTGTGTCACCATCTTATCTTAGAGCTTAAGTTGTTAGAGAAGAGTACATGTTTATGACTTAATTATTGAAACGACCCCAAAAAGTACCCGAAAATGTGCCTCGGAATGCCCGAAATTTTAAATTTCATACATCTCAAAATCCGTGCGCGATATCGAAAATCCGACTTCACATTCTTGTTTAGGGGGTCAAAATTAAAGGGAAAAGGGTCTAACCCCGATTTAAGAGCAAACAATTAGCAATTTCATTTTCGTAATTTTTCTTATCCAGAATCAATCCGCGATTGCGCGTCGCGGACATGTGTTAATATGACCTCCGCGACAGGTCAGCCTCAGACGCTGACCTCTGTATTTTGTTGCCAATGATTTCTATCTCAATCCAAGGCTTTTGGGTCTTGGGTCTAAGTGTTCCCAACCGTGTTTTTACCTATACTAAGCCTTATTTCACCCTCATATCATCCTAAAACACTTAGCCATATTTTCACTCCCAAATTCAAGTCCCAAACCCTCATCCTAAGCTAAGGTTTTCCTTCAAGATTCTTCTTCAAGCTTCAAGTCTCCATCTCCAAT
>JAABOM020000075.1:10180746-10209072 GCA_011800125.2 Solanum clarkiae
CAACAACATTACCCCAATGCCTCAAAGGCTCCCGCCCATTGCGGGGTAAGGGGGGGTCAGATGTACGCAGTCTGACCCCTATGTTTAAAAACATAGCGCGACTGTTTCCGAAAATGTTTGATAAAATGTCTGGTTATAGTTTCTTGAGGAATTGAAGGTCCAAAGCATGAGATATGATATGATTGACTATATGATGATAAAATGAGCTTATGTATATGATAAATTCTATATAAAGTGTTGCATTAGACCATGCCCAATCCGGCGGACTAAGAACCCGGATAACCTAGATGGGGGTTTGTATTCATCAACCTAGTGAAGGTTTTGTACTTCTCCACCTAGTGATGGGGCGGCATCATCACTAACCTAGATGGGGGTTTGTACTCATCAACCTAGTGAGGGGTTCGTACCACACCACCTAGGTGATGGGGCGGCACCGTCACCAACCTAGTGAGGGGTTTGTACCTCACCACCTAAGTGATGGGGTGGCATCATCACCAACCTACCAAGGGGTTTGTACTTTGGAAATCTAGCTTGGTCTCTTCTGCACATATGATAACCTATATGAACATGAGCTACTTAAGCATGTTTTACTTATGCATTGATCATACATACCATATTGTCATATTATGCGTATTGTCTATTGTTACACATTTTGACTATGATGCCTAATCATTGTTGCATTGCATCCTACATACTTAGTACATTCAAATGTGGTAACACATACTCTTGCCTACATGTTATCACCATGTAGGGACCGGTGCTCAAGTTGATGATCTTCCTCCTCCATATGGCTAGTTCGATACTACTCAAGCTTGTGGTGAGGCCTCCACTTCGGGGACCTTAGTCTATGTTGCTCTTATTATGTATTAAGACATTCTTCTTTATTATCTATTTCGACTATCAAGGTGAGCCCGATTGCTTTGTCTTGGCCCCCGCTCTTATCTATGTATTAGATGTGTTTGTTGGACATGTTATGTATCAATGCTAAGAGCCTTGACTTCATTGTTCTTGATGTCTATGATATGAAAGTGCTTTCCCTTAGCCCCGGTTGCCCCACTTTATTATCTCTTGATACTTGTTTTTATTGCTTCCGTGACCAAGGATATGTAATGATGCTCTAAGAGGCTTGCTTGGGGTTGCGCCGTGTCACATCTAGGCCCTAGGCTTGGGTCGTGACAATTATATTATCAATAGTTATCAAAGTTTGAATTGACCGTAATAAACATCATGGAGATGGTAATAGCAATGTCATATCCTATCCAAAATACCAGGAACATGTTAAGGAAGACTTAGAAAGGCATGTTGAGAAAAGAATATGAGATAAGACACCAATGAATCATCAAGCATTTGTGACTAATCTTGATGACGAGGGTATGACATGGACGAATATGAGGGTCATGATTTGTCAATACCACTTCTCTCAGGAAAAATTTGAAAAAAAAAAGGGAATATTCTCTTCAACTTGTAGATATACCAGTAGGAAAAAAAGTACTGGTAGGTCCTATAGAAGTTTATTTCACCGGGAATCCGAAGGACGTGGTTAGGCAAGAAAAAAGGTGAACGTCCCATAAAATTGCCAAGAAGACTGATGGATTCTGCAGTTGCAACGTTTCCATGATGGATGTATGATGTTGTGTTTCCTTTCAATTGTGTCAATTTTAAGGATAGCTTTCAGTGTTTATTGAGGTAGTAGGTCAACATGGTTAAGGAATGAAGCCCCACACTAAGTTACAGTTTTGTTTCTCAAAGAAAGAGGTGCAAGGAGATGAACAAAATTGTTGAGGAACCAAAAGTACAATGGAACAAGTTTGGATGTTTCATATGATGGATAAGTGGATAGCAAGAATTAACAAAATTACCAGCATTGTGTTGATGAATTCTCCGAAAAGTTAGAAGAAAATATCAACGAGAGGATAAAGAATTGAAAAGTCTTAATGAAGTACAACTGCAACTTTGAGCACACATCAAATGGAACTATCAACCATGATATGCATCATACAACTCCACAATGCAGTCCTTTACAATTAAAAGACTTGTCTAGGGGGAGATTATTCTCTTAATAGTTTCTACAATTTCTTTTATATGGTTTTCTCATATGAAGGTCATTGAACAAATCATATTAAGTATTGTGGTTGGGCCCTTCCCTGGACCCTTCTCACATAGCAGAGCTTTAGTGCACCAGGCTTTGTCCTTTTTTTTTGGAGCTATCGTTGTTTAAGGTCTACAATTATTAGCTTCCCCATGACACCTTGTTATATCGATCCCAACAAGTGATATCAACAGCAAATGGTTCAATAAGGCAAAGACTGGTTCAAAGCAGGTTAAGCTCAAGTTGCAACCAATTTGACAATAATAAAAATTGTCAAAAAAAAATTCTAAAGTACTACATATGGAGACAATTTTCTACGATCATGCTGCTACATCTTTAAAAACAAAAAAAAAAATTATTCATGCTTACTTTTAACATATGGGCCCTAATTTTCATCTCATGCTTACTTTTAACACATGAGCTCCAACTTTCAACACTTGCGCTCCAATGTTCAATCCATGTGTTTCTTTTAATGCAGGTGCTCCAACGCTCAACCTATACAGATACGGCATCGAGGCCTACCTCAATCCCAAAAGCTAACTCATCAGTGGAGAATTGCCCAATTTCATATAAACAGACCACCGTTCCATTTCCAATCAAGACTCTAACCCACTCTAACACCATCTTCAGGTCCACGCCCAACAAGAGTGCGGACTAAGAGCCCAAACAGAGATGATCCTGGCTCTGATACCATGTAACGATATGACACCTTGGCCAAACTCAACCTCAAAAGCTAGCTCATGAGGGAAGGATTGCTCAAGTCCATATACATAGACCACTAGTCCATTTAGTATAGGATATTTACTAACATTTGATAGAACCACTAGTAATTGTAATATACATGTATTTTCGACATAGTGATAAGATTAGGAATGAGACCATTCGGGAGAAGCTAGAGGTGGCCCCTGTGGCTGATAAGATGAGGGAAGCGAGACTGCGATGCTTTGGACATGTGCAGAGAAGGAGTGTCGACGCTCCTGTTAGGAGGTGCAAGAGGTTAGCCATGGGAGATACACGGAGGGGTAGAGGTAGACCAAAGAAGTAATGGGGAGAAGTGATCAGACAAGATATGGTGAAACTTGATCTCACCGAGGACAATGACCTTAGATAGAAAGGAGTGGAGTTCACGAATTAGAGTAGCAGGCTAATTGGTAGGTAGGGTTAGGTGGATGTCTAGCCTTAGGGTATAGTAGTCGTGTTTTATGTCATGTGTTGTCATTATTTGTAGTAATATGTTAATCTTATTGTATTTACATACTGTCATGCATTTTTTTCCGTTATTAGTCACTCTTTCTGTTCCCTTTTCTTTCCTTTTTGTCATATCTAGTTTACTCTGGTTATAGGTTTTTGATACGAGGGTTCCTAGGAAACAGCCTCTCTACTTCTATGAGATAGTGGTAAGGTCTGCGTACATTCTAACCTCCCTAGACCCCACTTGTGGGATTCCACTGGGTATGTTGTTGTTTTTTGTTGTTTCGACAAAGTGAAATATAAGTTCTTCCATTTCATATTTTAGTTACATGGTATCATAGTCAGATCTTTGGCTTCGCCAAAATTAGGCTTACTGCCTCAACACCGAAGTCAGTTTCAGTCCAAAGTACTTCCCCTCTCTGTTGCCATTTCCAACCTATATATTTGTGGTGCTCTCAGTTAGATATAGTGTGTTCATTCCTTTTGCTTCCGTTCTCTGGATCGTTTCTCTAATCTAATCTATAAGCGGTTATTTCTTTTGGAGTCCTACTCATTTCTCTAATCTAATCTGTAAGTGGTTATTTCTTTTGGAGGTTCTACTATTTTGATTTGGGTGAGTGGAACTTTAGTTGAGGGATCATATTAGTCCTCTATTTGTTTGAAAAGAACCTGATCAAGTCCTCGGCTTTATTTGAGAAGATTTGTTCTCGGTTTTGCTCAGTGTTTTGAGAAGCGAGACAAGTCCTCGGCTTTATTTGAGAAGATTTGTTCTCCGTTTTGCTCAGTGTTTTGAGAAGCAAGAAGCGGAAAAAAACGATCAGGTCTCGCTTCTGTGAAGCGAGAAGCGTGAAGCGAAGCGCGCACTTTTTTAAGAAAAGCGCTATTTAGTATAAAAATAAAAATATATGAAATATACAAAGATAAACCATCAAAAACTCAATAGAAGTAACATATTAAGCAAATCTTTCAAGTTTCAACTTAGATAAAAAGTAAATAGATAGTTAAATTGCATATAACAAATAACATAAGAACAAAAGATTTACACACTAAACAGAAGAACTTACCTGAAACTTGCAGAAGCGGACGAGATGTTGCGAACTAGAAGGAGAAAGCCGCAAAGAAGAAAAGACGAGATGTCGCGAAGCAGAAGCAGAAGCTCTTAGTTGCGATAGTAGGTCAAATTAATTTCAGAACTATTAAACATTAAAAAAAAAATTTAAAAAAAAACCTAAACTAAAAAAGCGTCGCTTCAGTGATTCTCGCTTTAGCGCTTCGAAGGGTGAAGCGCGCGCTTTTTCAAACGCGTTACGCTTCAGATCTAAAAAGCGCAAGGGCCTCTCTACGCTTCGAGGCGTGCTTAAAGCGCGCTTTTTATAACACTGGTTTTGCTTGAACCTATTAGAATGAAGTGTTGGAAATAATTTTTTAGTTTTCATTTTGTGTTTCGGGCTCTTATTTTGTGAAGTTCGGTTATTCTCTTGTTTTGGTGGAAGCTCTTGATTGGGAAAAAAAGGGAACAAATCTCCGTCCATGCTTCAAGCTCCAAGGTTGCCTGGGCATTAATGGTTGATTTTATGTTAGTCGTACATGGGTCTACGACTCGTAGACCTGTCTCATGGTATCCCTCCGGCTAATTTTAATGAAGGGCATTTTTGACTTTTCCTCCAACCCTAAGCCCTAAATTATGTCGTTTTGATTCCTAAACCTATCCTTTTCAACCCAATACTATCCATTTCACTCTATTCCAAATTATTCTCCTAAAAATTTCTGAGTCTCAAGTCTCTCAACTCTCAAAGGTCTCTATTGAAGTCAAGGCTAGGGGTTCAAGCTTCCCTCCTCTAAGTCCGGATTCCTTCCAAAATTCCCATCTAAGGTATGTGGGTTTCATCCATGGGTACCTTCCATCCCTGGGCCCAAGTATTTTCAATCTATTAATTTTTATTTCAAGCTATGGAATTTCATGGGCTTATATGATATTACTCAAGATGCATGAATTATGATTAATTTGATGTTAGTTAACCTACTTTGTTATGAATTGATATCCAACTTCATGAAATTGATTTTTACAAGGTATTTCTACATCAAACTTTCTAGGATTTTGAGACACCATGGTGGGTTACTTTGGTTGCTATTTAAATTGGTGAATTTTATTGGGCTTTTGCATAATCTCTTGAGTTTGCACGTTTTAAAATTGATATGGTATTTAACCTACCTAGTACCCTTATGTTCAATGACTCATGACTTGAATGACAAAGGTTTATCTAAAGGTCTATGAAAGCTATTCATTATGAACATGAAGGTTCTTAAATGATTAAGTGAATGTTGGTGAAAGGTTTTTCTCACCTAAGAAATGGATCATCTTGCTGAAAGGATAATTCTCACTTGAATGGATCACCAAGGTTTTAATGAGTTTCCGTGGGATAGCACGAAGAGGATTTGAGGTAGGTTCGGTAAGGAATCCTATTAGCAACCTTTTGTCCCAAAACTATGTGCCACCATAGGCTGCCTTATAGGCTACGTTAGTGGATCTACATATAGCCCCTATGTAAATAAATGAATGAATGTTGACAGAGTCTACCTGGAAAGTAGCCTCCCCTTCCAATGTAGGGGATTACATTGGATTCCATGTACAGGTCGCATGGTCTTATTGTCGGGTTATGGTCTCTTCCCACATATGCATAATTTCCTAAGATTGTTTTACATGTTCTAGTCATGGTTTTGATGCATTGATCCTCCACCCCTACCTATGTCATTACTCATTCACTACGACAAGCCTTTTGCTTTACTATTTGTACTAATGGCTTTATTTAACCATTGCACGCATGCCTACATACTTAGTAAATTTCAAGTACTAATGCATACTTTATGGCTACATTATCTTACAATGTAGGGACAAGCGACTATGCTCCTCCTCACACTCGTGGTTGATTTAACTTGTTATTAAGGATTCATTGGTGAATCCTAATGCTTCAGGGGCAAACCCATCTCTTTCTAGCTTTGTTTATGTTTTAGACTCAAAGATTTTTATCTTGTATTTTCTTTTGGGGGTAAGCTAGGAATATGTCTTAGCCCCCGCTTAGTCTATGATAAGAGGTATTATTAGACACATGTATTGATGTATGTTGCTACACCACTTGAGCAAATGCCTTATGTTATACACCCCTTAGTCTCATTTCCCTTAGTTTTTGCTTCATGACTTTTGTTCGTTCCCCATGAATGCTTGACGGAATGCCAAGAGGCTTTTCTGAGGTTCCCTCTGGATCCTGAATGTTAAGAGGCTTTTCTGAGGTTCCCTTTGGATCCTCATTTGTCATGTCACACCTAGGGCCTAACTTGGGTCATGACACGGTCAATTGCTTGATCTAGTATCGTGGCTCCATTTGACATACATTGTCAATTGGAATATTCTTCTCTACCTCTACTAAGGAAGCCCTGTCCTTATTTCTAGAATATTTCTTCATAGAAATATGAGTCATGTAGGTTTACAAAACATTGTAAATCAGTGAATCCAAGGGTTAATAAGCGAGCAGAGTAAGTTACTTGTAGTTTTTTGGGGATCATATCATGTCATTCCCAAAACTAGGCACAAGTATTTTGTCAGTTACAAGAATAAAATTTCTCTAGGGTGACTTGAATTTGTTTATAAAGAATCCATTTGAAGTAACCCTTCAGGGTGGCCCGGTGGTTTGGACTTGGGACTTCTTTGAGGTCTCAAGTTCAAAACCCCTTGCCAGCGAAAGAAAGGGAGTTGCCTTCTAGGTCGAGCTCATCGCACTGGACTTGCCTAGTGCGGTTTACCTCATGTATAGTTTGCAAGCTATTACATAAGACCGGGGGTTTTACCCTGTGCGCACCTAAAGGGTAGCGACTGCGGGTTTCCCTTATCATTTAAAAGAAAGAGCTTCTCTAAAGTATTTACTCACTTTAAATGCCTTTTATGCTGAAACTAAAACTCAATTCAAAGCTTCTATGCGTATTCTAAGGAGCGATAACACTAAAGAATACATGTCAGAATTGTTTTGGTCCTATGTGAGACATGGTGTTCTCCATCAGTTTCCATGAGTTGATACATCCTCTCAAAATGGAGCTGCTAAACGGAAGAATATACATCTATTTGACACGGCTTGGGCATTGTTATTCCAAGTGAAGGTTCCTAAATAGTTTAGGCCAATGCAGTCTCTCTGACTTGTTTTTTGATTAATCCATTCCGTCTTTTATACTTAATGGTGATATGCCTTATCATGTTCTTTTTCCAAACAAGTCACTATTTCTAGTGGAACCTAAGGTGTTTGGAAGCACATGTTATGTTCAAGGTGTTCATAATTCATACCACGTTAGATTCCAACGCATTGAAGTGTGTTTTCTTGGAATATCCTCGCCTTCAGGAGAGTATAACTGTAATAATACTGAACTTGCAAAATATATGGCATCAGCTCATGTTGTATTTTCAAAGACTACACCATTCTTCTATGCACCTCCCATTTCTACAATCAGGAAAAGGAAGATAAGTGGTTAGTCTATCAAGTTACTAGTTTTAAGACCAAAAAAACAGATGAAGTTGTGCTTCCATTTCGTAGTAATTCTATTGAGCACAATCCACTGTTGTGCCTTCACCAGTTGTTTTGTTTGCGCCAAAATAACGTCAATTGTTCAAGTTAACTCAAAAGAGAAGAGATACCAATGATACATGTCTTGTACCAGTTCCTTCATCATCAGATTTTCCTCCGCCTGATTCTTCAGAAAACATCGACTTCCCTATTGCTCTTCGTAAAGGTACATGTACTTGCAAATCCACATATTCAATTACTAATTTTGTTTTCGATGATTGCTTACCTGCCACATCTAGGTCTTTGATTGCTTATATAGCCTCCATCTTTGTACCCAAAACAGTGTGGAGGCTTTGCGTCATTCTAGAAGGTCTAATGCAATGCTTTAGGAAATACATGTCTTCGAGGAAAACCACTCATAGCATTTAGTAGATCTACCCAAACGGAAGACATATGTGATATGTAAGTGAGTCTTTTATGGTTGAAGTTGATCTAGATGGTTTTGTGGCAAGACTCGTGACTATTCCTCACAATTGTTCCTTGTCATGCAGCGGAACCATAAAAATTAGGATCTCTAGACGTAGCAACACCTATAATGCAAGGCATAACAGACTTATATCATGATGTCTTTAGCTTAGTTATTTCTGATTTTGGTTTTCATATCATGCTAAAGGGTATGATCAAACTTATGAGGTGAATTGTTCAGACACCTGCGCAGACGCCAGACTCACTTTTGTCTGCTTGTTCATTCTCTAGCTGGTTTCGAGAATTGGCCTTTACATTAATTAGACATTGGGAATGCGCTCCTTCATGGTGAGAGAAATTACATACATAATCAAAAATACTCTCTAGTATGGTGCTACTAGGCAACGACCAACCACCAATTCCACCATCGGACCCCCCAAAACCACCGGATCCTAGCAGATCCTAGACTAACTCAACCCAAACAAGACCCAATCTTACTTTTAAAGAAATCCTGCTCGAAGCAAAAGGACTGCCTAAGGAGCATGACGACCCTTCTCAGACCCAGGAAATGGACCTTGATGGAAAGCTGGGAGAGATGGACGACAAGCTAGAGGGAGTCATCAACCTAACTAGGGAGGACAAAAGGAGACTCTATCTTCCGTGGAACGCCTCCTTAATCATTAAAGTTTTTGGCAAGAGGTTGCCATATGTCTATCTGAGAAACAAGCTTCAAGATCTATGGCATCTCTCAGAACCTCTAACGCTAATAGATTTAGGAAACGATTACCATATCGTTAAATTTCACGCAGAGGAGAATAAGAACAAGGTCCTACATGAGGGCCCATGGTTCGTCGCAAGAAGCTTCGTCTCTGTTCGTCAGTGGGAACCAAATTTCGTCTCCTAAAATGCACAAATTACCCACACTGCCATCTGGGCACGTTTATCCCACCTACCCACTGAATCTTTTGACACCCAGATCTTAGAACAGGTAGGGGGAATGCTTGGTACTCTTCTCAAGATCGATTCATGCACATCGACTACCCTCCGGAGACGGTACGCATGAATTTGTGTCCAAGTACTAGTGGATTTCCCCCTACGGAGTGAAGTTAGAATTGGGGTGCATCGACAACAAATAGTGTACGAGGGAGACGGGATTGTGTACAAAATGCGGAAAAATTGGGCACACTATGGGTCAGTGCCAGAAGGAGCAAGAGGGGTTACAAGCGGCAAAGGAAACGGCGGCGACGCCGTCGGAAAGTAACCCGGATAAGCAAGTTGACCCCGACAACGGATGGGAGGTTGTCAAATTTCCTCGACGTAAGGGAATGGGTAAAGGGTCGGTCCAACAGGCTAAGTACACGAATGGGGGACGGGGATTGGGCCCAAAGGGACGGGAAGCCCCAAGACACAAGGAGCCAAACATGCCCACAAGAAATGGGCATAAGCCCAATGAAAATGGGACAAGCAAAGAAAAAAAGGGGAAGGTCCACACGGAGGGACACAGCCAAGACGCGTCCACGTCACGCACCCCTCCATGCGCTACTCACACGCCCAACCACCCAGCCGTCCCAGGATTTAATGGCATCAATTCTCCACCAACCGGTAATTCAATGCAAGATCTCAGCAAATATGGCAAAGATTCAGCAAAAAAAAATTTCGAATTCATGGCGTCTCCTCAAACCAACTTGACCACGCAATTACAAGGAAAATAAATTTCGGAACTGAACAAAACGCAAAAACTTTTGATTCATCCTCTCCGACTAAAAATGCTCTCCTCACTGTTGAAAATAATCATTACGCCGATGTAGATGAAATGACCATCGAAGTCTCGTCAGAAGATACACCAAATTTGCAGAAACTGAGTAAGCCTCACAGCCCCATTGTAAAAGAATGGGTAGTGGCCATTTCCTCCACACAAAGCAAAAATGGAACACAATCACCAAGAAATGCCGGCGATGGACAGAACACCAATCGTGCTCCGCTCCGCTCCACTGCCGCCAGGCCATCAGGACACTTCGTGGCTGGAGTTGGGGATAAGGGACCATCACCTCATGTTTCAAGCAATGATACAAGACCGCCCGATGACGATCTCAGTACAAATCCGGCATACCTAGCACAAATAGTCAAGGAGGGGCTAGACCATGCCATCGAAGTGTTGGGTCTGCGAATCTGGGAGGAAACTTTGAAGCAGACGGGCTTGGCGGAACACATGAACACGACGAACTCATTGGAATTGGGTGCACTGATGGGACAAACATTCCTCTCACTCCCATTCTTCCCATTTTACCCGTATATACCCAGCAACCAGCATCTCCAGTTTGTTCAAATGGAATCGCCGGGGGTGACAACAAACCCAGGCGAAACCATGGGAAGTAGCCGAAGCAACGAGCCAAGAACATCAATCTTAGAATCGCTCAGGCAGGCCAATGGGGACATGGAAGAACTTCTAGCAAGCATAGAAGAACAAACTCCTGAAACTCACCTGTTGAACAAGCTACTAATGAAGGACATGGATGTGATGACCCCGGCAGTGATGATAGTCCAATGTCTGAACAATTTAATGGCATGCACTCTCAACTTGAGGGGCAAACTGAACGACATCCCAGTAGCAGTCACCTTGAACCCAGTGATGCTGAATGTGTCCAGGAAAAGGAATGAGAGACAAGAGGAGACGCCCACCTCAACCATGATGGACTTTGTAATATGGAATGCGAGGGGGAAAATAGTGTTGCGTTCCGCAAGCACTGCGAAGCTCTGGTCAACACTCATAATCCTGCCATGCTAGTGCTGCTAGAAACAAAAATGAAAGAACACAAACGCCTCACTGAGGCCCTGCAATTTGATGCATTTATTCAGTCTCCTGCTGAAGGCCTCTCCGGCGGCATTGTGATAATGTGGAAAGATGATAAGCTTAAACTGGATGGGCTTTCTGTCAACTACCAAGGCATTCACGTCTTGGTTAAGGTAATCCCTGACCCCCACACTTGGAGGTTTTCTGCTATTTATGCTAGTCCTGATTTGAATAAACGGTTGAAATTGTGGGATGAGTTGTACTGCTTATCTAAAACTGCTGAAATTGATTGGTTGGTAGCTGGAGATTTTAATGAGGTCTTGCATGATAGTGAAAAGCTGGGGGGTAATAGTATTAATAGGAGTAGGTCCAAGCACTTCTAGAATTGTCTGTAGGGATGTAGACTTGTGGACCTAGGTTTTAAAGGCCAGAAATACACCTAGACTAATAAGAGGCATAAGGTTACATCCCAGCTCATTTTTGAAAGATTTGACAGTTGTGGTGGTAATGAACTGTGGATCAAGAAACTCCCCAACTCATTAGTTACTCACCTCCCTCATACCAAGTATGACCATTGCCCCCTCTTAGTTACTCTTAAGGCCAGAGCTACCCATAATGCCCCTAAACCATTCAGAATGGAGCCCATGTGGTGTAGGCACCCTCAATTTAGAGAACTGGTCCTGAATTCTTTCCCTGCTCAGAGTGATCTGCTACACTCCATTCAGAAATTTTAGGATCATGCTAACTCCTGGAATAGAGAAGTCTTTCGGAACATCTTCAGGGAAATGAAGAGAACCTTGGGTAGAATTAGTGGTATCCAGAGATCCCCTGCCTATCCCCATAGTGATTATCTCCACAATCTTGAAAAAAGCCTGTTGGAAAAATATGACTATCTTCTCCTAACAGAGAAGGAGTTCTGGATGACTAAATCCAGAATTTCTTGGCTATGTAAAGGTGATGCCAACACCAACTTCTTCCACACAACCACCCTTACTAGGAGAAGAAGAAATATAATTGTCACCCTTGAAACGGAGTCAGGGGAGACTGTTGATAGCCCTGAAGCTATCCAAAAGTACACTATCTCCTTCTTCAGCAAACTCTACACCACAGAGCACACTAGTAGTAGTTGGAGAAACACTGATATCACCATTACCAGCAGTATCTCCGAGGCCACTTTGCGGGACTCTGAGATCATCCTTGCGGTTAAGTCCTTCAAGCCCACCAAAGCTCCTGGCCCTGATGGACTTCACCCACTCTTCTGCCAAAGATATTGGGACATTCTGGGTAACAGCATCATTACTTTCTGCAAGAATGTCTTCCTTACTGCTACTATCCCATCGGAGCTGATCAGAACCTAACTCTGCCTGATTCCCAAGACTAACAACGCTCAGTGTCTAAAGAACTTCAGACCCATTGGACTCTATAATACTCTCTACAAGATCATCACCAAAATCATAGCCAACTGTCTCAAACCCATCCTCTCCAACATCATTAGTGACAGCCATGCCAGTTTTTTGCCAAATAGGAGGGCCAGTGACCAGGCCATTATTGTCCTAGAAGATATTTCCCACTACCAAAAGATGAAAGGAGAATCGGGCAATATGGCAATAAAGATTGACTTAGAAAAGGCTTTTGATAGAATCGAGTGGTCCTTTCTAAGAGATCCCCTCCATTTCTTTGGTATCCCGAATAATCTCTCTAAGCACATCATCTTTGGTATCCCGAATAATCTCTCTAAGCACATCATGTCCTGCATCACCACCAGTTCTATCCAGATACTGGTGAATGGGAGGTTGACTGATGCCTTCTACCCTTCCAGAGGGATTAGGCAGGGCGACCCTATGTCCCCTTACATCTTCATTATGTACATGGAGAGGCTGTCCAGAACCATCAGCAATCTAAAAGCCTCTAAAGATTGGAACCCCATCAAAATCTCCCCTAGAGGCCCCAATCTTTCTCATCTTTTCTTTGCTGATGATCTCACTCTATCCGGCAAAGCGGATGCCAGAAGCTGCCATACTATTGCTAGAACCCTGCATGACTTCTGGATGGCATCGGGACAGAAAGTTAATCGTGCGAAGTCGAGAATCTTCTTCTCAAGAAATTGCGGGCCCAAGATTAAGGATGAATGTACATCCATTCTTAGAATTGATAGGAATAATACCTTTGGAAAGTATCTGGGATTCCCTATCTTCCACAAAAAGCCCACCAATAGTGATTTCCAATATCTTGTGGACAGTACGAGACAAAGACTCACTGGTTGGAAGTCCCACACTCTTAATATGGCTGGCAGAACGATCCTTGCCAAAGCAACCCTTTGCAGTATCCCCTCTCACACCATGAGCTACATTAAAATTCCAGAGGCCATCACCAAAATCCTTGACAAAACAGTCAGGAATTTCATCTGGGATTCCACTCAAGAAAGGAAAAGAATGCACCTGCTTAATTGGGACCAGGTGACTCAGCCTAAGGAGCGAGGTGGACTAGGCATCCAAAAGATGGGAACTAAAAACAAAGCAATCCTTAGCGGATTGGCTTGGAGAGCCATCCAGGGGCCCCCGGCGACTTAGAAAGCGATGTTGAACCAAAAGTACAAAAACCACCCTGTTGATCGACAAATCAGTGCATGTGTCTCAAGAACTTGGAGAAACATCCAAGACGGGTGGAATAATGTTGCTCGTGCCACCAAATGGGTTGTCCACAATAGGGCTCAAGTAAAATTTTTCATGGATAACTGGCTTCCTCACCTCACTAGAATTAGGGATTGCATCCAGGGGGCTCTTAAGGAAGACGAATATAGTCTCACTGTAGTTGATCTTAGAATCCATAACACTTGGGACTTTGATAGGCTTTCTGTTGTTCTTCCCCCTAATATCCAAGCCATTATTAAGGATGCCATTATCCCAAACAATCCTACCATTAAGGATAGGTTTGTTTGGGGTTTGACTCCAAATGGCGTCTTCTCTACGGCCTCTGCATATAACCATATCACAGGAGTAAGTGAGAATGGTGCAAGTCAGTGGGACAGGAATGACTTCAGGGAAATCTGGAAAGCACACATTCCCAACAAGATCAAACACTTTCTATGGATCCTCTTCCAAAAAAGGATAAAGACGAATCATGGACTCCATAAACTGGGAATGAATGTGGCCCTTGCCTGCCCCATATGTGGCCACCCTAAAGAGGACATTACCCACATTTTCTTTCAGTGTCGCATTGCTACCCATTTCTGGAATGAAGTGTATCTAAGTAATCGGTTGCACAACAAAATTGATGGTAGAGCACTGGATTCTTCTACAGGGATGGACTGCTGGAAAGGCATTAAAAATAATTACTGTTCTACGCGATCAAGTGGGATACTCTCTTCCCGTTTTGTCTTTGGCAAATTTGGAAGAATAGGAACTCTAACATCTTTGAACAAAAGGCAAACACTGTTAATGTCGGCCTCACCCATAGCTTAGCAGTCGAGTATATCGCCATGACAACCTTCAAAAAGAAGCCCAACCATCCTTCAAACTTTGTGCAAGTCAAGTGGAACTTCCCAGCAAATGGCATGATGAAGATGAACACTGATGGCGCAATTTAACACACGCCTGGGCCTGGGGGCCTTGGAGGAATTTTCCAGAATGATAAAGGGAACTGGCACCTTCGATATTACACAATGTTGGCCTTCACAGTGCCACTAGAGGCAGAGATAAAAGCAATGATCGGTGGGCTAAGGCTTGCAGTGCATCACAACATCACTAAGCTGGAAATTGAATCGGATGCTATGGAAGCTTTGGACAGCATACTCACAGGTAACCCGCTTTTTGCTAATTCGATCTTTGAATGCAGGTATTGGCTGAGCAAGTTGACGGAGTGGGTGCTACGGCAGCTTAGAGAGCAGAACCAAGCGGTTGATCATATGGCAAAAAAAGTAGCATCGCGGGGGAGGCCTCGCGATGTGTGTGTCTTGTTGACCCCTCCAAAATTCATGCAGGATATACTCCTTGCAGACTCTGAAGGAACTAATTATAGTAGGAAGTTAAACTCTAGAAACTCCCATGCGGCCCGGGATGTGGCTTATGGACAATTTAAATTGGTTGTGTATAACTATAAGGATCTAAAGTTGGCATCGTTAGATTGCCAACAGGTAAGCCTCAATGAGGCAAACTGATATCTATATTTATATAAATAAATGCCGATCTGTGTTTACCAAAAAAAAAAGAGAGAAATTACATACGGAGCAACCCCTTAATTTTGTTGCTCAGTGGGGAGTATGGGAAAGTATGACAGTTAAGGAAATCCTTGTATGGCTTAAACAGAGCCCTCGAGCTTGGTTTGACAAGTTTGGTGAGATGGTTCATGATTTGACCTGAAAATGAGCAAATTGATCATTTAATCTACTATCGAAAATCAACAGTTGGCACCATCCTCCTTGTTCTATATGCCGATGACACTATAATCATAAGAAATGATTATGCATGAATCTTTTCCTTTAAGTGTTTCCCACATACGAGTTTACATACGAACAACTTGGTCCATTTGAAAACCTTTTTAGGAGTACAAGTCAATCGAAGCAAAAATGGAATTCTTCTACCTCAGAGAAAGTATACTCTTGACCTACTTGCAGAAATATAGAAAAAATGAGAGCCCTCCGATAGTACTCTAATGATTCCCAATACGCATCTTATAAAAGATGATGATGATCTCCTTTGACGATCCAAAGAGACAAAGGAGGTTAGTTAAGAGGTTAAACTATATCACTGTGACTCATTTGGCATTGCCTTTGCTTCAAGTGTTAGACATCTCATGTCTACAAACAGATTCTATGTTACTTGAAAGGCGCTCCTAAACTTCACATATTGTATAACAATCACGGACATACTTGTGTTGAATGTACTCCATTGGGCTGAATCCAAAATTGATAGTGTAATAATCCAGGTGTTCAAGCTTATTGTTTGTTCCATGTCGAAGGCTCACGAGCCTAAATTTGAGAGTTTTGTGGCGTCACAACTCATGTTTGAGAATATTAATTTTAAAATGAAATTTAATAAATATATTTTTAGTTTCTAGCTAAAATGTTCCAAAACTTTATGAGATATTCTTTAGTTACGTTATATTTGTGTGTGTAATTATTTTATAAGATTTTTATAATTTAATGATATGTTAACGGAGGTGGTAAGAATAGTTATGTTAAGAAAATTACTATTATATGAAGTAGGCTTTATTTGAAATAGTTTTTCTATTAACTGTAATATATTCGAAAAGTCATATATATTTTACCCCAAGTTTATACAATACCCCAATACTTATATAATAAAATAACATATTTTGATGTTATAACCCCACTTCCATGTGAAATTCGGGGAGGGATCTAACAAGTGGGTAAATTTTGTTACTGGCATTTGTTTCATTCAAAAAAAATATTGTAATTTTCAATTAAATAATTGCAAAATTCAATGTTGAGCAATATTTTTCGGTTGGTTATTACATAGTTAAACATATGAACTTTAGGAAATGGATTTTTCATTCTTTGTTGTACAAACAGGAAACAATAGCTTCTGCATATATTTATATATCATGGTAAGAAGAATTTTATTGGAAAAAATATTGTGGACCTTATAATGATCACCAAAAGGAATTGGTTATCTACGTCAAGTTGTTCAAGCTCAGATTCAAGGTATGTCAAAGTTATTCTTATCCTTTTTGGTAGGACTCCATATTTCAGTAAATTCTAAATCTAGGTGTATTACAAAAGAATGTCTCGTAAAGCTTCTAGATTATATTGTTTTAGCTTACTTTTAAATAGTTATCCCTTATCGGGAACTCATAATCAGTTAACATGGATGTAGTGTTTAGTCCAAAAGCAAGAAGTGGATAAACTCTAGCCATAAGGATAGTTCATGTGCAATCACAGACTATAATTGAGAAGATATCGGGGGTTTAGATACATGATAAGGTCTAAGTAAGTGTTAAAGATACTAGAAGCTAAAGAGTTAGTAATTATCCTTGAGAATTAGCTAGTATGAGTTCAGTTATTTGGGCAACCCGAAGTAAGAAAGCATAAAAGTCTAGCTTGTTGTAATTAGTATGACTGTATGAGAGGAGGTTGTAGAAGCTGATTGAAATCAATAGAAGGATATGTTAAGGCTAAAACTTTTTTTAGTAAGTTTTATATGTCATATAGTTGATCCGACTTGTTCTTTATCACTATAGTATTGGTAGCAGATAAATATTGATAGAGTTGTCAGGATTAGTCTTGTTTAGCTGCTGCATCATGTTAAAAAGCATCATAATAATCTTAGTGTATCAATAGTTGGCTATTAATAGCTTGTTGCCTTGCCGATGCCCTAAGGGGTTTGTAATTAGTTGTGTAGCAGTTCATGTTGATATTGACGGCATAACAATCAGTTTGGCGTGGAAACTATATGATTGCAATGCCGATAAACTACATAGCTACATACAGACCTTTAGCGTCTCTTGATGCCTATATAGTAAAAGAATTAGAGTTGTATTATACCTTTGGTTAAATAGCACCGAGACTACCTATTGAGTTATAGTGGTGAGGTGAGCTGCTAGGTGTTTCACCTATTTATTAGCAACCTTATACTTTGACATGGTATATAGGAGGTTGTGCAGGTCGCTTAGAAAGGCACCTTAATTGTTGATAAATTAGAAGATATTTTGATGCCTACAGTGGCTATATCGTCAACTGTTAGTATTTGGGACGACTTTGAGCTATATACATATAGATGTCCCTTTAGTAGTTGCCTAGAAAGATCGTTGACAAGTGTACCTTGCCTAGGGGATATACTTTGCTTACAAGAACCATAAAATGCTTAGATAGATCATATTGAAACTTGCAGAGCTATATGGAAGTCTTCTCACTTATGGACTTCCTTTAAGCCTGAGTTAATACTACCGACCCTCAGTAGAATCTTGTGTGATCGAGGTGTAGTTATAGATGCCCAAAAGACTCGGATACTATTATAGTAGCCTAGAAGGATCAGATAGAGCTATAGAAGCCCAAAAGGCCAAAGATACAGGCATAGGGGCATTTTGTGCTCTAGATATAGTAAATCTTAAGGAAGGTATGGCTAGTTGTCATACCCAAGTTACTCAGCCTTATTCAATTATGTCAGCTATTGTGGTAGATATAGACATTCCTCATTGGGATCTGTATTTTTCAAATTAGCGACCCCATATTTAGCTAAGGCATAATGATTGTTCATATAAGTTACTTATTGCTATATAGCTTATGTTAGGGCTATTTGACTGTCTACGGCGCTATATTGATGCTTAAGAGAGCTATGTACTGCCTAAGGGACTATGTTGTAGCCTAAGAGGGCTATGAGTTGTTGACGGGGTAATATTGTTGCTTAAAGTGCTATGTGCTGCCTAATGGGCCATATCACTGTTTAAAAGGGCTATATTCCACATAAGGGGATATACAAATTACCTTCGGGGCTATATACAGATCGCCTAAGGGTCTATATACAGATTGCCGAAGGGACTATATACAGATTGCCTGAGGGGCTATGCTAATTGCCTAAGGGGCTACATATAGATTGCTAAAGGGGCTATATAGAGATTGCCGAAAGCGCTATATACGGATTTGCCTAAAGGGGCTATACAAATATACAGTTGCCTTTGGGGCTATATGTAAAGAGTGTGTGGGGGGGGTGTGGGGGTGTGTGGGGGGGGGTGTAAAAATTGCCTACGAGGCTAGGGGATTACTAATAGTGCTATACAAATTGAATTCACACTTCTCAGGCTTATGGGGACCTGTGTAGATCATCTTGTTTGCTGGTTGTACCTCTCGTGCTTATGGAGTTTGGTTAGGTTGTTGTATGGCTATTATTGTGTGATATATTTTAGGGATTATTAAGTTGCATTGTGACAGTTCTTGGCCTCCTTCTCCGCGTACTTTATTATTTGATGACATTAGTTAGCTCGATTCAGTTAAGCGATCTGCTCAGTTCCTTATGGTTTGTAAGGCTAAGTCGAGAAAAGATAAGTACGTTCTAGCTGACATCGGCCTTCACACTTGAGTATTTGCAGTCTTTATCAGTCTCATTATTTATACATTAAGAAAAGGATGTGTACGATCAAAACATCTATGACACCCCCTATGAGTTATTTACAATATCTATGACTTTTAACTTAAGTTTTAGCTTTCAGTTGCCTTGCATAATGATGTACCGACGCCCCATTGCCTGGGGGTGCTGCACTCATGCCTGCAAGTCCCGACAGACGACTTGATAGATTGCCTGGGGGTGCTGCACTCATGCCTGCAAGTCCCGACAGACGACTTGATAGACCTCCCAGCAGCACGGTTGGTTTCTACCAGGTTGGCTAGCCCCTTCTTTCAGAACTATCTTGTTAGCATTTGTTGTATATAGTTTTGGGTAGGCTAAGGCCCTGTCTTGACCAAGCTTTACTACTTGCACCCTCTATTTGGATGGTGGTTGTCATGGTTTCATAATGTATGGTACTGTATGGTATGTATGATACTATACAGTACAATACAATGTTTGGATAGACTATACGGTTTACTATTGTTTAATGATAATTTTGTTGTTTGGTTTGATTATATTGTACTGCATTTTAACTAATAAATTTAGGAAAATGTCATAGAGCTATGTCACTCTGTAGTATCTTGGTCCAATGTTTGAATCCAAATATAGAGCTATGTCACGGTCTACGTATGAGATTATGTGGATATATCATCTTTTAACTGAAATTGGATTGAGACATCAGACATTAGCAAAACACTAGTATGATAATCATGTTGCTCTTCGTACTGCCTCAAATTTAGTGTATCACAAAAGAACTGAACATATTGAGTTTTACTATCATTTAATGATTCAGGAAAACTTGATTGCCATTGGCTATGTGAAGACAAGAGAGAAAATAGCTAATTTGTTCACAAAGGAGTGAATTAAGCTCAAGTTAATTATCTGTGTAACAAGCTGCGATTATGTTCCAGCTTGAGGGAGTGTCACAAAATATAATTAGAGTATTATAAAGATATTCCCTTACATTTATAGTTAGCTATATCATAGGAGAGATATGCAAGATACTTACTTACCATTAATAGAACCTCTAGTAATTGTATATACACATGTACTTCTGACATTGTGCAATAGAAGTTGTGCCATTTCATGTTTTAGTTACAACACCCATGCTAACACACTGGGCTCCAATTTTAACAAATACCTACTTCTAATCATCACAAGCAGTAGTGATGAATATTATGTGAATAAAGGGAATCACGATTATGGTCAAAAATATCCAGGCCAAAGGGGAGAATTGTTGAGGAGTGTTCTGATTTTTTTACCATATTTGGATTAACCTTTTATTAAAGGGAGGGAATAGAGTTCACCATAATTTTTACTTTTCCCTGAAGAAAATATAAATAGCTTCCATATTTGGGTAACCTCTTTTGTAGAAGAAACTGCTTTGGACTTCTATAAATTGAGGATCCTTCCGTCCCACAAGAGCACAATAGCATCCGCAATGTAATTCTTTAGAGTTAAAGAGTCTTGTTTAGGTAGAGATTTTTCTCTTGATAGTTTCAATGCTTTCTTTTGATACAGTAGGTTAGTAGGATTAGTCGTGTCTTTATATCCTGTGATGTCATTATCCATCTTATATTTGTTACTTTTATCGTATTTACGTACTATCATTAGTCGTGTTCCTTTTCTCTTTTCTTTTTTCTTTTTTTCCATATCTAGTATCTGCCCAATAAGATTATAATAATTTACTAGTTTACCCCTTTGTAAATATTAAATATTAGTAATTTAATATTAATAGGACACTATAGCAATACTTTACATATTTTAATCTTTATAGTACTTAGTGATTGTTGTCCACTTTAGTATTTTTTAGTTTGTAATTAACTAATTATAGTTTTTGCAAGTTTGTAAACATTGTTTTCGTACTCTATCTGCTTTTTATTAATGCAAATTATCATTATCATTCTTATCGGTTAAACCGAAAATCGAACCGTTAAGGACTTAAAACTGATAAACTGAAAACCGACAAAAATTATTTTATTGGTTTCTTATTGGTTTAGCATATTTAAAAACCGATAAACCGAACCGATAATATACAAAATCAAACCGAACCGACCGATGCACACCCCTAGATATGAGGGTTTTCCGAAAACAGTCTCTCTATCTATGAGGTAGTGGTAAGGTTTGCGTACATTTTACCCTCCCCAAATCTCACTTGTGGGATTCCACTGGGTATGTTGTTGTTATTGTTGTTTCAATGCTTTCTTTTATATTATTATTTTTCTCATAAGTAGGTCCATTATTCAAATCATACTAAGCATTATGCACTTTTTTTAATATACTTTGCTAATTATACAAGCAAAAAGATTGTCATTCCTCGAAATTGAGAATCGTAGAGGAGTTGTATAACCATAGTTATGATTGATATGGAAGGAAGAACAAGGGCATTCCGCTAGCATCAATATGGATCACTAAACAACAAGGAAACTGTCCTTTGCCCGGACAGCATTATGAGAGTCATCCAAACAGTAGAGAATGTGATAACACAAATTTACATCTCCTGATGGTTTTCATGCAAGAAAGGAAGAAGGAATGCCAATTATTAACAACTTATTTGTCCAATAGCACATAGGCAACATAATTTGAAATATGTGTCAAGTCAAATTGATTATTCATAAACCAGGAGAGAATATTGGCTATGGTGCATGATGTGGAATATGTTTAAAGTCGAACGAGTTATGTCAACATGGGAGATCTGATGCTAGGGTGATATTTTAGGCGAAGGAAAAGAAGAGCAGCCTAAAAAGGCAGAAGATGCCTCTGACGGATTATAAGAAATAATTCAACACAAAAAGCAATAATAATAGCAGTATATTTTTGGAGCATATACAGTATCCGGAAGACTTGATTCTCTTTCTAGAGAATCATATTTTTTCCAGCAAAATTTCATAATGTTGTGTGCATCTTGATTCTTGTATTTTCCAAATTACATCAATAAATAGGCAATTTCATCAAAGTAACTTGTTTGTCAATTGCCCTGCATGCTTACATGTTTCAGCATTCCTATGTTTATACTACCTAAAGTCAACAACAAAAAAGAAATAAACCAAAAAAGGGGGAAAAACAGAAAAGGTGACTCCAACATATACCCAGACTTCTGAGTAAACAAGATGTTTAACCAAAATGGATAATAAGACTGAAAACATGAAGCTGCCTCATATTGACTAGAACATTTTCAATATAATACAGCAGTAACTGGAAAGGAAATACCTTCTAGCATTCCTCAGCTGCTTTCTGTACTCAGCAGAGCTTCCCAAAGCATAACAGCCCAAGAGAAATTCCCAAACTTCTGGCCTTATGGATGGATCCACACCCTACCATGCAAGGAAAAAACTAGTTGTTATAGTGGAAATACACTCATACCTAGAAGTTTCACGCATATTAAAATTATCAAATATACATACTTCTCTTTTAACAAATTAAACTCTTTTAAAGCAACCACCTTAAAGAACCTCAGAGCAGTACTTGAGAAAAGTGTGTTTTGCAAGTTAAACAGAATGCCAACATATGTTGTACTCTCTCAAATTCTTTCATCATCTCACTACTTCCCCAAGTATTCCAAAAGCTGCCCAAGAGGATATTTTCAGCTATATTTTTCGGGAGGATGGTTATATGGTTTATGTCTCCCCTGTTTAGTATCAACACAGAGTTCAAATAGTCGTTTGGACATGAACAGAGTGATATTTGAAAACAAGTAGAGTTTGAAGTTGAAGTTGTAAAATAGTATTTGAAAGTCAAAATTGTGTTTCGAACATTTCACTTGAAAATTGGTTAAAAGTATTGTGAGTGGAAAACAAGTTTCACTTGAAAAGCTGGTCAACTTGAAAAAACTAATCCTCAAAAACTAACAAAAAGATCATTCTAATGTATAACTAAACAAGGTTTTGACATTATATTTCAGGAAAAAAGAGAAAAAAAAAAGTTCATGTCCAATCTCCTTTCTTCTTTTCTTAATAGGTTTGTCCCCGCATTGCTCATTATTCTCAATTCAAATAGCAATTAAAATACAATTCAAATATTAATTAAAACACTAAAAAAAATCAATCAAATGAAATTGTTATTTGATTAAAAAAATGAAACACTTACATTTGATAGTGATGGTAGAGATAGTTTGTATAGTTATTGTTGTTAGTGCCTAGTATGACAATTGAGATGATTGGCGTTATGTTGATTGTCATAATGGTGGAGATTGATAGTGATGTTGGTGGTTGATTCTCGTAGTCGACGGTGTTGATGAAGGTGATTGAAGAATATGTGGCAGTTGATAATGTGGTTGCAGTAGCTGATGGTGATGCTCGTCATGATAATGGAGGTTGTTGGTAGTAGAGATTGACCACAGTGATGGTAGTGACTGATAGTAATGATAGAGGTGGCAGCAGTGGTTGTGGAGATCAAAGAATATATGATGGTAGTTAGCAGTTGTAGTAATTGTGATAACGGAACTTGTTGATAGTAGGAATCAACTGTAGCAGTGGTAGCGGTAGTAGTGTGGAGTTGGCGGTGGCTATAGAGATGGGGTGGGTGGCAATATTAAGAACACAACGTGGTAGCTGCTGGCAGTAGTGGTTAGCAATGATAGTGGTTGTAATGGCAGAGGTAGATGGTGGTAGACAATGATAATGATGGTTGACACTGGCAGTGGCGGTGGTGGTAGCGGTTGTGATGAAAGAGGTTATTAGTAGTGGTGATTGTGATAGAAGAGGTGGTTGTTGGTTAGTAGTTGTGGTTGGTGATTGTGGATAGAGAATTAATAAATATTATCCACGTAAAAATACCCTTTAATGATATTAAGATTGTACTAGATCTTAATGATTAAGACCTATTCATACCAATTAAGTGGTTCAAATTCTAATAAAAACAAATGCACTTAATAGTCTAGTGTCTAAGCCATTTAGATTCAAACCATAATTAACTGCAAACAAATGAGGCCTATGAAAATTTGATAGAGAGTGGTGCAGATGGGCGTGTCTATTCCAAGGACCATTCGATTTCATGTTGGGGTTTCAACTATAAAAGCAATTCACCTTGTAAGGAGACTGGTGAAGTATAGAAAGAGGAAAATGGACACATGGCGTTCATCAACCTGGAAAAGGCTTACGACAAAGTCCCAATGGAGGTTCTTCGGAGGTATTTAGGCATCATTTGTTTTTGTTAAGATTTGGACGTCTGAATCGGAATACATATCTGATGATAAAGATGTCTCAAGATCTTAACACCAAATGATTAAGATGATTTGTTTTTCAACATCTAAATGTACATGATATATTTTTTAGTACATAATTAAAATATAATTCAAATAAAAACTAATTGAATATTAAAAAATTAATAAAATAAAAATTATTATTTTATGAAAAAATAAAATACTTATGCTTGCTAGTGATGGTGGTGATAGTTTATAGCAATGATGGTGATGATAATACTTGTTGTAAGTGGCTAGTAATGATAGTGGAGGTGGTTGGTGTTGCTATGACAGTCATAATGGTGGCAATTGGTAGAGGTGGTGGTTGTTGTAATGGTGAAATTGGTTGATATTAGTAGTTGATGGTGTTGTGTGGTGGTTGGGGCATCCATGCATCTTCTCTTCATATGTTCAAACCATCTCAGTCATACTTCCCACATTTAGTCCTCTATCGAGGCCAATCCCACCTTGTCTCGGTTATTTTCATTTCTAATGTTATCTTTCCTAGTATTGTTATACATCAATCTCAACATCCTCATTTCTGTAACTTCCTCTTCTGAATATGAGAGTTTTTGAATGATTAACACTCCACTCCATATAACAAAGTTGATCTCTCCACCACATTGTAGATTTGTCTTTGAATTTTTGTGGTACCTTCTTATCAAACATGACTCTAGATACAAGCCTTTAATTTGTCCACCCTGTACTAACATGACAAGTGGTACTCTCGTCAATCTCTACATTACCTTGGATAATATTCTCAAGATATGTGAAACCTCCTTTCTTTTAGATGACTTGATCAAACCTACTCTTAAGCTCTTTTTAGCTTTTGGAAGTGTTTAACAAATTCTAAAATGGCTTAAAATAAGTTAAAAATGGCTTAAAAAAGTCAAAAGCTAAAAGTTGGTTCCCTTTACTTTTTTCTTTTTGGCTTAGACCAATAATTTTACCTTTTTATCCCTAGTGTTTGTTTATAATTTCTATATTATTTTGCTCCTATTCTATTGCCCCTTTTTTCTCCCCCTTTTTTTTTAAGTTTTGCACTTTCTTTTTTTCCTTCTTACTCTTTCTTTCTTCCATTTTTTCCTTCTTTTTGTTTTTTCTTTTCTTCTGTTTTTTCTTCTTTTTCTTGCTCTTCCTTTTTTTTTCTTCTAAATTATTTTCTCCTTTTATTTTTCTTTATAAATTATTTATGTTAAAGAAGAAATATAGCCATTACTTATTATAAATATTATTTTTAAAAAAATCTCAATATTTCATGTGTTTTATCAAAATTATATATTTTAACAAAAATAACTTAGACGTATAAGTTAACTTATATAATTAATTTATATTGAAATTGAATTAAAATAAATTAATTCTAATTTAATTTAATTTAGAAATAAAAACTTAGAGCATTACTTAGCATTTATAATGTATAATAGCTTATCTACCAAACATATTTAACAACTTTTTTTCAGTTTAAGGTCGGCCAAAGAAGTTTTGGGGAGAAATGATTAGACAAGACATGACTCAAGTGCAACTTACCAAGGCCATGACCTTATATAGAAGGATAAAAGATGAAAGACAAGAATAAGGATAGAAGGTAAGTAGGTCATTGAGCGTTCTCTCGCTTGTCCTTTGATATCATTAGTTGTAGTTTCTTGTTATTAGTTTTTGTTTATTGTTTTTGTACCCCTATTATTCTCTTATTTTTGTTGTAGTTATTCTTCCTTTTAAGAATATTCAGTTATGCTTTCTTTAGTATATTGCCATGGCTTCTTGACTCTGTTATTTTCTTTTTTTGAAATGTTTTTCCTTGATTCGAGATATCGAAAACAGTCTCTCTACCTTTCGAGCTAGGCGTTACGACAAACTAACTTGTGGGATTAAATTTTGTATGTTTTTCTTCTTCATAATAATAATGAGAATTAATAGAATTGATTTGATATTAAAATATCTCTATTCTAGCTATTTCTTTCTGTCTAAACCTCTTTCTCTTGATTTCGTTTGTCATTCACTCTCTCTATTTGTCTTTGTTGTCTTTTCTTTTTCAGAAAATGGTGTTATATGTTCCCAATACAAGAGCCATGACTAATGCATCGCTCCCACAAGCAAAATTAAGCACAAAGGCTTTATCAAAAATAGTAACTTTACAACAATAGAAGCCTTACCCCTAATATGATCAATTTCAGCACTTTCCTAAAACCATGTACCTTCCCATCCTTTTCGAAGATTGTCTGCCACCTGTCAGGCTTAAGCATTTTGCTCATCTATACCATCAAAAACACAAGTTAAATGTTCCCAGCATCAATGTTGAGTTTACCATCAAAAGTACAAAGGAAAAGTCAACAGTGTAGAAGTTGAGTTTACCAAGCAAAAATTCCTATGTTGTTATCAACGAAAAAAAGGGGAAGAAAGAAGCACACCCGCAAATAAATACTTATTCCATGATACTTTCTCTAAAGAAATCATACTCACTCCATCTCAATTTATGTGATGCAGTTTGACTAAACACTAAGTTTAAGAAATATGGAAAGACTTAGCAATATTCCAAAACTACCCTTCAAATAAATGAATTTTTAAGCAGAAAGGTATAGTTTTGAGGATTTTTCTCAAATAAGTGGGACCCAACATGGGTAAAACATTGATAGTGTCACTATATATTTGTCAAATAAGAAATATGTCATTCTTTTTTAGACTGACTAAAAAGGAAAATGTGTCGGATAAATTGGAACAGAAAGAGTAATATTTTCTGAACTACTAATATTAGCATTCATAACATCATAGCAAGGAAGAAATAAACATGATTTCTCCAATTCAAGTAAAAGACTCGTGCAAAAGTGTCTCTTGAATTCATCTAAATGCTAGATCATTACATTAAATGGGTGAACCACTAGAGACCAGCTTTATTCAAATATATTCGAAGGGCCCTTTAATGATGGCCAATTACTTTTTTGTTCTCTTTTAATGGCAAGCAAACAAATTAGTATTGCAAGTGGTCGAACTGCCAAATTCAGGAAATTATCCTGCTCATAAAAAATTTGTGGGTATTTATACTTTACTGAAGGTATATTACCACTTGAAGATTGGTGGCTTCTCCAACTGAACCCTTTGAATAGTGTTGGGATGATAAATCTCTGCCAATTGATAAACCAATCAAGAGCAGAATATGATGGGCTCCTAGAAGACGTGTGACATCATATGGATAAGAGGTATGCCTCTTTCGTTTCAAATGCCCTCCACAAATAAAGCTAAAACACCTGATACAATTTTATTTTATTTTTTGAATCACCTGATTCAATGTTATCATGAGGATAAAAGTTCTTGAGATTAAAAGGGTTGCTTAATGATGAGCAAGATGATATTTTGTCCTAGATGATATTTTGTCCTAGCACCCTCTATCCTTTTCCTAGAGTATTTACTTTTGATCAGGTAAACAAACTATATTAATCAACATGCCAAAATTGGCCGTATACACGAAGTAAACCAAAACGTAAAGAACCAACAAGATGACATGGTTCTCTACAAAAGACACCAAATCCTCTATACATCCGGGGACCACATAGGTGCACCAAAAATAAATAAGGGAATGGTTTCTACTCCTTCAAATACCCTTCTTAATCCTCTCTCCCCAAACAATCCACATCAAAGCCAAAGGGACCACACTCCATGTGGTGCACTTCCTCCCGTTTCCTGCAGCTTTGCAGCAAAACAAAAGTACTTTTACAGATCTAGGCGCTGTCCAAGACATACCAAACCGGCAAAACATATCCCACCAGAGTCGTGTAGCCAAACTACAATGTAGTGGAAGATGATTTCCATCCCCAATGTCCTCACATAAATAACACTAGTTGATAAACTTTCTTTCCTAAGTTTTCTGCCATCAAGATCACCCCCTTTAGTAGCAGCTAACCACATGAAAAACACACTTTCCTTGTCACTTTAAATGTCCTCACATAAATAACACTAGTTGATAAACTTTCTTTCCTAAGTTTTCTGCCATCAAGATCACCCCCTTTAGT